>OX421908.1:16189449-16706949 GCA_949128165.1 Lathronympha strigana
GTATTTAAGTATTTATATGTATCTATCTATTATATATATCGTCGTCTAGTACCCACATCACAAGCCTTATTGAGCTTACCGTGGGACTAGGTCGATTTGTGTAAAATTGTCCCACAATATTTATTTATTTTTATTTATTTATTTATTTATTACTTCATGTGAAATTGGTATGGAAAACAATTTATATTTTCTCCCTGTATGGTCTGCGCCGATCCATCTCCAGGTGTCAGTTGTTCTCTGAATGTTAGTTTGCTCACGAGCGCCCCGCCACCCGTCACCGTCCACGTAGCGTAGTCGCGACCGACCCGGGGCGGCGCCTCCCGCGACCCCTCACTTTCTCACCCTGTATATACTAAATTATGATAATTTTCGCAATGAGAAGACTGATGTACGAGCGTGAAGCGGTTTAGATTTAGGTTTCTTATCGTTGTATAAGTTTTAACGATGTATATTGAAATTAATTGTGTATAATGAATTTATGGATAAACGCAGGTCCTAAATAGGAAAGCCAAAGCATTGGAGACGCGTGTGTATTGGAACATTGTTGATAAATTAGATAGCATCACCAAAATTTGACGAATAGATTTAAAATTGTGGCAGCATGCGGATTTATGTGATGTTATGTATGGTTGTTGTTTGATGTTGTCGAGGCCGATGTGCGCTAGATAGGATATCATAACTAAAGGCGTAAAATACACATCACTGTTACACGAAATAATGTTTGAAAATTCATGTTATAATTTAGTTTTCCCGTTGTACGTACGTGATTGAATTATGTTGGGATTGTTTCGTAAATAAGCTAGTGTAATGTGGAAGGATAACGTTGCCAAATTATTACCTTGCAAGAGAGACTAATATTTTTCGATAAATTCACGATTTCCCTGATATTCACTCTCTTTTCTATTGTAATAGAATTAACATACAATGGTTAGTTGTATGATTCAACCATAGCTGACATTCGGAGTGGTCTCATAAACAAGTTTGTGAAATTGAAAATAGTGTTTATGGGCAAATTGCTGGGCAGTGGGATGGGACACAAAAAGCTAAATAAATATAAACGTTAAAAAAACCGACAACGTGATCCTTCCAGATCAGGCCTTGTTTGGCCTCATTTGAATCATAATCACGAGCTGATTTGATCCTGATAATAATAAATAATTGCCCAAAAAAATTCCTTTCCATTGCGTCACGTCTTTGTATGGACTATGAGCGTGACGTAATTGAAACTTACATCTTATACGGAATTTTTTAGTATTTTTTTTAATTATAAGGATCGAATAAGCTCGTGGTTCTGATTTGCATGAGCCGAAGCAGGTCCTGATCTAGAAGAATCAGGTTTTCGGGATGTTTTTTGGAAAAAGCTCGTATATTGTACTATTATTAGACTGCAAATCAAACCTCAAATAACTGTGGTTGAAGTGTACTGTCGCCTTTTGGTCGTTTTAGATAATACATTTGCAGGATGCGGAGGAAAAAGGGATATTTCACATGTTTTTTAAAATAAAAGATATACTTTACAACACGTAGAATAAGGTTCATTTTAAGTCTTTAGTTATGATATAAAAATCATCGTTTTTCCCTCCGGATCCGTCGTTTGATAGTTATATTTTTTTGAATCAATCTCAACTGTGAGTGCGGTTATGTATCGGATTGTATTTTTGCGCGAGTTTTGTCGCTGTTGAGATATTGAACATGTAGATAGCTTATATCGGATGTACCTTTAATATTTTACTCTTAATATAGTCTCATTATATTCGTTTTCTAGATAAATTGAACTTGTAAATAGAATATAGCATTTGCTTGATAATTCGATTATGATAATAACTACATATACCAGTTAAGAAACATAACATCCAAAGTCCAATATTAGTATTTTTTGTCAAAATTAATTCCAATTTATTTATCAAAGTGTACAGATAATTGTAAGTACTATAATGTTTATCTTAATTTTTTAAAATATATATCATGATTTTTTTATTCTGTTTTTATTGAATTTAAGTTATTATAGAGACCTATATAGACAATATTCGATCGTTCTCACGCTGCGTCTGCGTCCGCGGTTGACGCTCAAAACCCTTTCTGCCGCAGCGGCCCACTGCCATTTTAGTCTGACAACTCTTGAGCTATAAATGCGCGAATTCGCGGGCACTCACGCACTTTAATCCCACTTGAGTTGGATTCCCTGGGAGTTGAGGACTCCGCAGATTTGCGTGCTTGGGAACGTAGCGATGACCCGTATGACGTGAGGTATGGAGGGTTTTAGTCAACTATTTCTTGTCATTAGTTATCATGGCTTTGGTTTCTAATGAGGACTACCGCGAGTCATTTTCCACTAGGGGCGCTAGTGGAACGTGGGTCCTGCGGGAACATGTCAAACGTCACTTTGACAATTCTCTCATATTGACACAGGACCCACGCATGAGTGGCGCCGCCTGGTGAGCGACAATACGGTAGCTCCCATTCTATCTCGCCAAGGAGTAAAAATAATGAAAAACAAAATACTTTTTACATAATATATTCGTCTATTTCTTCTTTTTCCCCTTGCCCTTCTTGCCGAGCTTGTGCTTGAGTTTCATCTTGATCTTCTCCTTCCGTATGCGTTCCTTGACGATCTGCCCCTTGTCGCGGAACTCCTTGGACGACGCCGTGACTTTCTTCTTCGCTATCGCTTCGTTGTGCTTCACCCAGTGGGGCCGGAATTCTGACACTGGAAATAAGTTGGAACATTTATAAGCAAATAGTAAAAAAATTATGTTTTACTAGTAAACACCTAATTATATTTTGGTAAAGCGATTGTAAGTTACGAGGAGACTTAACTTGAGTCATTATTTATGACTAAAAAGTAGTCTTATTAACCTTTTCGCCGCCATTGACTTAATATCGAGTCAGTACATTTCGTGTCCTACAGTCAAATGTAAAAAAATGGGTGGACACATCTCACTCAAAAACAAAAATATGTCCCATAGCATTTTATTCCATTGTAATAAGAGCGTAGTACCATATTTATGAGACGACTTTGTCGATACGTATTTTTGCACTTGACTTATATGTATGTTTATTTGCTGCTTAGCAGAGTGGTGGCATTTTATTATGTGCTTATAAATAAGGTCCTTCGACGGCTTGATATTCAGTAGGTACCCTAATGATTATCTTTACCTGTCTGTCACTATGAAAATGGAACTCCTAGTAGTGACTCCGTTTGTTAAGTTGTGTACCTTTTTCTTTGTAGCTTACCAGGGCGTTTCCTGTTGGCGTGGGTATCTTCCTCGTCGTCTTGGTCCTGCGCGTTGCGCTTGCGCCACTCTTCGTAGCGGCCGCTGCGGAACGAGGCCGGCACTCGCCCGCCGCTCTCAGTGCGGATCATTTTGCGGCCGCCGTCCTACAGAATACAGCAGAGCAAAATTAATAAACAATAGTACATTACATACCAAGGCCGTTTAAGTGGGAAATGGCTCGGATTCCATGTAATTGTCGGCCGAGGCGAAGCCGAGGTCGACTAACATGTGATCCGAGGCTTTCCCATTTACCGGCCGAGGTTTGTATACTATTTTTCAGCCCGACGGAGCCGGCAGGCGGCAATTTAGTTTTGCGTAAAGTGGCGCTTACCGGCCGGAGGACTGAAAAGTACATATTACTGTTATAGTTTTACCAGGCTTATGGAACATTCTGTGCGAATTCGAATCGATCGTTTTTTTGTCTCGTGTCGGTACCGAATTACGGGCTGTCCAAACATCCCGCACCCCGCCACCAGTGTTATAATATTTTTTTCAGTCCTCCGGCCGGTAAGCGCCACTTTACGCACAACTAATTTGCCGCCTGCCGGCTCCGTCGAACAGAAAAATAGTATACAAACCTCGGCCGTTAAATGGGAAAGCCTCGGATCACATGTTAGTCGACCTCGGCTTCGCCTCGGCCGACAATTACATGGTATCCGAGACATTTCCCACTAAAACGGCCTTGGTATGTAATCTACTATTTCTGCCTTCCGGCCGGCAAGTAGCCATTTGCAGGCCGCTACGCTAAACAAATGCGCCGCTTGCCGACTGCGTCGAGCAGAAAAATAGTGTACTGACCTTGGCCAGTAAATAAGAAAGCCTCAGATCACATGTTTGTCGACCTCAGCTTCGCTTCGGCCGACAATTACACGAGATCTGAGACATTTCTTACTTTACAGGCCTCGGTACGTAATCTACTATTCTAAAACATGCTCAGAAATGGTCGCATTTTGTTCGCAAATAGAAGGCGTAAAGTATAAACTAAATGTAGTTTTGTGGAGCATTTGTTAATGCGTAACTGTAATCATTGTTTTAATATAAAAAAAAACTCTCTAACCACCGCGTCCGCGGACTGCTGGAGCGCGGATGCAGCGGACAATAATAGAATTTGTATGGTTCGTTTTACTCCTAGGGAAAAAATGGCCGACTGGCCCGGAGGACCTCGCCCCACTCGCCGGTGGCCGCGCATGTTTGAGAAAAGCACCTGCCTCGGCGGAAACAGGGCTTGCCTGAGCTCGGCTATGCCCCTGCAAGCCTCGCAACCACCTCGTCAGTCAATCCCTTACTTTCCGTCACTCGCCAATAATGTACTATTAACCGTAGGCGTTGTACTACTTGTACTTGTGCTCAACTAGAGCTTAGAGGGCCAAGCGTCAATTCTTTTCTGCGTAGTGTTCAAAACGGTTTGTATTTGCTTTTTCCATGATACATAGATATCTGTTCTTAACAACTATTATTTAATTTCTATGTTTTCCGAATTTCTATGAAAATTCGGCGGTCTATTTTAAGGGGTGTCAGATGGAAATTAGTTTGCCAATCAGACTGTAAAAGGTGAATTCATGTATATGAAACAGTACTTTTTTGTTGAAAATTAGTGCTACATTAAAAAGACTCTTTTGGATTCGATAAAAATCGATTATTGAGGATTTGAGAGGTTACTCATAACGAATAGGCCAAAATCCCTAAAAAAGGCTGCAATCTTCAATTTCTAGAGTTATGATCCGATCATGATAAAAATCGATATCTGAGGATCCGAGAGGTTCTTTATAACGAATCTGACGTGTAAACTGCGAGAAACGGCCGCGATCGAGATAAAAATCGATATCGGGATAAAAGAGCTGCGATATTTGACTAAAGCTGAGGAGTCACTATCAGATCTATCGGAGCGCCCGAAGTGTTCAAATATATCTAAGCACTACTGCTTTGACAACAGAGGCGTGTACAGACAATGGTGAGCACCTTGTCCGTTCCGATATATCTGATGGCGACGGAACGAGACGAGACGTACCGGGTCGGCGTGCACCATCTTCTTTCTCTTTCTGTCCCAGCGCATGTGGTTGTGGTGCGCGCGCGCCGCCTCGCCGCTGTCGGCGCCCACGTCCAGCTCCGCCGCCGCCGCGCCCGAGTTGAAGTTCACGGCCATGCTGCAAACAATACAGTTTTCACTTCTCTTGCTCGAAAAGTTCGCCTTTGTGTCGTGGCTAGGCGACACAAAATCGCTTTTCATGCACTAAGGCATAAAGTAACATCGCAGGTGGAGCGCGCTCGCCGCGGCCTCGCCCCCCGCGCGCCCGGCCGCCTGCAGGCGGCGCGCGGCGGGGAGAACCCAAGCGCAAGAGTATGGATGTTACATTTTCAACGATTGAAAGTGATATAAAATCTAATATTTTCCTTACAATCGAAGTGAAAAGCAGAGTGTATACCTCGGGCATAAATATCCATTTTATCCTCGGCTACTATATTGGTCCTCGTTACACTCGGACCAATAAATGGCCTCGTCTAAAATGGGTCACTTTATGCCCTTGATGTACAATCTACTATTTCACTTCTCTTGCTTGAAAAGTTCGCCTTTGTGTCGTGGCTAGGCGACACAAAATCGCTTTTCATGCACTAGGGCATAAAGTAACATCGCAGGTGGAGCGCGCTCGCCGCGGCCTCGCTCCCCGCGCGCCCGGCCGCCTGCAGGCGGCGCGCGGCGGGGAGAACCCAAGCGCAAGAGTATGGATGTTGCATTGTCAACGATTTAAAGTGATATAAAACCTAATATTTTCCTTACAATCGAAGTGAAAAGCAGAGTGTATACCTCGGGCATAAATACCCATTTTATCCTCGGACCAATAAATGGCCTCGTCTAAAATGGATCACTTTATGCCCTTGATGTACAGTCACCTGCAATAGTATATGACGCTGTGAAGGCCGCAAAAATATCTGACACAGTCTTGTTTGTACCGCCATAAGAGCGTGTCACATATTTTTGCGGCCTTCACAGCGTCATATACTATTGCAGGTGACTGTACAATCTACTATTGGCCAGGATTAGTTCTCATTCGTGCATACTCAGAGATATAGTCTGACAACCCAGCGAGCGCAGTAACAGTAGGATAGAGAGCATCATACTGTCTTTTTATTACGCTAGTATTACCACCCTGAAAAAAAAGATAGATATAGTTATTTTGTCCTACTGTTGCTGCGCTCGCTCGCTTGTCAGACTATAATCATGCTGTCTGGTTCTTACTAGCGTAAGTATTTTTCTTACTAGAGTACCTAAGTCTTTTTCTTAATAGCGTAAGATTATCACTTGGGTGCTCGCCGTGGTTCTAGAATCCACGGAGTCGCCATTATATCAACATTTTTTATTCGAAGTTAAAGTCCAAGTCTAAAAATGGCTCCCTGAGCCATGGCATAATTTGAAAACGCTAGTAAGAGACCGTTCAAAAAATCGGCTTCAGGGCTGTCCCATAAGTTAATCACTCAAACAAACTTCATGACGGAATCAAACTATAATGAACATACCCAACTTCAGTAACTTGGTCGCTGGCTTGATGCGGTATGTAATTCTCGTCTCGTACTACTTCTTTCTTTTTTGATTTACCCTCTGTGCTTAATATTTGTTCAGCCTGAAAGTCATATTAAAGTATTTAAATTGATTTTGTACAGTACTATAAAATATGGTAAAAATATGGTCTTATGGTAAATATGTACACACGTGTTCAAAAGTGCATGGGCAATTTATGAATGAGTTCATTCATAAACTGCCCACGCCATTTTGAACGCGATAGTACCTGCAGTTTTTTATTCTCCCGGACGCGCTGCACCAGCTTGCCGTGTTTCTTTTTCATAGTCTTCATCGCCACGTTCATTGGAGAATCATGTTTCACGCCCAACTCGAGAATTGTCTGAAAAAAAAACCAGATTAGAAGAATTTTTAAAGCTTGCTTTAGTGCAATTGGCTACAGTCGGGAGCTGACTTACCCCCAGACTTCAAAAATTGTAACCTAAATTGTCCCCTCTTTGGGGGCGAGATGCGCTTGTTCTTGCCGTAACTACAGTCTGAAGCCAAGACCGCAGTAGTTTTTTATTTTTTATTGATATGTCTCCCTATCCCTATACTGAAAAAAAGGGACGTACGTCAGACTATCTCACCCTCTTCGGCGAGTAATTCATGGTTTTCGCAGCCAGGTCGAGCACAGCTCTCTGCCCTTCATCTAATAAGGCAGCGCGTGTGACTGTTGGTGGTGTGGTGGTAGCGAATGCAATCTTGAACCGAGACAGACGATTCGAAATCGCGAGCGAAAGTTTTTTTCGAGATTGCGATCCAGATCACAATGAGTCGTGTATCCCTGCCTGACTGACTGACAGACTGGATCTCGAAAATTGGCTCGAGATCCCGCGCGATCTATTTCTATTTCTAATTCTTGATCTGCGCAGGTCGAGCACAGCCCTCTGAAGTGTGTTTAGCAAGGCAGGGTGTCGTCGCCTTGGCGCCAACAGCCTTCCGCCCTTTGCCCTGATACTAAAACTACTTATACTCACCCCCTTTGGCGTATAATTCTTAATCTGCGCAGCCAGGTTGAGCACTGCCCTCTGGCCTTTGTCCTACGAGGCAGGGTGTGTGAATGTGGGTGGTGTCGTGGCCTTGGCTTCAGCGGGCTTACGCCTATTGCCCTGCTACTCACCCCCTTCGGCGTGTAGTTCTTGATCTGCGCGGCCAGGTCTAGCACGGCGCTCTGGCCGCCGTCCAGCAGCGCGGGGTGCGCGCGCGCGGGCGGCGCGGTGGCCTTGGCGCGCCGGTTGGCGTCGGCGGACGCGGGCTCGCGCCAGCGCACGTACTGCTGCCAGCCGCGGCCCATCACGCGGACTGCGTCTTCCTAAACAAGTATCAACAGGTTGTAATGCTTACTGACTTGTAAAAGTGCCCTTTAGGCCTACTTGCAGAATAAATTTTTGAATTTTGAAGGGGATGTACCCGGGCAGACCACTTATTGCCGTATTCTTACAAATACAAATCATTTATTCATAGAGTATCAAGAGTGAACACTCGGATACATCGTGTAGTGACCAGCAATGGCGGCCGATTTATATGTGTGCGTGCAGCCGAGTGATACCATGTGAAGTTTTTTTTCCGAATATAATCAAATCGAATTGATGACCGGGGATTCAATGAAAATTTAAATATTTGTTTTGATGAAAATTATTTCTGTGCTTATAAATAATTACACGTAAATATGTAATATACACATAATTTACAAGTAAAAGTTACTTTAATAAATATAGTAAACAATTTCGTACGGGGTAGGTAATTCTCTTTCTAAACAATGTTGAAACAACATTCATGCGACAAGTGATGATTGGGGATCATGTGGAAGGTAGGTAGTAGTAGTACAGTCACGTCTATAAATATACACTTTGGAACGTATTCCAGGGAAAGAAGAGCCAAGTTATAATACAGATGCAAATACAAAATTTAATATATATATATATTAGGAAAGGTACCATTTCATGGATTTTCATATTTCCATAAGTATGAAATATGCAAGACGAAGCAAGCAATTACGCGACTTTCGGGATATAACCAAACTCAAGCTACTGGTCACACTACGCGTAATGAAGTTAATATTCGATTTTTTTGCATAAACACGTGTCAATTATAATTTTACCGATGAAAGGTCATTCCATGTGACTTGTTTTTGTGACCGGTTGCGTTTTTACAACGTAAAACTACGCACGTCGGCATTTTCACATTATTTTCAAGGAGATGTTTGTTGTTGGTTGGTTTCGTTATCACTGACAGATGACAAGCGTAATGTTTTGTCTGTGCATGTGTGCGTTCTTGTCGGTACAAGGTGACAGGCGTAATATGGAATCACAGTTTCTTCTTAGTGACACTACGTCTATTTATTTTCTAAGTCTATGCATTTATTCGTGGTTTTAAAATACAATTACAGATAAGAGAGACAAACATACGAAAAATTACCACGAAATGGTCTCGCCTCAGCATAATGTCGACCCGAAAGTCAACGCTGGTCTTCCGGCCAGACCATTTTTGAATAAAATTTTCTTGAAAATATTCTTGAATATAATTTTAATTTCTCAGTTTTGTATAGAAAATATTCTCGAGTAAGAACATTGTCTATACAAATCAGAGAACGACACAGCTCTGTTCTTGAATCAAAATACACACACAAACAATGCGGCGGGAGGTGCCCCGGCCGGATGCCGGTCAGAATTACTTATATTCTATGTATATTCATTATAGCTCATAAGTAGTTTCAGTATTTCGTCAAATTGTTCGCCCTTACATTATTTTCCATGTTCATTGGTTATTTACGGTTTCATAGTATTTCTTGCCCCGACAGAAGCTACTACCCCACCTCTCCCTCAACTCTCAAATTTATGATTATCAGAGTGGTTAGGGAATGTAAACCGGTTAAGAAATGCATTAAAATAACCGGGGAATGTTCGGTTATTCTTGCTAAATACTACACTATATAATACTTACGATTTCATTATTATAAACTTGCAAAGGGTCTATCGCAACTTTAGTTAAATTACATTAATATTTAGACGGTTCGACACAATTTCATGTGTCATGGTCGCGGCTTGATTGATGAATCAGCGAAATACACTACGATAAATAATTATAGATCAAATATTAGTAGAAATGTTCGCCTACCCGGCGGAAAGTCGATTAAATCGTAACGTAGAAAATTAGGGCTACCCTTTTCTAATTTTTATCGGCACTATACACAACACTCGCAACATCTGAATACAGATCTCGCGGTTCGAACTTCTGAATCACTGATCCCCAAGTAAGTGATAAATTGTAACCATTTTCACGATTGAATTCGCGATAGACCCGTCGTAAGTTTATAATAATGTATACAAAAGTTTATAGTATTACTTACAATCTCATTATAGTTCTTCTCCCAAGCCATGACATCTTGGTGCCTCAGCTCCAGGGCGCTGGCGGGCATGCAGCCCCACACCCCGCTCGGACACGCCAGACCCGACTCTGTCACCTAGTGAATTAATAACGTGTTACATCATTTTAAGTTTATGCTGTTTTTCATAAACTTTTTCATCATTATTATGGCCATGGGCTTAATTAATTTTCATAGTACTTTACGCAAACATGGTCCCGGGGGCTTGCGCCCCACGCCGCACGCAGTCGCCGCTCATCCAGGTATACTGTGGATGTGCTACTACACTACCGCTAATAATTTTTGTCTGCCTAGAAATACAAAGTTATTCGAGACCGAGACTCGAGTCATTAAAGACCTTATAACAGACTCTTGTTTATTGAATTTAAACACTTTAGAACGGATTAATCGCGTTTATTAACACCATGACCCTACGTTTCGAGCCTTTTACAGCAGTCGTTTTCACAGGGTTAACATGATCAATTTAACCCTAAAAACGAGTGAATAACAATCGCGGTAACAGAAGACAATATTAGAATCTTGTTTGTAATCCTTTACCTACCTCACTTGGTATACAATGTACTCTAAGCTAATGTATTGTTTGTTAATTTGACTTTGTAAATATTGCATACCATAAGTATCATATTACAAACTAGCGACCCACCCCGGCTTCGCTCCGTTGCGTAGTTTTAAAGATTTACTTGCTGCGACTTTGTTTTATACTATGTAGTGATTTTTGCACGTAGAACCGATGGCCGTTGGGGCGGAAAGGTTCTCGAGTGGCGACCGCGTACCGGAAGGCGCAGCGTGGGTAGGCCCCCCGCAAGGTGGACTGATGACCTGGTGAAGGTCGCAGGAGTCCGCTGGATGCGGGTGGCGCAGGACCGGTCATTGTGGAAATCTTTGGGGGAGGCCTATGTCCAGCAGTGGACGTCTTTCGGCTTAAATGATGATGATGATGTAGTGATTGTCAACTTTAGGTCTAGTCAATGCTGCGGTGAGGGGTACCTGTGAAGGGCAGACGAGGTCGGCGGCGAGGAAGAGCTGCAGGTCCAGCAGGTGCGCCACGTCGCCCGCCGCCACCAGCGACCAGGCGCGGCCGGCGCGGCCCGCGCGCGCACTTCGCCCTATACATACAATAGGCTAGACGACTACGTTGAAAAACTATTATTCTAATTAGTCCGTCAGTTAGATTATCTAAAATTATTAGACACGTATTTTTTCCTTTTTCAATTTAACTTAAATTGACGAAGATAAAGAGCATCAAAGTTCCGGGGTGGGGGCTTGTGACGTCGGTAAGAATTGTACCTAGGAGTGACATTACGCGAAACTTGAACGCCATGTATTTTTGTAATTTTTGATTTGACGATCAAAAGAAAAAATACGTGCACAATATTTTTTTATAATCTAAAAGACGGACTAAATAGATTTTTTCAGTCGTCTAGTCTATTATTTAGTTTCCTCTTAAGAAATATGTGACATTTTACTGGAAAAGGTACCTTATAATTAGTCAATGTAAAATGTGTGGGAGTAAGTACATGACTTATTTCCATATAACTTGCAAATAGAAGCCCAAAAAAACATTTTAGCCATTTATGTAACTTACATAGAAGTTTAGCAGGCAATTCCTTATTGGCAATTTCTTAAAATTGCTGATTTAGGAATAACATTTTCAAAAAAATCATATCTCGGTAACTGCGGAACTTAGGAAGCTAATCTATTTTGCTATCAATAGCTTATTAACTGTAGTTTATTCGGGTATGCTTAACTCCATACCCACCATAAGGTTCATTTAACCGTAAATCGTCACATGTCTTATCTGTGAAAATTTGCCAACCCATAAAATTAAATATAGAACACTAAAAATGTAGTCACATATTTACGGTCAAAGCTACAAAAACCACCAATCTACTTCACGTATTGGGTTTGCATAGTGTTTTTGCGTTACTTTTATCTTCTTTTTCTATGTACTTATATAAAAGAGGATGGCCTGACTAACCATCTACGCCCAGCCGAAACTACTGGAACTAGAAACTTGAAATTTACGCCAGAGCTTTCTATTATAACGTAGGGTAGGGTACGGGAAGGGTTTTTGGAAACTCATCTCTTAAGGGGGTAAAAGGGGGGTTGAAAGCTTGTGTGTAAATGGAGTAAAATTTTAAGTGATTAAAATTGAAACGGAGTGTTCAGGGTTTTTAAAAATTCTTCCCCTGAAGGGGCTATAAGTTTGAAAATTTGGGTAATTCTTCAATTGAGAGGCCTCAAAGGTTTTAACACTTGATTTTTTTTCGGTAATTAATGTTCTTCGCGGGTAACTCACCGACTCTATGCACGAACAGCTTAGGCTTAGCCGGGAAGTTGTAGTTAATGACCGTGTCCAACGCCGGCAGGTCCAGCCCTCGCGCCGCCACGTCGGTGACGATGAGCACCGAGCACTTGTTGTTGGTGAAGCGGCCGAGCGCGATCTTGCGCGCCGACGGGTCCAGTCCGGAGTACGCGTACGTCGACGAGATGCCGGCTTTCTGCAGGATCTGGAGACAAAAACAGAGACAAATTAAAAAATATAATGTCTCGATTGCCAGTATCTTATTATTGGGCTTTAGACTCTGTTGAAATCGTTCTAGGGAGTCATCAAGAAACAAGAGAAAACAGAACGTGGTAATTTTGCGAATGGGACTGGCAAATATCAAATGATATTTCGTACATAAGTTCCGAAAAACTTAATGGTACAAGCCAAGGTTTGAATCCGCGATCTTCGGATTGAGTGTGGGAGACCGAGGCACCGGATTGTTCGGATCAAAGGCAGTGAAGAATTCAGTCGGGACGAATTAGAAGAACAAAGACGCATTTAACTCGAAACGTGATAAATTAAAGGCCCAATCATAAACGGTGCGTTGTTTTGGCTTACCTGCAGGAAGTATGACAACATACAGATTATTTACTTGACTAGCTACAACTACAGGCTGTGTACTGAACTCACCATGTGCAGGTACTCGACGTGGTGCTTGGTGGCGGCGAAGACGACGGCCTGCGGCGTGGTGGGGGTCAGCACGCGGTCCAGCAGCAGCAGCAGGGCCGCCGTCTTCAGCTCGGCGCGCACGTACACCCAGCCCAGCCACAGGGTCGACGGCAGCTTCCAGTCCACGTCCAGGCGGATCAGTACCGGGTCCGTTAAACCTGTATTGTACATACTACTAGAAAGAAAATAGGCAGAAGCAACTAGAATTTTAAGGGTCTTTGCACTAAAGCATAGCAATAATCATACTGACATGGCTTGGTGTGTTGTGGTGTCATTAAGTCTATGGAACTCTCTGCACTAACTCAGATTGATCGTCAGTCATCTGTGCTGCAGAAGCAATATAACAATATTGGTTCTGCAGCACAGATTGCCCATAACCTGCCACACATGCTCATAGACGATATGTTTCAAAACGGTAAATGCCTGTCTATAAGACTATATAATAGTTTTTAAGAAACAGATATTTATCATCTGTGTATAAAAACTATTATATAATCTGTGGAATCATGCGAAATATAGTCATGACTATTTTTCTTTTACTTGCCTGCACGTGCGAACTCGACAAGCATTTTAGGCAGCGTGGCAGAGAACAGCAGAGTCTGCCGGCCGGAAGGCAGGCGGGCTACTATCTCGCGCAGTTGCTCGCCGAAACCCAGTTCAAACAGTCTGTCCGCCTCGTCAAACACTATGACTTCTGTAAATGTTTAAATAAACATTTTTATAAAACATCATCAAACATCGCCCAAAGACAACCCGATAACTTAGACAAGTTGGGTGTGGTGGCAAGATTGATAGGAAAAAATAAAGGGTATTCATAAAGGGCAATACTTCACACGTATTCATTGGTCAGACCAATTATTGGCGGCCTAGTTATAAATGAAGGGGTAGCTCCATCTTAGCTCTTCTAACTTTCTTCTAGAATTCTCTAAAATTTTAACAAATTGGTAGTACAAATTAATATACTTACTACCAACCAAGGTGCTATCAATTCACAATTTAAGTTTCATCTACCATGGTAAGTTTTTTCTCTTCTGTATAAATTTAATGTTTTACACTTGATTTTCAGGAGAGAGAGAGAGACAAATTTTAACTTATTTCTCTGGTCTATGTAATTTATCTGGTCTAAAATTTTTGTAGAGCTGCTATGAAAAGGTTCTTAAAAATATATTGTTATTGTTACCTACTTCCTTGGTTCTAGAAAAGAAGGTCAACTCACTTATGTTGTCTAATTTCAAGTTCATTTCAATGCAAATGTGCAGGAATCGTCCAGGAGTGGCCACCACAATGTCAGGAGCCTTTCCAGACATTACGCTGAATTGCTGCTCGATGGACTCTCCTCCAAGGATAGCTGCAGACGACAGACCTGTGAATTTGCCCAGTTCTCGGACAAATTTTAGGGTCTGAAATTATAAATAAACCATGTTATACGGGCACTTATTTCCACTAATACCATAGTAGTTTTTTGGCTGTTTGTAAGATGTTTCTGATGGCAATGAACATATTTGAATTTAAAGTCATTAAATTATTTTGTATTGGACCTAGTGACAACAACTAATATATGGCAGTAAATTCAGTTTTACAGTTACATAAACTGCATTAAAAAAGATGGCAATGGATGGCAACAGCCACATAATGTTCCAGTGAAAATTCTTTAAATTTGTAAATTTAAAATTCCATAGATTATAATGACTTGTAGCTCTAAAACAAAGAATGTTTCTGGCACAGAAATAGATTTTATTGGTATGAATCAAACAATATTTTTATACCTGTAAAGCTAACTCTCTTGTTGGTGACAGGACGAGGGCCCTGAAGTTCTTGCCGGGCATGGGCTTGTTGGTTGGTGCAGTGAGCTTGTCCAGGATAGGCAACACAAAACAAGCCGTTTTGCCGGACCCCGTCCGGGCCATAGCCACCACATCTTTGTTATCTAAAGCTAGGGGTATTGTCTGCAAAAAAATATTCATGTGAAAAATAACAGATTCAAATCATTTTCATAGATAAGATATATCATCTTATAAGTTACAAAATAGGTTTGGTGTTGTCTAAACCTATAGAAACCATAAAATTAACTATTAGAGCTTTATTCAAATGTATTGTTAGCCTATACAAAATAAAGTATAAAGCCTCGAGTGAACGTGAATATCCTGGGATCAATTAAGTTTTAATTTACTTGTAATAACAAACTACTTCAGACTAACTACTACTTTTTATAAACTGTAGATACCTACAAATATATGCAAAACTAACAATAAACTTGGGCCTTCTGATTGTTCAAAGTATCCGGTAATAAAACAGTTCAATATAATTTATTCACGTATAAAATGTGCCACAAAGTATGCTGAATACAACAAAAATATAACCATGCAGGTGTTTTGAGGTTATGTTATGATACTTTTCCTAGCAGCTTACCTTACGCTGTATGGGCGTGGGCTGTTTATAGCCACGCTTGGTAATCCCTTTGAGGACTGGGAAGCCCAACCCCATCGACTGAAAACCTCCAGAACCCTTCTTCTTCTTTTTATTGCTATGTGATTCATTTTCAGGCGCAGTTTCATCTGTTGGTACTTCGAAGCCCGGCAGATCGTCTAAGTTTTCTTTAGGTTTTAGCATTTTTGTCGATGGATAAATATTTTTAACAATATCTTACATTTTTTTCTTAAAACTAAACACTATAAACACACGTGTAACTGTTTGTGAAGAAATCTGACAGTGACATTGACATTCGAATGACAGCAACGTTCCGTTTTATACTTACACGGTCACTTCTTAGCGAATCGAATGCCACAGCTTAAAAAAAATATACAGGTGTCCCACGGCGATGCCACATGCAGGGAAAGTACCTTAAATATCAAAGATAGGATATTATTCTAAAAGAAGACTTTATTTTATTTTTAAAATTGAGTAAAACTGCATTATTGAAAAAAAATGTTTTTTTTTGAAAAATATATAGGGTGAAAATTTCTTTGCATTCTAAATATTCAATTTTATGGATTATTTGTCGGATATACGAGTGTAAGACCTAGTGTTTCTTTGAGAATTTTTAAAACAGGCATGAACAGTATCGATTAGTGGAAAAATAAAAATAAAAGTTTATTTTTTTAGGATTTATCTGGTTGGGTTTTCGGGCGAGACAAGCAAAATAAATGAAAACTTTAAATGCAGTTATACTAAGTCTGAAAAATAAAATAAAGTCTTCTTTCAGTAAAATATCCTATCTATGATATTTAAGGTACTTTCCCTCCACGTGGCATCGCCGTGGGACATCCTGTATAACCATGCAGGTGTTTTGAGGTTATGTTAATTAAGATAAATTACTCTTCTCAAGAAAATATGCCAAGTGAGAGCTACTGATGAGTAAACTGTCCTTTTCTATCGCCCAGCACGCTTTACTCACCCAACCCTGTAAAATAAAAGTGAACCTTAGCATAGGGTGGCACTACAATCCCAAGTAGCAAACAAGAATAGTGATTAAATCTTACATATCTTAACTTTATCTTAAATAATAATTAGTTAAATTTAAAACGACTCAGTTTAGTCATTTTAATCTTAAAAACTAAATAGTTTTAAGCTACTCCTACTTTAGCAAGTTAAGAATACCTTAAACCTAGTTAAGTATGCTAAAAACTATTTAGTATTAAGTATGTCTACAGTTAAGTCTAAAAATGCGTATTTTACTCAACTCAGATTATTTGGAAGCTCACTTAAGATTCAATGATATAATTCAAGTATTAGTTTAGAATTGCAAAGTAAAAACTGATTTTGGTAGATGAACTTAAGATGATTGTAATACTAAGCTCTATTGATTGGGTTAATGAAGACTATTGTATTCAATTTTTGCTAAATTTAATAAAGTTTAAGTGAAAATAGGTTTAACGGGACGTTTTTAACCGAACTAGAACCATTCAATCAAAGATACCCGAAATAAAAAAATATATTTAAAAAATCGTCAAATTGTGTGCGACCAAGTGCTTCAAACGTTACCAGTGCGATGCGTGAGACTTCCTTAGTAGTACCAAGTACATCTTCGAGTGATACTTCGGTATCATTATGCAGGACTGGGTATGTGCCGATTTAGATATTTTAGAGTCGTCGGGAGCATTCACATTTATTAGCGAGGCGCATGGATCCCGCCGTTTTCTCGACCACTGTATAGTAACTAAGGTCGCATTACGGCATTACCGAGTGTTATTGATGTTCATGTTACATACTATGTATGTTGGTCTGATAATTTTCCACTCCTAGTAAAATGCAAATTGAACGTAGCGAGGAAAATCACTAATGTCAGCTTGGTTAATAAATAATACAAATAAAGTGAAGTGGGGACAAAGAAATGTCCACCAAATAACGGAATATTTGAAAATTTGTAATTTAAAGTTAAATAATATTGATTTTCCTACTGAGTTTCAAGATTGTTGCGGTAGGTATTGCGACAGTATATGTCATAGGAGCCTTGTTGACCAACTGTGTACTGTAATTGGGGCTCTATATGTCATGCGGCTACTCTAACACATTTAAGTAATAAGTATTAGTGGACGTAAAAATACTTTAGCCGGATGGAACAAGCATGTGAAGGAGGCCCACAGTCACGCCAAAAGAGCGTTCAGAATTTGGGAATGGTATGGGAAACCGGGCTCAGGGACGGTGTAATGACATGTTGGAGGCGCGTAAAGTCTTTAAAGGAAGGTTGAGGTGGTGTCAGAACCATCAGGACCAAATTAAAATGGACCTGCTGGCATCACATCACTCTAGTGGAGATTTCGGGGCCTTCTGGAAGGCCACAAATAAACTTAATCCTAAGAACGGCGTGCCTGGGAGTGTTAATGGAGTTTCAAATCCTAAAGAAATAGCTAACTTTTTCAGAGACCGGTTTAAAATTAGTTCGCCCTTAGGTCCTGCATGTCGGAATATCGAATCTGGAACTTTAACCACACAAGATGGAGTGCGGGGTACGCCAGCGAGGGTTTGAGCTCACCCTTGATGTCTATACGTATGATGTACGATGTTATGTTGCTACTGGCTCCCTCCATTAGTGCGCTTCGGAAACTTTTTGCCATATGTGAATCCTACGCCTCCTCACACGATTTGCTTTATAACGGGAAGAAGAGTGAATTTATGGTTTTTAAGGCTGGTAACAAGTCCCTGACGAGAGTCACTCGCTTCAAGTATCTCGGGCATATTGTTACTGACGATCTGAAGGACGATGCCGACATAGAAAGGGAACGGAGAGCATTACCTATATTATTATAACTACTTTGAGCTAATATTGAAAAATCCTTATTTTTTTTATAATTTCACCATAATTTTCATACCGTACGTATAGATAAAAAATGAATGATTAGCTTAATGTTACTGTAACTACTTAAATAACATCAAGAATAATATTGGCCGCTCAGATTAGTAAAATACCACACTGCAACATTCAAAAGTTCAAAAATAGAATTTTGGCCAATCCTATGTTAAAAATCTGGGAGTACACCGGGAATGCACAGCACTGCGCCGGGCGAGGCTATTATATGAAGTTATGATTCAGATTCAGAATTCAGATTCATTTATTTCTACAGTGTATTACATGATTTTGCATTACAAATTAAAAATTCGTAATTGAAATATGAATACAAGTTGAGTTAGCCAAAATGTGTTTTCATCACAGGACATACAGAATGAATATTATATACCTATTATAAATTTAATGGCTCTTCTTGCATAAAACTTACCGTAAGTTGGACGACAACTTGCATTCACTAAGTCAAAACTAAGGATTCTATTGAGTCCCTTTAAGTATTAAGTAGAACGGTTTTTATTATAAGTTAAGTATAATATATCTAAATCGGTACTTCTCCAAATCCAATGTGTCTATACTTTATCTAAAGTAACCTTACAAAATCAGTATCGTTTAAAGTCATACTTCGCTAAGAGTAATAAGACTTAACGCCATTTTACACTTGTAATAAATAAAATAAATTTAAAATTTCGATGCTGATTCTTAAAAAATAAAGTTCATTGAAGTTAGATTTTTGTTATATCAATAATAATTGCATTTATATCTCAAATACATTTACAGAAAAGTAGTATTCTGCGCTGTATATAAGAAAATTTTCATTTTGCAACATAATATTCCAAATTTTAACTGTTTTTTTCTAGTATTTTGTAAGCCCGTCGTTTTTATAGCACTTTCGATCAATTCTACACGACAAACAATCGTGCGTTGTAGTTTTTAAATACCTACAAGTGAAAGAAAAAGTCAATGTGCAGTGATAATTAATATAACATTTTATTTCAATCTATATGAATTCATACATGTTATTACAATCCAACATAAAATGCGTATTCCACAATCTTTTTTTTTTAACTTTTTTTTAAACATCCAAATTGGCGCCAAAGCGCGCACACTAAACGTCAAAAAGTTTTTACATTTCTAATTGTCAATACATTTACTTAACATCAACATATTATTAAATTTGCGTTTATAATATTAAACTCTATTTTAGTAACATTAACGTTGCTTTTATATAAAATTAAATAAGTTTCTACAGATTTGTGATAACACACATAAATTACTAAGTCAAAGTATAGCAACATTGATGATTGAAGAACGTCTACTGGTACAAATTCCATCAATTTCCAACAAGTTATGTCCAAAACTCTTACAGTTCGTCCATCCTGATGAAATTATCACGTCCGCGTGATAGAAATAGTACAATAGAAGGACCTAGTATACGAATTTATATGTAAGAATATAACAATCTGTGTGAAGATTACATTAACTTACTATTTTTAGAATATAATATACATATGATTATGCACGTACTCGTCTCTGACGGTAGTGACTAATGGAATATAGTTATGCACGTACTCATCACTGATGGTAGTGACAAATGGGATGTAGTTATGCACGTACTCGTCTCTGACGGCAGTGACATAGTTATGCACGTACTCATCACTGATGGTAGTGACAAATGGGATGTAGTTATGCACGTACTCGTCTCTGACGGTAGTGACATAGTTATGCACGTACTCATCACTGATGGTAATGACAAATGGGATGTAGTTATGCACGTACTCGTCTCTGACGGTAGTGACTTATAGAATATTATTGTGCACATACTCGTCTCTGACGGTAGTGACTAATGGAATATAGTAAAGCACGTACTCGTCACTGACGGTAGTGACTAATAGCATCTAGTTATGCACGTACTCGTCACTGACGGTAGTGACTAATAGCATCTAGTTATGCACGTACTCGTCACTGACGGTAGTGACTAATTGCATCTAGTTATGCACGTACTCGTCACTGACGGTTGTGACTAATGGCATCTGGTTACGCACGTACTCGTCTCTGACGGTAGTGACTAATGGAATATAGTTAAGCACGTACTCGTCACTGACGGTAGTGACTAATAAAATATAGTTATGCACGTACTCGTCACTGACGGTAGTTACTAATGTAATATAATTATGCACATACTCGTCACTGACGGTAGTGACAAATGGAATATAGTTATGCACGTACTCGTCACTGACGGTGGTGACTGATACCTATAGTATGATTATGCACTTACTCGTCTCTGACGGTAGTGACAACAGTATGACATAACATTGTCTATTAACTAAGCAAACATTAATTACAACTAATTGAATTCATATGACATTTAATAAACTATTCATTATCGCTCTCATTCGAATTTGAATCTTCTAAAATATTTTTATAACACAACCAAGGGAATATTTTATCAACAGCAAAAACTCCTTTATAAGTTTTTGGTCCTTTTTTTGTTAAAGGTGTGTCAGTCACTTCATATCGATCATTGTCAAATATATTCGATACCCTGTATGGCCCTAATATTTTAGGAAGCAATTTTTTGCTTTTTCCCGTTACGTGCACAGTTCTCTCAACACGAACCAAGTCTCCTATTTGATATTTAGGTGCAGCTTTCCTTTTTTTATCAAACTGATATTTTTGATTTTGTTGCATTTTGGCAATATGTTCGTCTACTTCAGTTCTAATATGTTCCATACTGTCTGAAACGTTTGATTGCGCATCATGGTTAGTAATATCCGGAAGAATTTCTGATATTAAAGGACCCTCAGTAGCACCTGGTAGAGTAAGTCCGAAAAGGATTTCTGAAGGAGATTTACCTGTACCTTTGTTTAAAGTATTATTTAATCCCCATTGAACTTGAGATAACTTTTCGTCCCAGAGTCGTTCATCGTTGCCATGATTTTGCGCTGCTAGAGAAGCTAGTATTGTCCTATTATATCTTTCTACCTGGCCATTGGCACGTGGAGAGGCTACGGCATTTAAAATATGTTTGACACCTTTTGTTTGCATAAAACTTTTAAAACTAGAACTAGTAAATGAGCTGCCTCTGTCGCTTATTAATCTAGATGGCAGACAGAAAAAACTAAAGTATTCTTCTAGTGCCGCTATTGAATATTTAGATTTTGTAGTTTTTACGGGTTTCAGTACTATATATTTGGTAAAGGCGTCTACAATTACCAATATGTGTGTATTTTTCTTTTTGCTTGTTACAAATGGTCCAACGTGGTCTATATGAATTGTATGAAAGGGTCTAGATACTTTTGGTATTGGATGCATATATCCCTGTTTTTTTCCGGACGGTAATTTATTGTGTGCACACTCGAGACAAGCACTAACATATTTTTTTACAAATTGACGCATACGAGCAAACCAGTAGTGTTGTTTTATTCTTTCAAAAGTTTTTTCAAAACCAAGATGTCCAATATCATCATGATTCTTTTGCATAATTTGCCATCTACAACCTTTTGGCACAACCCATCTCAATCCTTCATCTGTATTTCTATAAACACGTTCTCGTTTCACTGTGTAATTTTTCCGAATCTCCACTACATCATCATAGTTTTTATTGCTCAGTATATCCTTAATTCTACGTATTTCGGTATCATCGTATTGAACCGTTGCCAGCCAGTTATTATCAATATTCATAACGTCGTAAGTTTCTATGGTTTCTACTACTCCGCTATTATTTGCTGTGGGGTTCCGGCTTAAGGCATCAGCATGCAACATTTTTTTGGCCAGATCTGTATATAATATCACAGTCATATTCTTGAATTAAGCTCCACCACCTAGCGACTCGTGGTATCATGTCACGTTTCAAAAATGTTGCCCTTAATGAATTACAGTCCGTTACTATTGTAAAGTTCAATCCTAACACATAAGTTCGAAATTTAACTAATGAAGCAATCACCGCTAGAGTCTCTAACTCATACGAAGAAAAGTGTGATTCCTCAGGAGATGTCTGACGGCTATAATATGCTATTGGTCGAAACAGCCCATCATCTTGTTTTTGAAGTAATACACTACCAATGCCTGATTTACTGGCGTCTGTATGAATCTGAGTCTCTGCCTTAGGATTATACAAGGCTAATACTGGTCTCGATGTAAGAGCACCTTTTAACTTAGTGAATGCATTTTCTTGGTCATTATTCCACACCCATTTCACCTCTTTTTTTAGTAGCATTGTTAAAGGTTTGGCTATTTCCGCGAATCCTTTTATAAAGCGTCTAAAAAAACTCGCCAGACCTATAAATTGCCTTACGTTGTGTACATCTTTAGGAGTGGGGAAATTTGATACAGCTTCTGATTTTCTTGAACCGGGTCTGATACCTTCTTCTGACACTTCGAACCCCAAATAATCTACTTGTTTTTGAAAAAAAAAACATTTTTGAGGTTTAAGTGTTAAATTAGATGATCTTAATTTTTCAAATACCAATCTCAATCTTTTTATACCTTTTTCGAAATCAGATGATGGTACTAGGATATCATCCATGTAGGCTAATGCAGAATCAAATCGTGAATTTCCTAATGTCAAGTTAATTGCTCGTTGGAACACTGCCGGAGCATTGGCTAAACCAAAGGGCATCCTATTAAATTCAAATTGCCCATCAGGTGTAACAAACGAACTTTTTAACTTTGAATCTTCTGAAAGAGGAATCTGGTAATATCCTGAAGCTAAATCTAATGCACAAAAGAACTTGTTCCCGGCTAATCGGTCAATCTGATCCTCAATTCTAGGAAGCGGATAATGCTGTTTAACAGTTTTCTTATTCAAAGCTCTGTAGTCGACACATAATCTTTTATCACCAGTTTTCTTTTTCACGACTATTATAGGGCTAGCGTATGGTGACGTCGACGGTCTAATTATATCATATTGTAATAATTCATCTACCATACTCTTCACTTCTATCCTTTCCATTTGACTAAGTCTGTATGGGCGATAAACTACCGGTTCTGTATCTTTTAGCACAATATCCATTTCTGTTACTTGAGTCTGTCCTAGCTCCGATAAATCCTTAGCAAAACAATCCCGATATTCATTTACAAGTTCTAAAAGAGCACGTTTTTGTTTATTATCAAGTTCATGTCCTATATTTAATTCATGCAGTTCTATCGAGCTCTTTTCTATTTTTCTAATGTTAATAAGTTGAGACTGCTTTACCAAATTTACGTCAATACAAGTTCGCAATAAAAGTTCATCCTTTTTAAATGTTATACGTTGGTTTCTTGTATTTACAATAGCTACGTAACCCACACCGTTCCTTATTTTACAAGATCCTACTTGAAGTTTATAATTCAAACGATACCCAGTTTCTATACATATTTTTCCTGTAAAATTGTTGTCAATACAAACTTTGATAGAAGCGTCTCCGAATATGATTATATCTGTCTCACATTTCACCGTTAATTTACCAATTTCACATGAATCAGCAAATTGTATCAATAGTTCTTTATTTGTTTTATAAACCACAACTTCTGGCTGTTCTGTGGTAGTTTGTCCAATTAATATCTCATAGTCTAATAAATAATCTGGTACAATGACTAATTCAACCTCTAAGTCAACTTTATCGACTATTATATTTACTTTACACTCACCTATAGATCTTACAATTTTATTGCCAAACCCTCTTAATATGGGCAGTTTATCAAATGTCCATTCTGACGGATTTTTAATTTTACGAGCTGCAGATTCCTGTATTAAAGTGCCTTGACATCCGAAATCAATATAACCATTTAATAAAAAGCCGTTCACGTGTACTTGTTTCCTAAATTTCTGGTCCGCTTGCTCAATGGTAGCTTTATTCAGTCATAATGTTTTTACATCCATAAATTTACTTTTCTTCAGAGCTTCTAAGGAGCACTTTGGATCATCGTGACCGTAGCGCATACATTTCTGGCATTTTACCTTGGGTTTTTTACAAAAAGTAACGGTATGACCGGCTTCATTACAGTTGTAACATTTAGTTGAGCTAAATTTAGTTGAATCAGTTTTAAGATTTTTTCTTGTCCACTCTGTACTTTTTTTATTAAAATTTTGTTTATTAAAACCAGTATAGCGTCCGTGCTTGACATTTTTAAGATAACCTAACAATTTATCAGTATTTTCAAATCCAACTGCCTCACACCCATATCTCACTGATCTATCCTCTATGCCATATACAATACAGTCTACTGCATTTCTATTTGTAATGAGACAACGATTAAGCGCATTTAACTTTTCATAAAAATACTCCTCTAAGTTATCACCAAATTTTGCCGTTATGTTCATCATCTCATTTATTAAATGTCCATAATTTTCATTGCACGGAAATGCTAATTTCAATTTTTCTTCCCAAACTTCCCAAGAAAGTAAAACTGTTGGTTGTCCTTGATACCATTGTTTTGCAGTGCCAGTAAGTTTTGGGAGCGCATAATGTGCAGTTTGTTGACTATTCCAACCGTAAATCTCCGCACATTCTTTAACTTTATTAAGCCAATTAATAATGGTTTGATGTTTTACGTTTGGGTCAAACTCTGGTACAACGTTTAAGTTGGAAAACTGTTGTTTGGAATGTGACGTAGATGCAACGGTTGCCATAGTTTGCAAGGTTTTATTTAAGGTTTCTAACAACTGGTTGTTAGTAAAAGAAACACATTGTTCAGTCTCATTAGTTGGCAGAGTTGCCATTAATCCTGTTCCAGTAACCGAATCCTTTTTAGTTTCATTGAAACATGTGTCAGTTTTATCTAGTTGTGCGTGGTTCTCTGGAACTAGATTAGGTACATGTGAAGTGCATTCCGGTTGGGGCATAGAAGTACGACTACGCGATGACGAACGAACGGTTTGCTTAATACTTCTAGAACGCCTGCGACGCCCCAGGGATGCCTTAACACTACGACTACATCTGGAATAACTTCTACCGCGTGAGTACAAAACCGATCTCGAATAGCTAAATCGATGTGACGCAGAACGACTAGTACGGCGTGATTTCGATTTTAAGCACTGAGTCGCTCGAGAATATCGTACTCGTGACCTCGATCTTGTTATACTGCGATTACTGTAATTGCTAGTCATACGCGAAGCACGACTTCTCGACCGACTTGAATACCTTTTTCGGATTTCCGGCGAACGTCGCTTTGTTGACCTGGAGCTTCTATGACGCCTATTTTCACCTTCGCGCTGCTCAGATAACGACCGCTCGCACCGGCTTGAATGAAACTGCGACCTTTCGCGCTGATGTCGCTCTTTTGTCGCCCTTTCTTGACGATGTAGTGACCACGGCATCTCGCGCCTACTCCGCTCCGACGGCGTCCGTTTGCTACGTCGTCGCACCGACCGTGATGGTGACCGCAGGCTTCGATGCAACAGCGAACGTTCAGACTGCGAAGGCCCTGACCGCGACCGCCCGCGACATCGCCTCTCAGATCGTGAACGTGTCCTATTTGCGCGTCCTGGCCTGGTTCCCGATCGGGAGCGCGAAGACACTCGATCAGGTTGCTCACGCATCTCACTAAATTGTTATTCTGAAATCAACATCCATTTCATAAATATAGGTCACATAAGAGACTTTGGTATATAAGAGGTGACACACGAAGTAGATACTTAAACTGAAATAATGCCCCTTCAACTATGTTGTAGGTAATAAATTACAAAACACTAGTAATATTGCATCGGTTTACAGTTGAATAGCTCATTTTGAACACACAAAACGCAAACTGATATTCTTTCTTCAAAAGAAACTAGTATTTTTTTTCTTCATAGTAATAATTTGTATTAAACAATTAAGCAATAAAAGCAATTCCACAAAATAACTATAAATTAGATATCTTGGTTATCAATCCACATATATATTAAAATAAATACTCTTACATAGATTTTGTAAATGAGAAAACAACTCACCTTTTAAACAATTCGCCAAAGTTTTACCACTTATACAATTACCTTAGGTCACCGACCTTCCTCAGTGAATTTGTATTATTACTTATTTACTCAAGCAAATGGCTCGGCCTTTGAATTCAGCACGTAGTGTTCCCGCTTCTGATTTGAAAGAAAAAGTCAATGTGCAGTGATAATTAATATAACATTTTATTTCAATCTATATGAATTCATACATGTTATTACAATCCAACATAAAATGCGTATTCCACAATCTTTTTTTTTAACTTTTTTTTAAACATCCAAATTGGCGCCAAAGCGCGCACACTAAACGTCAAAAAGTTTTTACATTTCTAATTGTCAATACATTTACTTAACATCAACATATTATTAAATTTGCGTTTATAATATTAAACTCTATTTTAGTAACATTAACGTTGCTTTTATATAAAATTAAATAAGTTTCTACAGATTTGTGATAACACACATAAATTACTAAGTCAAAGTATAGCAACATTGATGATTGAAGAACGTCTACTGGTACAAATTCCATCAATTTCCAACAAGTTATGTCCAAAACTCTTACACAAGGTAATAAAACGGTATTTTATAAAAATAATAAATAGTAACATAATCGCCATTTTGATAACCTTCAATGAATTCTCTTTTTAGTAAAAGAGTTAGCCATGTTTTCTCAAATACATCTAAAATACAATCCATGAGTAAAAAAAGGTTTAAAATTTTCTTTATTAAGAGAAGGTCGAATTTGTGCAACTCAGTGTTAATAGTTTTAAGTCAGTATTGTAGATATCTTTAAGTATATTTCTTGGTCTTAAATCAACCTTCAAGATATCTTGAAATCCAAGTTTAGAGATCTGTAAACCCTCATTCTTAAGTAGGGTTTAAGTTTGTCTAAACAGAAGTATTAACTCTTTCTTAAAATTTTCTTAAATACTGTGCCCACTTTGTCTTAACTGAGTCTTGGGGGATATCTTCAAGATATCTTCAGGGACATAATGGTTTTAGCCAAGACACCAGCAAGAATTTGTCTAATTGTCTTCAAGATATCTTCAATTCCTTTTTAAGACATTTGATTGCTACTTGGGATGCCTCTCGCTCGCATTAGTTAAATTATTCTTCGGTGCGAGCGAGCGGCACAACCTAAACACCCGATGTGCGGTGGAAGCATTATACGTAATATGCTGACACTACACTTGGGGTATTTGCAATCATTTCGCGTGTCGCTCGCAGTGCTCGCACCGAAACAAAACTGAACTGGTGCGAGCGAGAGGCAAAACGCTTATACCCGTTGTGTAGAGCTACCTTAAGTTATTAATGTTTTTGTCAAAAGCCCGCCACTTGGATAGAAACTTAATGTCGAATACATATATAAATAGTGTCTATTAACTAGAAAATTGGACTTCTAATTTTGCCGCGCGAAATTTAAACTTTCAACGCATGCAAATTTTGAATATCGTGCGGTTTTCTACTGACAGATCTTGCTGGCCGGTATATTGTTTTGTATTCGAGTAACAATGAAGGTACTAATACACATGCTCATTAGTGGCATGCTTATTAGCAAGCGGGGAAGTGGGAGGGGCCCCGCTCCCATACCATCTTGCTAATAAGCATGCTTATTAGCATGCTTATAAGCACAAAGCATGCTTGTAATCAGCACGTGTAACAGTAGCTTGATGCCCGGTTTCCGTTCCAAACAAATGACCATAGAGCTCAATGCAAAAGAGTTTGGGAACAACTGAATAATACATAATTATTGTATTATTTCCTCAAAATTTCGTCTTGTCTATATATTACCTAAAAGTAAACAGATTTTGACCTACTCCCGGATATCCGAAAACCTTGAATTTTGGCAGTTGTGTATAAGATAAATTGTGTTCTTCCGGTAGTAATTAAAGCAAACGAAGTTGTTAGGGTCACAGGCGGAGCTTATTAAAAAATATTTTCAAGTGCTCAATCATCAGCATAACCACCCTCTATTTATAGGCTATAAATAACCCACCTTTTCCTAAGCACTATAAACTTAAGAGTTTCAACTACGGTTCTCACTAGGGAGTTCTCCCTGTATTGGTTTTATATACAAATTCGGTAACGGAACCGTTAATTCTCGGTTCTCACCATACAAACTCAGTACCGGCATTCCCTAGTCCTCACATAACTGAAAAAAGAAAAAAAAAACCTCTTTGCATATGCAAGGTGCGTATATTTTCTTCATCAAAATGCTAAGTATTGTTAAATTATCAATAACGCAGCCGAAATAAATGCGTTTTATTTAAATTATATTTTTTTACTCACCTTCTTGTGTAGCTTAGATAGTTTTAGTATTAGCGAATAAACCAGCTAATATCATCATTTTGAAATAGGCGAGTCTTTAAAAATATTCTTACCTTCTCACGATATATGTACCTATTGTATAAATATGCAAAATAATTATAAGTACGTAAGTTTGTTATTTTATTGACCAAAAATATCAGTAAAAACTGGTAGAGATCTATTTATAGCCGAAAATTTGAGGTCAAAGTTCAATCGTATATATTTTGACCGTGAAAAGCACAGTAAATGGTAAAAAAAAACACGGAACGACGGATGTGGAATAAGGTCAAATGATTCCTAAAATTCGTTTTCTCACCTGCCGTTGACCTCTAATAATAGGTATTGCCAATAACTTCCTGTTTTCAAGAATGGTTCAACGCACAACGTGTTTTTATTTTTTATTCAAGGCTGGAAACAGGTTTTCGTCGAAATGCACCTGAGGTTATAAAATATAATATAAGTATGTTGCGAATAAAAACAACTGTTAATGGTAACGATAAGGGTTCGGTTTTTCTAATGGATGCCTAGTGATTACAAGTATTTAAAAATAGTCTCTAAAAATATTCGCAATACGCAAAACATTACAAAATCTTCATCCCGACTACGCATGATTATTTACGAAGATGGCTCCTCCTCTTTTACAATGGGATTAATTACCAGCTGAATAGTTTTGGCGCCGTAACGTCCTATGTATGTAAAGTAATCCAGGCTATGTTATGTATCTCCCACTTCAAATTTTTACAATTTTATAAGTAATTGAAAGAAAAACGGAAAAATTCCCCGCGTCGGTCAGATCGGACGCAAGGAATTTTCCAATTTTTCTTTCAATTATAAAATTGTTAAATTCGTTCGCAGACGTCTCTGCTTAATTAATAAAAAAAAAATATAAATCCCTCTATCCCACTTATGCAAAGTCTGTATGTTACTAGTCCTACATGGTTTTACTGATAAGTGTGAGTGTTAGGTACGCCGAATTTAATTGTATTAAGTACATTTAACAATATACTTATCGCTGGTCAAAAAAGTGGTAAATGTTTTCAAACAGGTACACTTACTATCTGTTTGCGTAAATTGGAAGAGTTAATTTGCTGCAGCAAAGTTAGCCTAATTTTGGTGCCATAATTATTTCGCAAATCGGATAACCGCATCTTAATAAAGTTTAAACATATTATGTATTCATGACATAGTATGCTTTTCATATGAGGCAATGAGTTAAAAATACATATTTTGTCCCGTTAACACTGTTTATTATAACTCCATCTATTTGTTGCCTGTAGAACATCGTAAATATTTGCCCTGACTCAAAATGCCTGATTGAATTGAAGTCACCTAGATTTCAAGTTAATTAAGAAATCTTATGAGTAGATGGCGCTTTTATCAGTTTTTTTGCACTAGAATTTTGGAAAATGAAATGACATCTAAAATTCTAAAAAATGAAAAACTAAGATTTTATATAAGTACCGTATTTATTATTAAGTCGAAGCACACATTTAAGTATGGAACATGTTTGAAAAATAGTGAATAAAACGGTGACTTGTCGGGAACATGGTATTTATCGAAAAAATCCTCTTTTACATTCGTTTTAATGTGTAGTGACATGTAGGTCACTCGAGTTACCTACACTGAGCATGTCGGGCCATGCTCAGTGTAGGGTTCCGTAATTTACCGTCCGTTACAATAGGCGACCTTAAAAAGTGTCTACTTATGATTCTCTGTTTATGCACTCTATGTCAATACAAAGACCCTGGCCAAATTATAATACCCTCCTTCGGCAGTCGGCTACAAAGATAAACGATCAAGTATTTACATATCTGCCTAAAGGCATTATTAGTAACTTCACAATATCTCTCCTGCGGATAATATCATAGCAACAAATATTAGGACGCAACTAAGATGATAAACTTGAGTTATTTTATTTACATAGGCAAAATTTAAGCAAATGACCCTTGCGTGGTTGTAAAATATAAAAACTGGAACTTAATTTTTGATTCGACATATTGCTAGCGTGTGCTCACTTTCGTTTAAATATTGAAAGAAAAATTGCAAATAGGCAAAAGCTATAGCCCATCCATATTAATAATAATAACAAACCATGATGTGATTTCACCGGGTAAGGTGATGTGAATGTGAGAAATATGCTTTTTCGCATTCAACTTAAAGGATTACTCTGTCAATTTCCCTCGGATGTCACGTGACGTTTTCTATAGAAATTGACAGATTGTCGTGTCCCGTTGTGTCCCACGTGAGTGATGTGAGTCATCCTTTATGCAGTCTTTTCGTTGATATCAGAAAACAGTTTTCTGTACGGAATCCATCGTCATAGACTGATAGATATAAATATACTGATAACGTCGAACAAAAGACGTTTAAAAATGCGTTCCATTTTTTACGTAATTTCTGCTAGTTCGAGTAAATAATACACGCTTCACTTATTCAGACCATAGGCAGTTTTAGATGGTTAAAACTTTACTATAGATTTAGGTAGTATGCTTACTAAAGTATACTACCTAAATCTATAGTCACATTTTAAGTTTAGGTACTTGTTTTAAATGGTTAAAATCAGTTCGGCACCACCAGCTGGCACCCAATTTTTAGGTTGGTACCTACACGTTTTGATCGGTAACTATGTTTCCATACCTTATTAAGACGTAGGTACCTAATCTAGAAAGCACCAACTAAACCTAACGTTTTATCTACCTTGGTACCTAAGTCCTTGTCCTCGCTCAATGAATAATGAACACGTCTAACAACTTACCTACGACCAGAAAAGTTTTAATCATACATCACACTTAGAAAAGCGGTAGTTTCGCTAAAGTTTCCTAAAATTACATGCCAAAAGGACGGAGTAGTCGATGGAGCAGTTTAATAATGGGTCCACGTTGAATATCCATTCATTATCGAACAATGCTAGGATTTGGGCAGTTTCACCTGAGTCTGAGTTCTATAGATAATAATCTACTGTGTAACTCCAGCTTCAAGTTAGGTTAGGTATGTTGGTTATTCAAAAAAAATCTATAGGTAGCTGAATTTCGCACAGTAAATCTTGTGACATGGCCAGTTATATTATATCACAAAATATATTAATAATTAGTATGTTTTGTTTCAATCACCACAAAAACACGGAACGACGGATGTGGAATAAGGTCAAATGATTCCTAAAATTCGTTTTCTCACCTGCCGTTGACCTCTAATAATAGGTATTGCCAATAACTTCCTGTTTTCAAGAATGGTTCAACGCACAACGTGTTTTTATTTTTTATTCAAGGCTGGAAACAGGTTTTCGTCGAAATGCACCTGAGGTTATAAAATATAATATAAGTATGTTGCGAATAAAAACAACTGTTAATGGTAACGATAAGGGTTCGGTTTTTCTAATGGATGCCTAGTGATTACAAGTATTTAAAAATAGTCTCTAAAAATATTCGCAATACGCAAAACATTACAAAATCTTCATCCCGACTACGCATGATTATTTACGAAGATGGCTCCTCCTCTTTTACAATGGGATTAATTACCAGCTGAATAGTTTTGGCGCCGTAACGTCCTATGTATGTAAAGTAATCCAGGCTATGTTATGTATCTCCCACTTCAAATTTTTACAATTTTATAAGTAATTGAAAGAAAAACGGAAAAATTCCCCGCGTCGGTCAGATCGGACGCAAGGAATTTTCCAATTTTTCTTTCAATTATAAAATTGTTAAATTCGTTCGCAGACGTCTCTGCTTAATTAATAAAAAAAAAATATAAATCCCTCTATCCCACTTATGCAAAGTCTGTATGTTACTAGTCCTACATGGTTTTACTGATAAGTGTGAGTGTTAGGTACGCCGAATTTAATTGTATTAAGTACATTTAACAATATACTTATCGCTGGTCAAAAAAGTGGTAAATGTTTTCAAACAGGTACACTTACTATCTGTTTGCGTAAATTGGAAGAGTTAATTTGCTGCAGCAAAGTTAGCCTAATTTTGGTGCCATAATTATTTCGCAAATCGGATAACCGCATCTTAATAAAGTTTAAACATATTATGTATTCATGACATAGTATGCTTTTCATATGAGGCAATGAGTTAAAAATACATATTTTGTCCCGTTAACACTGTTTATTATAACTCCATCTATTTGTTGCCTGTAGAACATCGTAAATATTTGCCCTGACTCAAAATGCCTGATTGAATTGAAGTCACCTAGATTTCAAGTTAATTAAGAAATCTTATGAGTAGATGGCGCTTTTATCAGTTTTTTTGCACTAGAATTTTGGAAAATGAAATGACATCTAAAATTCTAAAAAATGAAAAACTAAGATTTTATATAAGTACCGTATTTATTATTAAGTCAAAGCACACATTTAAGTATGGAACATGTTTGAAAAATAGTGAATAAAACGGTGACTTGTCGGGAACATGGTATTTATCGAAAAAATCCTCTTTTACATTCGTTTTAATGTGTAGTGACATGTAGGTCACTCGAGTTACCTACACTGAGCATGTCGGGCCATGCTCAGTGTAGGGTTCCGTAATTTACCGTCCGTTACAATAGGCGACCTTAAAAAGTGTCTACTTATGATTCTCTGTTTATGCACTCTATGTCAATACAAAGACCCTGGCCAAATTATAATACCCTCCTTCGGCAGTCGGCTACAAAGATAAACGATCAAGTATTTACATATCTGCCTAAAGGCATTATTAGTAACTTCACAATATCTCTCCTGCGGATAATATCATAGCAACAAATATTAGGACGCAACTAAGATGATAAACTTGAGTTATTTTATTTACATAGGCAAAATTTAAGCAAATGACCCTTGCGTGGTTGTAAAATATAAAAACTGGAACTTAATTTTTGATTCGACATATTGCTAGCGTGTGCTCACTTTCGTTTAAATATTGAAAGAAAAATTGCAAATAGGCAAAAGCTATAGCCCATCCATATTAATAATAATAACAAACCATGATGTGATTTCACCGGGTAAGGTGATGTGAATGTGAGAAATATGCTTTTTCGCATTCAACTTAAAGGATTACTCTGTCAATTTCCCTCGGATGTCACGTGACGTTTTCTATAGAAATTGACAGATTGTCGTGTCCCGTTGTGTCCCACGTGAGTGATGTGAGTCATCCTTTATGCAGTCTTTTCGTTGATATCAGAAAACAGTTTTCTGTACGGAATCCATCGTCATAGACTGATAGATATAAATATACTGATAACGTCGAACAAAAGACGTTTAAAAATGCGTTCCATTTTTTACGTAATTTCTGCTAGTTCGAGTAAATAATACACGCTTCACTTATTCAGACCATAGGCAGTTTTAGATGGTTAAAACTTTACTATAGATTTAGGTAGTATGCTTACTAAAGTATAGGTACTACCTAAATCTATAGTCACATTTTAAGTTTAGGTACTTGTTTTAAATGGTTAAAATCAGTTCGGCACCACCAGCTGGCACCCAATTTTTAGGTTGGTACCTACACGTTTTGATCGGTAACTATGTTTCCATACCTTATTAAGACGTAGGTACCTAATCTAGAAAGCACCAACTAAACCTAACGTTTTATCTACCTTGGTACCTAAGTCTTGTCCTCGCTCAATGAATAATGAACACGTCTAACAACTTACCTACGACCAGAAAAGTTTTAATCATACATCACACTTAGAAAAGCGGTAGTTTCGCTAAAGTTTCCTAAAATTACATGCCAAAAGGACGGAGTAGTCGATGGAGCAGTTTAATAATGGGTCCACGTTGAATATCCATTCATTATCGAACAATGCTAGGATTTGGGCAGTTTCACCTGAGTCTGAGTTCTATAGATAATAATCTACTGTGTAACTCCAGCTTCAAGTTAGGTTAGGTATGTTGGTTATTCAAAAAAAATCTATAGGTACCTAGCTGAATTTCGCACAGTAAATCTTGTGACATGGCCAGTTATATTATATCACAAAATATATTAATAATTAGTATGTTTTGTTTCAATCACAACCTGCATAATCGTAAATAAGCGTATCTCCGGCATATAGATCGAAAGCACCATTTAGGAGACACCGTAGGTCATGAAGACTTCAGTGGTCTCAAATACGAGTTGTTGACAGCCTACGTGTTCAGCATTGCCTCTCAACTCAACTTTCGCTGTCTTCATTTCTAATTGCGATATTGGACAGTATTCCAATAATAATATCATTGTAGTAATGTCACGAGCAGTCTGTAAATAGTGTAGTATAGCGTCCTTAAGGGGGGGAATTGGAGAAGAGCGGGTTCTTTCGAACGTTGTCGTCGGTAGCCCAGGTAACAAATACCTATAATTTTCAGATATGTGTTTCTTGACTATATGATCTGAACGTTGACACCAGCCGACACATGAATGCGTAAAATTTTCTCGATAGTTCTTAAATCCAAAGTTACGTCTTCATTTATCTTAATTACCTCAGTTTGTCTAAATTACACATCTTTAAGGAGCCAAATCTGCTTAAAAGTATGAGTTTTCATCTAAACTAAAACTTAAAGGAACTAAACAATATCGTATTCATAATAAAAACTAAAAATTTATCCGCATTTATGGTTTCGTGAAATCAAGTCAAAACGCCCACTTCATAATTCAAACTAACACTAACACTTAGAATAGGCTAGTATTTAAGATGTATACTAACAACATGATCCTTTGTTGGTCCTAAATAAAGAAATTAATAATAATAATAATGATGTCGCTTCCCTTTCTCTCCTACGTCACAGCTATAAGTGCGTCCCCTACTCGAGCCATTGCCATACGGGCCTCGGCCTTTGAACAGGTCGGACGCATGTCGCTCGCACAGCGCTCCGACAGCCATTCGATTTACGTAAAAAAGGAAGGTCCAATAATAGTTGACCTACGATTCCATTTATTATTAACCAAACCAGAGGTCTACTAAAACTGGTATGATTCTTACACGCTTACACGAGATGCTTGTGTGAGTATTTTCGGAAGCCAGTACCCTATCGACGTTTATGAACAGATTTACAATTTCACGCGTTCTTACAGTGTTCCGCTAGCTATGTGGTACTGAACATCGGTTTTAATCGTATAAGTTGTTCGTAAGATGTCCATGGTTCAAATCTCGGTGTTTTTAGAAATGTTTTTTTTTTATATATTTTACATTTATTATCGATATAACTTTGTGAAAAAAAGTTTTTGATTTTTTTATACGAAATATTTTATTTTATTTATATTTTAAAATATTTCACAAATAATTAAAAAATTAGGCACATCAACATCATCATCATCCACATCTAAGCATTTCATTGTTTTTTACTAAAATATGAATAATTTATTTTTGTATATTCATGGAACTGGTATGTACTATGTACGTACCTATTACGTAACAACATAATGAAAAACTGACAACAGTTATGAAAACAAATTTTAATTATTATTATGCATTTTTATGTTATCTCACTACCGCATATATTTTTATGTTATCATACTACTTAGTTTAAAAACACATAGTACTTACATACTTACATAGTTCAAAATAAGCTGGAGGCAAAAAAAAACAGTTTGCTCCATTTTTTATTGATGTGTTTTTCTTCTTCCTAGCCGTTTCGCGGCATATGCCATGGCTCAGGGAGAGCTTGGGGTCCGCTTTGGCAACTAATCCCAAGATTTGGCGTAGTCGCTAGTTTTATGGAGCTAAAACTTTTAATTGATGCGACACAAACAGAAGCTGTCTGAGAGTAAATTATCTCTGAATGTTTATGATATTCAAGTGCCAGCCATTTGCAGGCTGCACACCTCGAGGTTAACATTGGAATTGGATAGATTCATTAATCGTTTGAAGCAAGCTTGTATAATCAAAAGCTAATAAGTCTACCTTGTGACTAGGGTTGCCAACCGTAGTGTACAAATTTGCGGTACATTCGGGATCGACATGCGGGATTTGGCTACAAAATGCGAGACGCCGTCAACCGACTTATATAAGGTGTATCAGACTGTCAAGTGTTAACGTATTGAAAGGTATACAAAATTACCTGGTTAACTTTCTTAAGAAGAAGAAATTTCTTCTATAGATACAAGTATTTAGCCGATTTAGCTCAAGTTTTTGCCATGAGTTTTTACAGTTATATTTTTTTTTATACCTACTACAACAATTTTACATGTTTACACAAAATTAAAAGATCATTTCAATTTAAATTAAATACTTTTTAAATTTTTATATGAAATACTTTTTCAATTTTATAGTTAGTTTTTGAAAAATTCACCACTTTCTTATAACTGTTTTACCATATTTTGCTCAGCGAGCTTCAAACATCAACTAACTTCGTATCATCTGGTTTTCGACCTTATTGCTATTGAATCTTAATAAAAAAAATGTTTTCTTGTTAAGTACCTATGCAATCTTTTATGGAGAAAATGAAATACTTTTGAACATTTTCACACAAAATTATTAAGTCGAAGAAATGTTAAGTTTGGTATATTGGGGTGACTGTGTAGCCCCTTTGTAGGTATAGTTGTGATCCCTTGGTATGCCTATCGTTTGGTTACTGTACAGTCACGTCTATAAATATCTATACACTTTGAACTTATTACAGGGGAAGAAGGGTCAAAATTGAATACAGATGCATATAATTATATATGAAGCCGACCGTATCAATGTCGTATCTTGTGTTTTTTTTTGCATATTACTTGTAGCATAATACGTTTTAAGACAAAAACATTAAAAAGTATTTTTGATATGAACGGTTGCATTTACGAATATGCACCCATATTGCAAAAGAACCTATAGTTTGTGTTTTGCCTCATTAAAAAAGCATTGTTACGAGTAAGAGTTGTAAGTAGTAAGCTAAATTACATCTTCTTAGATTAAATCATCTAGAATATAATAAAAAATAGATTCACCGTCATGCACTGGATCTGAGTCACATTAAAAACCGTTCCTTTTTGTGCTTATTATCCAGTATGGTCTAAAAACGGGACAATCGGCGTCCCGCGCGGCCTCTTTGCGGGACGCGTCGTCAAGACCCCCAGAAACGGGACGTCCCGCGTATAGCGGGACGGTTGGCAACCCTACTTGTGACATCAATAGCTACTCGCTATTTTAGCCATATTGCGTACATGCACTTTTCTATGTTCGAAAACAGTATAATTAAGTAGATTAAAATAATAATGATTGTAATATCCCTTGTTGTCTATTTATACGCATACGTAATCGTATTCTTGAGGTCACTGCCAAAGTGTGAAGAGGTCACAATATTAGGACTGCTTAAAGGCTTCATGCATACTTACTTGGATTTAAAAATGGGCCTTTGAGTCTGTAGTTATTGGACATATTTCACTCACAGACCTTTTATTCCACCCTGCTTTCGACGTAGCATTCCAAATTAAAAGAAAGTGTCTGTTTTAAGATATATTGCGCTTTGTAATTATCTATAATGACATTAATGACTCGTCTTTGTCGGGTCGGGTCTTTGACGTCGTCTGGTCTGCAAGGAGCACAAGGAGATGAAGAAATAGTTGGTTGCAAAAACAAATATAAAGAAAAAGAGCATCTTTTAATAAGATTAGTCCATTTTCTCGCGTTGCTCGGTATGTACACTGAGAAAACATCGCAGTAGTTGTATCATGTAGAGAATTTAATTTTTATTTGATTTAGTGTTTAATAAGATACAGATGGTCCCATAAAGAAAGTTGATCACTGTGACCTACACACCTACACAATACACATTCACCTTACAGAATATAGTCAAGACATAACAAATTAACCGTACATATATTAAATAAATAAATAAATATTGTGGGACAATCTTATACAAATCGGCCTAGTCCCACCGTAAGCTCAATAAGGCTTGGTAATGTGGGTACTAGGCGACGATGTATATAATAGATAGATACATATAAATACTTAAATACATAGAAAACATCCATAACTCAGGAACAAATATTAGTGATAAACACAAAAATAATGCCCTGGCCAGGATTCGAACCCGGAACCTCCTGCTTCGTAGGCAAGGTTACTACCGACGAGGCTAGGAGGCCGTTAAATATTAAGTGTGGTGCAATTATAACGCAAACATTTTTTCTCGGAATGCTTTTGTAAAGATATTAACTTAATTTTGTGTCTGAAAGTAGGTATACCTACTTCGTACCTACGTCAAAAGAGTAGGACTTTCAGACACAGCATTAGCTTGAATGTTCCTATTGAAAATGAAGTCAATTGATATGATAGGTACCTATTATTGCTGGTTGGTTCGAAAAAGATCCGTTCGTGTAGCGACTATTCATATCGCATAGGTAATACCTTTGTACCTACCGAAAGTTGCGTCCAGATTAGGAAAAGCGTTAGGTTCAGTTTCGGCTTAGGGTTAGGGGCCTTATCATGACATCTTAACGCGCGCGATTCAGTTTAGGACCTAAACTGAGTCGCTATACAAGTGAGCACAGTTAAGAACCTAAACTGAATCGCGTTAAGACGTCATGGTAAGGGACCAGCTGCATTGAAGTGACTCAGTTTAGGTCGTCAACTCAATTGCGTTAAGACGTTATGATAAGGCCCCTGGACAACATTAATCTCTCATTCAACTCAAAATCAACATTAATAGAGCTCATATTCATCATCGTCCTAAAAAATATTATAATACGTATAAATACAAATCTTAGGCATAAAGGAAAACTGTAAAAATCCTGGTCTTGGCCGAGATTGTATAAATATTTACAGTTCAGGAAAAAAGTATCATAGTTAGTCTACATATAGGTACTAGTATCACCGGTTGCTGTTTTATTTTTATCAGTTCTCTCTTACATTATGACCACCCATCCTTGCAAAAAAAGAATCAGGTAGTTATCTACTCCTTGTTTACTCGTTTAATCAAATTGCGTAAACATCACGATTCGCTGAATGAATGGAAAACTACTCAGTATGATAATCATGAATGAAACCTTGACGTGCCGGATCCACCTGGATTTTCCGAGCGAGGTAAATTATTAAGCATGTTAATTTCATGAAAATGGAAGACAACTTACCTACTATTTTAATGCGGTTTTTATTCTTATTTTTGTAAGTCTTATATAACTCATTTACATGTTACTCCTGAATCAAAGCCTGCTTTAAAGCACACGAGGAGTTCGACGAAAGTTCCCACGCGCTGCCCTGGCCCAATGGGGGCTTCATATGCGTACGTACGGGTCTAGGCCTTGCACCTTCATTAGACGAATTGAAACAATGTAAACAATCTTCTTTCTAGTTTTACGAAAGCGACTGCCATCTGACCTTCCACCCCAGAGGGTAAACTAGGCCTTATTGGGATTAGTTCGGTATCCTCACGATGTTTTCCTACACCGAAAAGCGATTGGTAGGTAAATATCAAATGATATTACGTACATAAGTTCCGAAAACCTCATTGGTACGATACGAGCCGGCAGGATTTGAACCCGATACCGCTGGGTCACCAATGCTCTAAAATAAAATGTAAAAAAACAACGTAAACAATAAGGTTACAAAGTTACAATACTTCGTTTCTGTCTTCATAGTAAATTATGTCATTGGGCTGCCATTGCCGGAACCGAGCAAAAAGTTAAAAATCCCAGACGTTTCATTGAAATCGCGTTGTCGCCTCGGACACTAAAGAAAACAATTTAGAATTTAGAAATATATTATTTTACTAAGGACTGACTTGAACCCAAAAATGTCCAGAGCTGGGCACCGTTAATCAAATAGCTAATCCGTTACAAAAAAACTTAACTTCGTTAATCGTTAAAACGCTACTTTTCGGAAGACTTAACGGAAGTTAACGTTAATCGTTAATCCGTTAACACGTGGTAAAAAGGGCATCTTTGAGTTAGTGATCTACAACTTATAGTTAATCAGTTTCCTTCAAAAATATCCAATTTACCATCCGATTACCTTTGAAAATTCAGGAGTTTTCTTAATGTGTCATGGCTTCCATCACTTGATCTGAAGTAAAATCAATTGCAACTATCTTGTAGACCTCCGAGGTCACAGACAAAATAACAATGTCTCAAGTAGGAGGACAGAGCTAGAAATTATCGAGCAGTTTCAATATGCCATCCCTGGTGTTCAAAATCAGGTCCACTGCAGCAAATTGATGGCTTGATTAAGAAAATACCCCAACTAATTATGAAAACCCTCCAATCACGTTGGACGTGCCGTTCAAATTTAAAGGTTGTCTGAATTTCTCAAGAACTCCATCATCAGAATATAAATCAAATCAATAAGATGAATGTCTGTGTTTACCGACCAATTCCACTTTGCCATCCCTGGTCTTCATCATCAGGTACACTCCACCAAAATGTTGGTAACCCCCAAAAAATTTTTCAAGTTTATAAGGAAACCCTCAAATCATAATGCATGTGCCGTTAAAATTTGAGGAGTTCTTTAATTTCTTCATGAATTCCATGAATTGAAAATATTAATATCTCAAATAGGATGGGAATTAACAGACAGTTCCACTTTGCCATCCCTGGGCTCCATCATCAGCTCCACTTCACCAAATTGATGGTTTTTGTAAAGAAAAATGCTCGAGTTTCTTAAAATAAAACACCGTAATCATCATGCATAAACCTATTAAATTTGAAGAGTTCCCTCAATTTCTCATGGATCCCATCATCAGAAATGGATTTTGAAAAAAATGGGACCAATCTGCAACCACCATGGATAATTTAAAATCGGTTCAGTATTGACCGAGTTCTGACGTAACAAACATAAAAATAAAATAAAAATAAAGAATAATAATAAAAAAATCACATGAATTGAGAAATTCTTCTTTTTTGAAAATTTGTAGTCGGGTGGAAACAGGTTTTTTGCCACGTGGTGCGGTATGTGCGGTATCTTTTTGGTAAGTATTTTGGAACTGGTCGCGGCTAACATGACCAGTGAAACCTGTGTCGAAACGTCGGTAAAGGTAAATAAGTTAATTCGCGTTAGACCCGTTTGTTAATTATAAATAAATAATAAATAAATAAATATTATGGACATTCTTACACAAATTGATTTGATTGATTGTCCCGCAGACAACGATATATTTAATATACAAAGACATTTCTATGTAGTTATGTTTCAGTTTCAGTACTTTATGTCTTCCATGACTCAGAAACAAGTATCTGTGTTCATCACACAAATAAATGCCCATACCGGGATTTGAACCCAGGACCATCGGCTTAGCAGGCAGGGTCACTACCAACTGCGCCAACGGTCGTCAAAATTATGTTTAAATATGTGTTCAAATCGCGAAAGTTTTAAATGTTATAATGTATTATCTCGTAAAATATCTGTGACTAATTTGTTAGCACCTTATATAGGTAAATATTAAACAAAAAAAAACAAGACAAAACATATCCGGCCCAATGAGGTTCGAACGCAGTCCACTAGCGCAAGCCAGAGACTGCCCTCAAAAGCCACTCGACCAGGTCTATGTGTATAAGATGCTTCGAAATTTGCCTTCGGTTATGACTTGACTTACTGCTTTTTACGAATCAATACTATATCAAAGATTTATTTTTTGCTATAAGTAAGCTTTTGTTGAAACAAAAAAAGTATTTTAGTGTAGGTATAGCCCATCCCTTATACTATCATTAAGGTAGATGAAAAAATATATTTATATTAGGAACAATATTACCCTGTATATTATGTATGTATACGTGTTTTGTATTTTGTAGGTCCTCTTTAAAAGTCTTAAAAGTTTAATTTTATCCGCATTTATGGTTTCGTGAAATCAAGTCAAAACGCCCACTTCATAATGATGTCGCTTCCCTTTCTCTCCTACGTCACAGCTATAAGTGCGTCCCCTACTCGAGCCATTGCCATACGGGCCTCGGCCTTTGAACAGGTCGGACGCATGTCGCTCGCACAGCGCTCCGACAGCCATTCGATTTACGTAAAAAAGGAAGGTCCAATAATAGTTGACCTACGATTCCATTTATTATTTACCAAACCAGAGGTCTACTAAAACTGGTATGATTCTTACACGCTTACACGAGATGCTTGTGTGAGTATTTTCGGAAGCCAGTACCCTATCGACGTTTATGAACAGATTTACAATTTCACGCGTTCTTACAGTGTTCCGCTAGCTGTGTGGTACTGAACATCGGTTTTAATCGTAAAAGTTGTTCGTAACGTAAGATGTCCATGGTTCAAATCTCGGTGTTTTTAGAAATGTTTTTTTTTTTATATTTTACATTTATTATCGATATAACTTTGTGAAAAAAAGTTTTTGATTTTTTTATACGAAATATTTTATTTTATTTATATTTTAAAATATTTCATAAATAATTAAAAAATTAGGCACATCAACGTCATCATCATCCACATCTAAGCATTTCATTGTTTTTTACTAAAATATGAATAATTTATTTTTGTATATTCATGGAACTGGTATGTACTATGTACGTACCTATTACGTAACAACATAATGAAAAACTGACAACAGTTATGAAAACAAATTTTAATTATTATTATGCATTTTTATGTTATCTCACTACCGCATATATTTTTATGTTATCATACTACTTAGTTTAAAAACACATAGTACTTACATACTTACATAGTTCAAAATAAGCTGGAGGCAAAAAAAAACAGTTTGCTCCATTTTTTATTGATGTGTTTTTCTTCTTCCTAGCCGTTTCGCGGCATATGCCATGGCTCAGGGAGAGCTTGGGGTCCGCTTTGGCAACTAATCCCAAGATTTGGCGTAGTCGCTAGTTTTATGGAGCTAAAACTTTTAATTGATGCGACACAAACAGAAGCTGTCTGAGAGTAAATTATCTCTGAATGTTTATGATATTCAAGTGCCAGCCATTTGCAGGCTGCACACCTCGAGGTTAACATTGGAATTGGATAGATTCATTAATCGTTTGAAGCAAGCTTGTATAATCAAAAGCTAATAAGTCTACCTTGTGACTAGGGTTGCCAACCGTAGTGTACAAATTTGCGGTACATTCGGGATCGACATGCGGGATTTGGCTACAAAATGCGAGACGCCGTCAACCGACTTATATAAGGTGTATCAGACTGTCAAGTGTTAACGTATTGAAAGGTATACAAAATTACCTGGTTAACTTTCTTAAGAAGAAGAAATTTCTTCTATAGATACAAGTATTTAGCCGATTTAGCTCAAGTTTTTGCCATGAGTTTTTACAGTTATATTTTTTTTTATACCTACTACAACAATTTTACATGTTTACACAAAATTAAAAGATCATTTCAATTTAAATTAAATACTTTTGTAATAGTGGTACAACGTTTAATAGATAAAAACACACACAGCTTGACAAACAATTAGCACAATTTATATTATAAAACAGGAGAAGGCGAAGGACACAGAAGACGCACAAAACGTAGTTGTTTTAATCGACGCGGCAAGCGGACTCTCGGGCGACTGGCGTGCGCGTCGCGATGCCACGATACGTGAACGCGCCATCTTGCGGCGAGGCTCGGTAACGGCCGAGCGCGACGGAATATATTATGGTGCGAAATTTTACCACGGCGTTTCCCGCGTTACACCCTCCCCCTCTAACCCAGGCGTTGCGTCCCGGAGACTGGGTTAGCCTTACGCGGTCTCCCCCTTTTACGCTTCTCCTGGACAGGGGGTTGGATAGGGCCGACAAACGGAGTAAGTAAAGCAACGTGGTACTTCCCTATTACGACGCCGTCACTTATGCGTTCTAAAGCGTAGGTAACACTACCGATAGTTTCTCGGACCCGATACGGCCCGTCTCGCCGAGGAATGAACTTCGACGTTTGCCCCTTGTTCGTGTCGTTAGGCCCTTGGGTTTTTAAGAGAACTAGGTCTCCTACCTTATAGTCTGGTGCTGGCCGGCGATGCTCGTCGGCGAACTTCTTCTGAGCCGTCTGCGCTTTCTCGTGCACGTCTCGTGCATCGAGTAAGACAGTCGACAGGTTCTTCAGGAATGGGGTTATTGAGGCGACGACATTGTCAGACTCTAACACCGCTCGCATGTCCGACAGCACATCGGCGGGTGCGCGTATTTCGCGCCCGAAGTTTAAATATGCGGGCGAATGCCCGGTGCTTGCAGTCACAGCAGAGTTCATAGCAAACCGTATCGCGGGGAGGTGAGCGTCCCAGGAATCGTGATCTTTGCCCACAAGGATAGCGAGCTGCGGCTTTAGATCGCGATTCTTGCGCTCAACAGGGTTTGCCTCTGGGTGATAATATGATGTGAGTGCCTGCTTAATGCCCATGACGTGGCAAGTTTGCTGCATTACCTCGCTCACGAATTGCACTCCATTATCGCTGATAAGTCTCCTGGGCACTCCGTATCGCAGATACACCTCGTTCACCAGGGTCTTGGCGCACTCCTCCGATGTGGCGGATGGAAGCGCGAATAACTCTACCCATCTGGTACAAGTGTCCTCTAGGATCAATATCCATCTGTTACCTGCAGGCGTCTCTGGCAGAGGTCCGAAGAGGTCTACTGCGAGTACTTCGAATCGGCGCGACGTGGCGGGCACCTGTAATAAACCGGCGGGTTTTCGCGTGTCAGCTTTGTACCGCTGGCACGCCGCGCAGTTTTTTATGTACTGGGCTACATAGGTCCTCATGCCAGGCCAGTAGTACTTGCCTGCCAGACGCTGCAGCGTTCGCTCGACGCCGAAGTGGCCGGCGGTAGGGGCATCGTGGTACTCTGCTAGCACGTTTTGGCGTTCGTGCTCCGGCACCACCAAGCTTGCGTCGTCATTCTCCTCATTCTCGGGTCCGTAGCGGTAAAGCACACCGTCGGTTAATACGTACCCTTTATCAGCCCACGCTCTCCCCCTAAACGGATCGTCAGACTCCATCGCTTCTACGATCTTGAGTACTTCGGGATCTTTCAGTTGGTTTTCGCGAGCGTCCTTGGGACTGCGAGAAGGAAGGTCAATCACAGTTAGGCACAGATCGCAGTCGGTGCCCGTGACACATGGGGGACGTGATAGCGTGTCCGCGACCACATTCGCCTTACCTGGTGTGTACTCTATTTTAAGGTTGTACTCTTGGAGAGTAAGCGCCCACCTGGCTAAGCGACCACTCGGTGACTTCAGGCTCATAAGCCACCTAAGGGGTTGGTGATCCGATTGTATTACCACATCTGCTCCGTCGATGTATCCTCGGAACTTTGACACTGCCCACACGACGGCCAGAGCCTCGCGTTCCGATGTGTTGTAGTTTCTCTCAGCGGGCGTGAGGAGACGGCTGGCGTACTCAACGGGTCGCTCGTCCGCCCCCTCCCCCTGAAGCAGGACTGCACCGAGGGCGTACCCGCTGCTGTCAGTTCTGAGGACGAACGGCTTCGTCTCATCAGCCTGCCGAAGGATTGGTGCTGTCACAAGGAGAGACTTAATGGTTTCAAAGGCGCTTTGCTGTTCGGGGCCCCATTTCCAGGTGCTCGCCTTCTTCAGCAAAGCGGTCAATGGTGCGGCGATTTCGGCGTACCTAGGTATGAACCGTCTGAACCAGCTCGAGGTTTGAAGAAAGCACTTCAGATGTTTTACGTTCTGGGGGGGAGCCATATTCTCTATAGCCGACGTTTTGTCAGGATCCACATGTATACCACCTGGTACGATGACATGGCCAAGGAACTTGACTGAATCCCTCGCGAAGTGGCTCTTCTCACGATTCACCCGCAGGTTGAACATTGCTAGGCGATCGAACACGGTCTCCAGATCTGCGAGGTGCTTATCAAATGACCCCTCGGACAACACCAGCAAGTCGTCTAAATATGCCACCAAAGTAATACCTGGAATGTTGGACTTAAATCGGTCGATCAACCTCTGGAAGGTTGCACCGGAATTTCGAAGACCCATCGGCATACGCTTGAAGCGGAAGGTGCCCAGGGGCGTCGTGAACGAAGTGAGGTCCCTATGAGCTGGGTCAACACTCACCTGGAAATAACCGGATCGTAAGTCCAACGTCGTCATGAACTTGGAAGTCTTCGCGGCGTGCAAGATGTCTTCGATCCTGGGGAGCGGGTATCGATCAGGCTCGGTGACCGCGTTGAGCTTGCGGTAGTCAACACAGAGCCTGAAGGACCCATCTTTCTTCTTCACCAATACGACGTTTGCGGCCCATGGAGACTCGCATTCTTCGATAACATCATCTTCAAGTAGCTTTTGCAGCTCCTTTTCCAAGGCTTCCTTCTTTATCGGCGACAACCTATAGGGTGGCGAAGCAAGAGGCTCCTGAGTATCACTCACCTTAATCTTATGCGTCGCGAAGTCCGTCGGAGGGCCCCGGGCAGCAAACTGGTTCATCCTACTACGTAAAAACGCATTGAGAGTGTCCTTGTGCTCTGGCGGTAGCTCGACTGCTTCTTCGTCACGTAAGGAGACGTCGGAGATGTCCGCCTGCATCAGCTCGGTGTCTTTCAGGAACCCTGAAGGTTCAAAGGGAAACGTCCGGCTGGGGCAGTCTGAAAAGAACCAAGAGTCCTGCTCTAGGACGGGAATAATACCATTTTTCCGGATAAAATCTCGGCCTAATAATGTCCGGGCATCTTTACCCGGGAATGCGACAAATTCGGTTTCTATACGTCTGCCTTCTAATAATAACGGTACTGTGGCGACCAGTACTGCCATCTGTCGGCGCGGTCCAAATGCCAGCCCAATGTTGCGTTCCTCCTCGCGGAACTCTACGCCATCCGCTACTAAAATGGAGTATAACAAAGAGCCAACGACACAATTCGAGGCCCCAGTGTCTAACATCGCTACACCTACCCTATCCGCAATAGTGACGGCCACCATGGGATTCGACCCGTCTGTCGCGTGAGTTACGTTCGAGATGACATTAAAGTCGTATGATTTCGCGGTTACGGTTTTCCCACTGCAATTATCGCATTTCGATCGTACTACCCCGGGTTGGCCGCATCCATAACAACGTATCGGGTTAGGTTCTGTAGCAGGAATAGGGTTTTCACCGTTGGAATCCGCGCCTACAGCCTTCCGTTTTTTATCCGTACTTTGTAAATTACGACAATCAGCCACTGCATGCCCGTAAAACTTGCAGAACGAACAACGAACGCGCCTATCACGTTTCAAATTCTCGTTCGAGTTTTCAGTGACTCTCGCACCAATAGTACCGCGCGAGCCGATGGTACCGCTGCGCTCGATCGTTTCTCGGAACTCGCTCGCTCGCGCACGTGGCCCTTTGTTATAACTAGCTGTAGCCGAATTCGTCGAATTATTATTGGTACTTAGTGTACTTACTTTTGTTTCGGAAATGGAATCTTCTATGACCCTCGCTTTCTCTACAAAACATTCAATATCAGTAATGCTATCTCTAGGTAAACGTTTTCGCACACGTCTACTAATTAATCCGTAAATCATATCTATTTGCATAGCAACAGGCACTTCGTACGGTAATTTAACTATAAGAGAACGCACTTTACATATAAACACTTCAGCTCTTTCGGAGTCTTTTTGTTCCGCGGCGAAGATTTCACGTAAAATCTTGTGCGGTGGTTGTTGCACCCCATACATGGCGCGAAGGCGCGCCACGGCGTCTGTCCAGGAGTCGGCACTGTTGCGGGCGCCGCGCCACCACACGGCGGCGTCGCCCTCCAGCAGTAGTGGCAGGCCGCGCAGCGCGTGCTCGTCGCTGACGCTGGCACACTCCTTGTACACCTGCACGGCGTCGATGAACGCCTCGAGCACCTCTGCGTCGCGCGACTTCCCGTTGAACCTCGCGGTGCACTTGGAGAAGTTGCCGCCGGACACCGCGGACCAGAGGCCGCTCGGCGTGCGGCTGTCAATCGGCGGCGTCGGGGCTGGCGGCGTCCAAGGGCCGTTGTTGTAGGGTAGCGAACGCAGGGTTTCCACCAGGGTGCGGTTGGTCTCCGCTTGCATCCTGGCGAACGACTCCATGATGCCGGCCAGGAACATCTCGTTGTTTACGGGGCCGGCGTTGGTAGACCTTGCAGTGGCAGCGGTGGCAGCGGCGGCAGCGGCTGCGGCGGCTGCGGCGGCGGCGTCGGCGGCGTTGACGGGGAGAGCGCCCTTGGCGCGTAGCTCCTCCGTCTCGTCGTGTTCATCGGATCCGCTTGCTTCTTCGACATTGTTTATGTTAAGCTTTTTACTCCGTGTATTTTTAGACATTGTGGCGCGAGTATAAGTAGGTACTCAAGCGCGGCACGCGGCACTCGCGGCGAAACTTTAGGTTATTAGTAGGTACTTAAGTTCGTAGGATTCGAAGCCACTAGTTGGGCAGCCAATGTAATAGTGGTACAACGTTTAATAGATAAAAACACACACAGCTTGACAAACAATTAGCACAATTTATATTATAAAACAGGAGAAGGCGAAGGACACAGAAGACGCACAAAACGTAGTTGTTTTAATCGACGCGGCAAGCGGACTCTCGGGCGACTGGCGTGCGCGTCGCGATGCCACGATACGTGAACGCGCCATCTTGCGGCGAGGCTCGGTAACGGCCGAGCGCGACGGAATATATTATGGTGCGAAATTTTACCACGGCGTTTCCCGCGTTACACTTTTTAAATTTTTATATGAAATACTTTTTCAATTTTATAGTTAGTTTTTGAAAAATTCACCACTTTCTTATAACTGTTTTACCATATTTTGCTCAGCGAGCTTCAAACATCAACTAACTTCGTATCATCTGGTTTTCGACCTTATTGCTATTGAATCTTAATAAAAAAAATGTTTTCTTGTTAAGTACCTATGCAATCTTTTATGGAGAAAATGAAATACTTTTGAACATTTTCACACAAAATTATTAAGTCGAAGAAATGTTAAGTTTGGTATATTGGGGTGACTGTGTAGCCCCTTTGTAGGTATAGTTGTGATCCCTTGGTATGCCTATCGTTTGGTTACTGTACAGTCACGTCTATAAATATCTATACACTTTGAACTTATTACAGGGGAAGAAGGGTCAAAATTGAATACAGATGCATATAATTATATATGAAGCCGACCGTATCAATGTCGTATCTTGTGTTTTTTTTTGCATATTACTTGTAGCATAATACGTTTTAAGACAAAAACATTAAAAAGTATTTTTGATATGAACGGTTGCATTTACGAATATGCACCCATATTGCAAAAGAACCTATAGTTTGTGTTTTGCCTCATTAAAAAAGCATTGTTACGAGTAAGAGTTGTAAGTAGTAAGCTAAATTACATCTTCTTAGATTAAATCATCTAGAATATAATAAAAAATAGATTCACCGTCATGCACTGGATCTGAGTCACATTAAAAACCGTTCCTTTTTGTGCTTATTATCCAGTATGGTCTAAAAACGGGACAATCGGCGTCCCGCGCGGCCTCTTTGCGGGACGCGTCGTCAAGACCCCCAGAAACGGGACGTCCCGCGTATAGCGGGACGGTTGGCAACCCTACTTGTGACATCAATAGCTACTCGCTATTTTAGCCATATTGCGTACATGCACTTTTCTATGTTCGAAAACAGTATAATTAAGTAGATTAAAATAATAATGATTGTAATATCCCTTGTTGTCTATTTATACGCATACGTAATCGTATTCTTGAGGTCACTGCCAAAGTGTGAAGAGGTCACAATATTAGGACTGCTTAAAGGCTTCATGCATACTTACTTGGATTTAAAAATGGGCCTTTGAGTCTGTAGTTATTGGACATATTTCACTCACAGACCTTTTATTCCACCCTGCTTTCGACGTAGCATTCCAAATTAAAAGAAAGTGTCTGTTTTAAGATATATTGCGCTTTGTAATTATCTATAATGACATTAATGACTCGTCTTTGTCGGGTCGGGTCTTTGACGTCGTCTGGTCTGCAAGGAGCACAAGGAGATGAAGAAATAGTTGGTTGCAAAAACAAATATAAAGAAAAAGAGCATCTTTTAATAAGATTAGTCCATTTTCTCGCGTTGCTCGGTATGTACACTGAGAAAACATCGCAGTAGTTGTATCATGTAGAGAATTTAATTTTTATTTGATTTAGTGTTTAATAAGATACAGATGGTCCCATAAAGAAAGTTGATCACTGTGACCTACACACCTACACAATACACATTCACCTTACAGAATATAGTCAAGACATAACAAATTAACCGTACATATATTAAATAAATAAATAAATATTGTGGGACAATCTTATACAAATCGGCCTAGTCCCACCGTAAGCTCAATAAGGCTTGGTAATGTGGGTACTAGGCGACGATGTATATAATAGATAGATACATATAAATACTTAAATACATAGAAAACATCCATAACTCAGGAACAAATATTAGTGATAAACACAAAAATAATGCCCTGGCCAGGATTCGAACCCGGAACCTCCTGCTTCGTAGGCAAGGTTACTACCGACGAGGCTAGGAGGCCGTTAAATATTAAGTGTGGTGCAATTATAACGCAAACATTTTTTCTCGGAATGCTTTTGTAAAGATATTAACTTAATTTTGTGTCTGAAAGTAGGTATACCTACTTCGTACCTACGTCAAAAGAGTAGGACTTTCAGACACAGCATTAGCTTGAATGTTCCTATTGAAAATGAAGTCAATTGATATGATAGGTACCTATTATTGCTGGTTGGTTCGAAAAAGATCCGTTCGTGTAGCGACTATTCATATCGCATAGGTAATACCTTTGTACCTACCGAAAGTTGCGTCCAGATTAGGAAAAGCGTTAGGTTCAGTTTCGGCTTAGGGTTAGGGGCCTTATCATGACATCTTAACGCGCGCGATTCAGTTTAGGACCTAAACTGAGTCGCTATACAAGTGAGCACAGTTAAGAACCTAAACTGAATCGCGTTAAGACGTCATGGTAAGGGACCAGCTGCATTGAAGTGACTCAGTTTAGGTCGTCAACTCAATTGCGTTAAGACGTTATGATAAGGCCCCTGGACAACATTAATCTCTCATTCAACTCAAAATCAACATTAATAGAGCTCATATTCATCATCGTCCTAAAAAATATTATAATACGTATAAATACAAATCTTAGGCATAAAGGAAAACTGTAAAAATCCTGGTCTTGGCCGAGATTGTATAAATATTTACAGTTCAGGAAAAAAGTATCATAGTTAGTCTACATATAGGTACTAGTATCACCGGTTGCTGTTTTATTTTTATCAGTTCTCTCTTACATTATGACCACCCATCCTTGCAAAAAAAGAATCAGGTAGTTATCTACTCCTTGTTTACTCGTTTAATCAAATTGCGTAAACATCACGATTCGCTGAATGAATGGAAAACTACTCAGTATGATAATCATGAATGAAACCTTGACGTGCCGGATCCACCTGGATTTTCCGAGCGAGGTAAATTATTAAGCATGTTAATTTCATGAAAATGGAAGACAACTTACCTACTATTTTAATGCGGTTTTTATTCTTATTTTTGTAAGTCTTATATAACTCATTTACATGTTACTCCTGAATCAAAGCCTGCTTTAAAGCACACGAGGAGTTCGACGAAAGTTCCCACGCGCTGCCCTGGCCCAATGGGGGCTTCATATGCCTACGTACGGGTCTAGGCCTTGCACCTTCATTAGACGAATTGAAACAATGTAAACAATCTTCTTTCTAGTTTTACGAAAGCGACTGCCATCTGACCTTCCACCCCAGAGGGTAAACTAGGCCTTATTGGGATTAGTTCGGTATCCTCACGATGTTTTCCTACACCGAAAAGCGATTGGTAGGTAAATATCAAATGATATTACGTACATAAGTTCCGAAAACCTCATTGGTACGATACGAGCCGGCAGGATTTGAACCCGATACCGCTGGGTCACCAATGCTCTAAAATAAAATGTAAAAAAACAACGTAAACAATAAGGTTACAAAGTTACAATACTTCGTTTCTGTCTTCATAGTAAATTATGTCATTGGGCTGCCATTGCCGGAACCGAGCAAAAAGTTAAAAATCCCAGACGTTTCATTGAAATCGCGTTGTCGCCTCGGACACTAAAGAAAACAATTTAGAATTTAGAAATATATTATTTTACTAAGGACTGACTTGAACCCAAAAATGTCCAGAGCTGGGCACCGTTAATCAAATAGCTAATCCGTTACAAAAAAACTTAACTTCGTTAATCGTTAAAACGCTACTTTTCGGAAGACTTAACGGAAGTTAACGTTAATCGTTAATCCGTTAACACGTGGTAAAAAGGGCATCTTTGAGTTAGTGATCTACAACTTATAGTTAATCAGTTTCCTTCAAAAATATCCAATTTACCATCCGATTACCTTTGAAAATTCAGGAGTTTTCTTAATGTGTCATGGCTTCCATCACTTGATCTGAAGTAAAATCAATTGCAACTATCTTGTAGACCTCCGAGGTCACAGACAAAATAACAATGTCTCAAGTAGGAGGACAGAGCTAGAAATTATCGAGCAGTTTCAATATGCCATCCCTGGTGTTCAAAATCAGGTCCACTGCAGCAAATTGATGGCTTGATTAAGAAAATACCCCAACTAATTATGAAAACCCTCCAATCACGTTGGACGTGCCGTTCAAATTTAAAGGTTGTCTGAATTTCTCAAGAACTCCATCATCAGAATATAAATCAAATCAATAAGATGAATGTCTGTGTTTACCGACCAATTCCACTTTGCCATCCCTGGTCTTCATCATCAGGTACACTCCACCTAAATGTTGGTAACCCCCAAAAAATTTTTCAAGTTTATAAGGAAACCCTCAAATCATAATGCATGTGCCGTTAAAATTTGAGGAGTTCTTTAATTTCTTCATGAATTCCATGAATTGAAAATATTAATATCTCAAATAGGATGGGAATTAACAGACAGTTCCACTTTGCCATCCCTGGGCTCCATCATCAGCTCCACTTCACCAAATTGATGGTTTTTGTAAAGAAAAATGCTCGAGTTTCTTAAAATAAAACACCGTAATCATCATGCATAAACCTATTAAATTTGAAGAGTTCCCTCAATTTCTCATGGATCCCATCATCAGAAATGGATTTTGAAAAAAATGGGACCAATCTGCAACCACCATGGATAATTTAAAATCGGTTCAGTATTGACCGAGTTCTGACGTAACAAACATAAAAATAAAATAAAAATAAAGAATAATAATAAAAAAATCACATGAATTGAGAAATTCTTCTTTTTTGAAAATTTGTAGTCGGGTGGAAACAGGTTTTTTGCCACGTGGTGCGGTATGTGCGGTATCTTTTTGGTAAGTATTTTGGAACTGGTCGCGGCTAACATGACCAGTGAAACCTGTGTCGAAACGTCGGTAAAGGTAAATAAGTTAATTCGCGTTAGACCCGTTTGTTAATTATAAATAAATAATAAATAAATAAATATTATGGACATTCTTACACAAATTGATTTGATTGATTGTCCCGCAGACAACGATATATTTAATATACAAAGACATAAAGTACTGAAACTGAAACATAACTACATAGAAAACATCCATGACTCAGAAACAAGTATCTGTGTTCATCACACAAATAAATGCCCATACCGGGATTTGAACCCAGGACCATCGGCTTAGCAGGCAGGGTCACTACCAACTGCGCCAACGGTCGTCAAAATTATGTTTAAATATGTGTTCAAATCGCGAAAGTTTTAAATGTTATAATGTATTATCTCGTAAAATATCTGTGACTAATTTGTTAGCACCTTATATAGGTAAATATTAAACAAAAAAAAACAAGACAAAACATATCCGGCCCAATGAGGTTCGAACGCAGTCCACTAGCGCAAGCCAGAGACTGCCCTCAAAAGCCACTCGACCAGGTCTATGTGTATAAGATGCTTCGAAATTTGCCTTCGGTTATGACTTGACTTACTGCTTTTTACGAATCAATACTATATCAAAGATTTATTTTTTGCTATAAGTAAGCTTTTGTTGAAACAAAAAAAGTATTTTAGTGTAGGTATAGCCCATCCCTTATACTATCATTAAGGTAGATGAAAAAATATATTTATATTAGGAACAATATTACCCTGTATATTATGTATGTATACGTGTTTTGTATTTTGTAGGTCCTCTTTAAAAGTCTTAAAAGTTTAATTTTATCCGCATTTATGGTTTCGTGAAATCAAGTCAAAACGCCCACTTCATAATGATGTCGCTTCCCTTTCTCTCCTACGTCACAGCTATAAGTGCGTCCCCTACTCGAGCCATTGCCATACGGGCCTCGGCCTTTGAACAGGTCGGACGCATGTCGCTCGCACAGCGCTCCGACAGCCATTCGATTTACGTAAAAAAGGAAGGTCCAATAATAGTTGACCTACGATTCCATTTATTATTTACCAAACCAGAGGTCTACTAAAACTGGTATGATTCTTACACGCTTACACGAGATGCTTGTGTGAGTATTTTCGGAAGCCAGTACCCTATCGACGTTTATGAACAGATTTACAATTTCACGCGTTCTTACAGTGTTCCGCTAGCTGTGTGGTACTGAACATCGGTTTTAATCTTAAAAGTTGTTCGTAACGTAAGATGTCCATGGTTCAAATCTCGGTGTTTTTAGAAATGTTTTTTTTTTTTATATTTTACATTTATTATCGATATAACTTTGTGAAAAAAAGTTTTTGATTTTTTTATACGAAATATTTTATTTTATTTATATTTTAAAATATTTCATAAATAATTAAAAAATTAGGCACATCAACGTCATCATCATCCACATCTAAGCATTTCATTGTTTTTTACTAAAATATGAATAATTTATTTTTGTATATTCATGGAACTGGTATGTACTATGTACGTACCTATTACGTAACAACATAATGAAAAACTGACAACAGTTATGAAAACAAATTTTAATTATTATTATGCATTTTTATGTTATCTCACTACCGCATATATTTTTATGTTATCATACTACTTAGTTTAAAAACACATAGTACTTACATACTTACATAGTTCAAAATAAGCTGGAGGCAAAAAAAAACAGTTTGCTCCATTTTTTATTGATGTGTTTTTCTTCTTCCTAGCCGTTTCGCGGCATATGCCATGGCTCAGGGAGAGCTTGGGGTCCGCTTTGGCAACTAATCCCAAGATTTGGCGTAGTCGCTAGTTTTATGGAGCTAAAACTTTTAATTGATGCGACACAAACAGAAGCTGTCTGAGAGTAAATTATCTCTGAATGTTTATGATATTCAAGTGCCAGCCATTTGCAGGCTGCACACCTCGAGGTTAACATTGGAATTGGATAGATTCATTAATCGTTTGAAGCAAGCTTGTATAATCAAAAGCTAATAAGTCTACCTTGTGACTAGGGTTGCCAACCGTAGTGTACAAATTTGCGGTACATTCGGGATCGACATGCGGGATTTGGCTACAAAATGCGAGACGCCGTCAACCGACTTATATAAGGTGTATCAGACTGTCAAGTGTTAACGTATTGAAAGGTATACAAAATTACCTGGTTAACTTTCTTAAGAAGAAGAAATTTCTTCTATAGATACAAGTATTTAGCCGATTTAGCTCAAGTTTTTGCCATGAGTTTTTACAGTTATATTTTTTTTTATACCTACTACAACAATTTTACATGTTTACACAAAATTAAAAGATCATTTCAATTTAAATTAAATACTTTTGTAATAGTGGTACAACGTTTAATAGATAAAAACACACACAGCTTGACAAACAATTAGCACAATTTATATTATAAAACAGGAGAAGGCGAAGGACACAGAAGACGCACAAAACGTAGTTGTTTTAATCGACGCGGCAAGCGGACTCTCGGGCGACTGGCGTGCGCGTCGCGATGCCACGATACGTGAACGCGCCATCTTGCGGCGAGGCTCGGTAACGGCCGAGCGCGACGGAATATATTATGGTGCGAAATTTTACCACGGCGTTTCCCGCGTTACACCCTCCCCCTCTAACCCAGGCGTTGCGTCCCGGAGACTGGGTTAGCCTTACGCGGTCTCCCCCTTTTACGCTTCTCCTGGACAGGGGGTTGGATAGGGCCGACAAACGGAGTAAGTAAAGCAACGTGGTACTTCCCTATTACGACGCCGTCACTTATGCGTTCTAAAGCGTAGGTAACACTACCGATAGTTTCTCGGACCCGATACGGCCCGTCTCGCCGAGGAATGAACTTCGACGTTTGCCCCTTGTTCGTGTCGTTAGGCCCTTGGGTTTTTAAGAGAACTAGGTCTCCTACCTTATAGTCTGGTGCTGGCCGGCGATGCTCGTCGGCGAACTTCTTCTGAGCCGTCTGCGCTTTCTCGTGCACGTCTCGTGCATCGAGTAAGACAGTCGACAGGTTCTTCAGGAATGGGGTTATTGAGGCGACGACATTGTCAGACTCTAACACCGCTCGCATGTCCGACAGCACATCGGCGGGTGCGCGTATTTCGCGCCCGAAGTTTAAATATGCGGGCGAATGCCCGGTGCTTGCAGTCACAGCAGAGTTCATAGCAAACCGTATCGCGGGGAGGTGAGCGTCCCAGGAATCGTGATCTTTGCCCACAAGGATAGCGAGCTGCGGCTTTAGATCGCGATTCTTGCGCTCAACAGGGTTTGCCTCTGGGTGATAATATGATGTGAGTGCCTGCTTAATGCCCATGACGTGGCAAGTTTGCTGCATTACCTCGCTCACGAATTGCACTCCATTATCGCTGATAAGTCTCCTGGGCACTCCGTATCGCAGATACACCTCGTTCACCAGGGTCTTGGCGCACTCCTCCGATGTGGCGGATGGAAGCGCGAATAACTCTACCCATCTGGTACAAGTGTCCTCTAGGATCAATATCCATCTGTTACCTGCAGGCGTCTCTGGCAGAGGTCCGAAGAGGTCTACTGCGAGTACTTCGAATCGGCGCGACGTGGCGGGCACCTGTAATAAACCGGCGGGTTTTCGCGTGTCAGCTTTGTACCGCTGGCACGCCGCGCAGTTTTTTATGTACTGGGCTACATAGGTCCTCATGCCAGGCCAGTAGTACTTGCCTGCCAGACGCTGCAGCGTTCGCTCGACGCCGAAGTGGCCGGCGGTAGGGGCATCGTGGTACTCTGCTAGCACGTTTTGGCGTTCGTGCTCCGGCACCACCAAGCTTGCGTCGTCATTCTCCTCATTCTCGGGTCCGTAGCGGTAAAGCACACCGTCGGTTAATACGTACCCTTTATCAGCCCACGCTCTCCCCCTAAACGGATCGTCAGACTCCATCGCTTCTACGATCTTGAGTACTTCGGGATCTTTCAGTTGGTTTTCGCGAGCGTCCTTGGGACTGCGAGAAGGAAGGTCAATCACAGTTAGGCACAGATCGCAGTCGGTGCCCGTGACACATGGGGGACGTGATAGCGTGTCCGCGACCACATTCGCCTTACCTGGTGTGTACTCTATTTTAAGGTTGTACTCTTGGAGAGTAAGCGCCCACCTGGCTAAGCGACCACTCGGTGACTTCAGGCTCATAAGCCACCTAAGGGGTTGGTGATCCGATTGTATTACCACATCTGCTCCGTCGATGTATCCTCGGAACTTTGACACTGCCCACACGACGGCCAGAGCCTCGCGTTCCGATGTGTTGTAGTTTCTCTCAGCGGGCGTGAGGAGACGGCTGGCGTACTCAACGGGTCGCTCGTCCGCCCCCTCCCCCTGAAGCAGGACTGCACCGAGGGCGTACCCGCTGCTGTCAGTTCTGAGGACGAACGGCTTCGTCTCATCAGCCTGCCGAAGGATTGGTGCTGTCACAAGGAGAGACTTAATGGTTTCAAAGGCGCTTTGCTGTTCGGGGCCCCATTTCCAGGTGCTCGCCTTCTTCAGCAAAGCGGTCAATGGTGCGGCGATTTCGGCGTACCTAGGTATGAACCGTCTGAACCAGCTCGAGGTTTGAAGAAAGCACTTCAGATGTTTTACGTTCTGGGGGGGAGCCATATTCTCTATAGCCGACGTTTTGTCAGGATCCACATGTATACCACCTGGTACGATGACATGGCCAAGGAACTTGACTGAATCCCTCGCGAAGTGGCTCTTCTCACGATTCACCCGCAGGTTGAACATTGCTAGGCGATCGAACACGGTCTCCAGATCTGCGAGGTGCTTATCAAATGACCCCTCGGACAACACCAGCAAGTCGTCTAAATATGCCACCAAAGTAATACCTGGAATGTTGGACTTAAATCGGTCGATCAACCTCTGGAAGGTTGCACCGGAATTTCGAAGACCCATCGGCATACGCTTGAAGCGGAAGGTGCCCAGGGGCGTCGTGAACGAAGTGAGGTCCCTATGAGCTGGGTCAACACTCACCTGGAAATAACCGGATCGTAAGTCCAACGTCGTCATGAACTTGGAAGTCTTCGCGGCGTGCAAGATGTCTTCGATCCTGGGGAGCGGGTATCGATCAGGCTCGGTGACCGCGTTGAGCTTGCGGTAGTCAACACAGAGCCTGAAGGACCCATCTTTCTTCTTCACCAATACGACGTTTGCGGCCCATGGAGACTCGCATTCTTCGATAACATCATCTTCAAGTAGCTTTTGCAGCTCCTTTTCCAAGGCTTCCTTCTTTATCGGCGACAACCTATAGGGTGGCGAAGCAAGAGGCTCCTGAGTATCACTCACCTTAATCTTATGCGTCGCGAAGTCCGTCGGAGGGCCCCGGGCAGCAAACTGGTTCATCCTACTACGTAAAAACGCATTGAGAGTGTCCTTGTGCTCTGGCGGTAGCTCGACTGCTTCTTCGTCACGTAAGGAGACGTCGGAGATGTCCGCCTGCATCAGCTCGGTGTCTTTCAGGAACCCTGAAGGTTCAAAGGGAAACGTCCGGCTGGGGCAGTCTGAAAAGAACCAAGAGTCCTGCTCTAGGACGGGAATAATACCATTTTTCCGGATAAAATCTCGGCCTAATAATGTCCGGGCATCTTTACCCGGGAATGCGACAAATTCGGTTTCTATACGTCTGCCTTCTAATAATAACGGTACTGTGGCGACCAGTACTGCCATCTGTCGGCGCGGTCCAAATGCCAGCCCAATGTTGCGTTCCTCCTCGCGGAACTCTACGCCATCCGCTACTAAAATGGAGTATAACAAAGAGCCAACGACACAATTCGAGGCCCCAGTGTCTAACATCGCTACACCTACCCTATCCGCAATAGTGACGGCCACCATGGGATTCGACCCGTCTGTCGCGTGAGTTACGTTCGAGATGACATTAAAGTCGTATGATTTCGCGGTTACGGTTTTCCCACTGCAATTATCGCATTTCGATCGTACTACCCCGGGTTGGCCGCATCCATAACAACGTATCGGGTTAGGTTCTGTAGCAGGAATAGGGTTTTCACCGTTGGAATCCGCGCCTACAGCCTTCCGTTTTTTATCCGTACTTTGTAAATTACGACAATCAGCCACTGCATGCCCGTAAAACTTGCAGAACGAACAACGAACGCGCCTATCACGTTTCAAATTCTCGTTCGAGTTTTCAGTGACTCTCGCACCAATAGTACCGCGCGAGCCGATGGTACCGCTGCGCTCGATCGTTTCTCGGAACTCGCTCGCTCGCGCACGTGGCCCTTTGTTATAACTAGCTGTAGCCGAATTCGTCGAATTATTATTGGTACTTAGTGTACTTACTTTTGTTTCGGAAATGGAATCTTCTATGACCCTCGCTTTCTCTACAAAACATTCAATATCAGTAATGCTATCTCTAGGTAAACGTTTTCGCACACGTCTACTAATTAATCCGTAAATCATATCTATTTGCATAGCAACAGGCACTTCGTACGGTAATTTAACTATAAGAGAACGCACTTTACATATAAACACTTCAGCTCTTTCGGAGTCTTTTTGTTCCGCGGCGAAGATTTCACGTAAAATCTTGTGCGGTGGTTGTTGCACCCCATACATGGCGCGAAGGCGCGCCACGGCGTCTGTCCAGGAGTCGGCACTGTTGCGGGCGCCGCGCCACCACACGGCGGCGTCGCCCTCCAGCAGTAGTGGCAGGCCGCGCAGCGCGTGCTCGTCGCTGACGCTGGCACACTCCTTGTACACCTGCACGGCGTCGATGAACGCCTCGAGCACCTCTGCGTCGCGCGACTTCCCGTTGAACCTCGCGGTGCACTTGGAGAAGTTGCCGCCGGACACCGCGGACCAGAGGCCGCTCGGCGTGCGGCTGTCAATCGGCGGCGTCGGGGCTGGCGGCGTCCAAGGGCCGTTGTTGTAGGGTAGCGAACGCAGGGTTTCCACCAGGGTGCGGTTGGTCTCCGCTTGCATCCTGGCGAACGACTCCATGATGCCGGCCAGGAACATCTCGTTGTTTACGGGGCCGGCGTTGGTAGACCTTGCAGTGGCAGCGGTGGCAGCGGCGGCAGCGGCTGCGGCGGCTGCGGCGGCGGCGTCGGCGGCGTTGACGGGGAGAGCGCCCTTGGCGCGTAGCTCCTCCGTCTCGTCGTGTTCATCGGATCCGCTTGCTTCTTCGACATTGTTTATGTTAAGCTTTTTACTCCGTGTATTTTTAGACATTGTGGCGCGAGTATAAGTAGGTACTCAAGCGCGGCACGCGGCACTCGCGGCGAAACTTTAGGTTATTAGTAGGTACTTAAGTTCGTAGGATTCGAAGCCACTAGTTGGGCAGCCAATGTAATAGTGGTACAACGTTTAATAGATAAAAACACACACAGCTTGACAAACAATTAGCACAATTTATATTATAAAACAGGAGAAGGCGAAGGACACAGAAGACGCACAAAACGTAGTTGTTTTAATCGACGCGGCAAGCGGACTCTCGGGCGACTGGCGTGCGCGTCGCGATGCCACGATACGTGAACGCGCCATCTTGCGGCGAGGCTCGGTAACGGCCGAGCGCGACGGAATATATTATGGTGCGAAATTTTACCACGGCGTTTCCCGCGTTACACTTTTTAAATTTTTATATGAAATACTTTTTCAATTTTATAGTTAGTTTTTGAAAAATTCACCACTTTCTTATAACTGTTTTACCATATTTTGCTCAGCGAGCTTCAAACATCAACTAACTTCGTATCATCTGGTTTTCGACCTTATTGCTATTGAATCTTAATAAAAAAAATGTTTTCTTGTTAAGTACCTATGCAATCTTTTATGGAGAAAATGAAATACTTTTGAACATTTTCACACAAAATTATTAAGTCGAAGAAATGTTAAGTTTGGTATATTGGGGTGACTGTGTAGCCCCTTTGTAGGTATAGTTGTGATCCCTTGGTATGCCTATCGTTTGGTTACTGTACAGTCACGTCTATAAATATCTATACACTTTGAACTTATTACAGGGGAAGAAGGGTCAAAATTGAATACAGATGCATATAATTATATATGAAGCCGACCGTATCAATGTCGTATCTTGTGTTTTTTTTTGCATATTACTTGTAGCATAATACGTTTTAAGACAAAAACATTAAAAAGTATTTTTGATATGAACGGTTGCATTTACGAATATGCACCCATATTGCAAAAGAACCTATAGTTTGTGTTTTGCCTCATTAAAAAAGCATTGTTACGAGTAAGAGTTGTAAGTAGTAAGCTAAATTACATCTTCTTAGATTAAATCATCTAGAATATAATAAAAAATAGATTCACCGTCATGCACTGGATCTGAGTCACATTAAAAACCGTTCCTTTTTGTGCTTATTATCCAGTATGGTCTAAAAACGGGACAATCGGCGTCCCGCGCGGCCTCTTTGCGGGACGCGTCGTCAAGACCCCCAGAAACGGGACGTCCCGCGTATAGCGGGACGGTTGGCAACCCTACTTGTGACATCAATAGCTACTCGCTATTTTAGCCATATTGCGTACATGCACTTTTCTATGTTCGAAAACAGTATAATTAAGTAGATTAAAATAATAATGATTGTAATATCCCTTGTTGTCTATTTATACGCATACGTAATCGTATTCTTGAGGTCACTGCCAAAGTGTGAAGAGGTCACAATATTAGGACTGCTTAAAGGCTTCATGCATACTTACTTGGATTTAAAAATGGGCCTTTGAGTCTGTAGTTATTGGACATATTTCACTCACAGACCTTTTATTCCACCCTGCTTTCGACGTAGCATTCCAAATTAAAAGAAAGTGTCTGTTTTAAGATATATTGCGCTTTGTAATTATCTATAATGACATTAATGACTCGTCTTTGTCGGGTCGGGTCTTTGACGTCGTCTGGTCTGCAAGGAGCACAAGGAGATGAAGAAATAGTTGGTTGCAAAAACAAATATAAAGAAAAAGAGCATCTTTTAATAAGATTAGTCCATTTTCTCGCGTTGCTCGGTATGTACACTGAGAAAACATCGCAGTAGTTGTATCATGTAGAGAATTTAATTTTTATTTGATTTAGTGTTTAATAAGATACAGATGGTCCCATAAAGAAAGTTGATCACTGTGACCTACACACCTACACAATACACATTCACCTTACAGAATATAGTCAAGACATAACAAATTAACCGTACATATATTAAATAAATAAATAAATATTGTGGGACAATCTTATACAAATCGGCCTAGTCCCACCGTAAGCTCAATAAGGCTTGGTAATGTGGGTACTAGGCGACGATGTATATAATAGATAGATACATATAAATACTTAAATACATAGAAAACATCCATAACTCAGGAACAAATATTAGTGATAAACACAAAAATAATGCCCTGGCCAGGATTCGAACCCGGAACCTCCTGCTTCGTAGGCAAGGTTACTACCGACGAGGCTAGGAGGCCGTTAAATATTAAGTGTGGTGCAATTATAACGCAAACATTTTTTCTCGGAATGCTTTTGTAAAGATATTAACTTAATTTTGTGTCTGAAAGTAGGTATACCTACTTCGTACCTACGTCAAAAGAGTAGGACTTTCAGACACAGCATTAGCTTGAATGTTCCTATTGAAAATGAAGTCAATTGATATGATAGGTACCTATTATTGCTGGTTGGTTCGAAAAAGATCCGTTCGTGTAGCGACTATTCATATCGCATAGGTAATACCTTTGTACCTACCGAAAGTTGCGTCCAGATTAGGAAAAGCGTTAGGTTCAGTTTCGGCTTAGGGTTAGGGGCCTTATCATGACATCTTAACGCGCGCGATTCAGTTTAGGACCTAAACTGAGTCGCTATACAAGTGAGCACAGTTAAGAACCTAAACTGAATCGCGTTAAGACGTCATGGTAAGGGACCAGCTGCATTGAAGTGACTCAGTTTAGGTCGTCAACTCAATTGCGTTAAGACGTTATGATAAGGCCCCTGGACAACATTAATCTCTCATTCAACTCAAAATCAACATTAATAGAGCTCATATTCATCATCGTCCTAAAAAATATTATAATACGTATAAATACAAATCTTAGGCATAAAGGAAAACTGTAAAAATCCTGGTCTTGGCCGAGATTGTATAAATATTTACAGTTCAGGAAAAAAGTATCATAGTTAGTCTACATATAGGTACTAGTATCACCGGTTGCTGTTTTATTTTTATCAGTTCTCTCTTACATTATGACCACCCATCCTTGCAAAAAAAGAATCAGGTAGTTATCTACTCCTTGTTTACTCGTTTAATCAAATTGCGTAAACATCACGATTCGCTGAATGAATGGAAAACTACTCAGTATGATAATCATGAATGAAACCTTGACGTGCCGGATCCACCTGGATTTTCCGAGCGAGGTAAATTATTAAGCATGTTAATTTCATGAAAATGGAAGACAACTTACCTACTATTTTAATGCGGTTTTTATTCTTATTTTTGTAAGTCTTATATAACTCATTTACATGTTACTCCTGAATCAAAGCCTGCTTTAAAGCACACGAGGAGTTCGACGAAAGTTCCCACGCGCTGCCCTGGCCCAATGGGGGCTTCATATGCCTACGTACGGGTCTAGGCCTTGCACCTTCATTAGACGAATTGAAACAATGTAAACAATCTTCTTTCTAGTTTTACGAAAGCGACTGCCATCTGACCTTCCACCCCAGAGGGTAAACTAGGCCTTATTGGGATTAGTTCGGTATCCTCACGATGTTTTCCTACACCGAAAAGCGATTGGTAGGTAAATATCAAATGATATTACGTACATAAGTTCCGAAAACCTCATTGGTACGATACGAGCCGGCAGGATTTGAACCCGATACCGCTGGGTCACCAATGCTCTAAAATAAAATGTAAAAAAACAACGTAAACAATAAGGTTACAAAGTTACAATACTTCGTTTCTGTCTTCATAGTAAATTATGTCATTGGGCTGCCATTGCCGGAACCGAGCAAAAAGTTAAAAATCCCAGACGTTTCATTGAAATCGCGTTGTCGCCTCGGACACTAAAGAAAACAATTTAGAATTTAGAAATATATTATTTTACTAAGGACTGACTTGAACCCAAAAATGTCCAGAGCTGGGCACCGTTAATCAAATAGCTAATCCGTTACAAAAAAACTTAACTTCGTTAATCGTTAAAACGCTACTTTTCGGAAGACTTAACGGAAGTTAACGTTAATCGTTAATCCGTTAACACGTGGTAAAAAGGGCATCTTTGAGTTAGTGATCTACAACTTATAGTTAATCAGTTTCCTTCAAAAATATCCAATTTACCATCCGATTACCTTTGAAAATTCAGGAGTTTTCTTAATGTGTCATGGCTTCCATCACTTGATCTGAAGTAAAATCAATTGCAACTATCTTGTAGACCTCCGAGGTCACAGACAAAATAACAATGTCTCAAGTAGGAGGACAGAGCTAGAAATTATCGAGCAGTTTCAATATGCCATCCCTGGTGTTCAAAATCAGGTCCACTGCAGCAAATTGATGGCTTGATTAAGAAAATACCCCAACTAATTATGAAAACCCTCCAATCACGTTGGACGTGCCGTTCAAATTTAAAGGTTGTCTGAATTTCTCAAGAACTCCATCATCAGAATATAAATCAAATCAATAAGATGAATGTCTGTGTTTACCGACCAATTCCACTTTGCCATCCCTGGTCTTCATCATCAGGTACACTCCACCTAAATGTTGGTAACCCCCAAAAAATTTTTCAAGTTTATAAGGAAACCCTCAAATCATAATGCATGTGCCGTTAAAATTTGAGGAGTTCTTTAATTTCTTCATGAATTCCATGAATTGAAAATATTAATATCTCAAATAGGATGGGAATTAACAGACAGTTCCACTTTGCCATCCCTGGGCTCCATCATCAGCTCCACTTCACCAAATTGATGGTTTTTGTAAAGAAAAATGCTCGAGTTTCTTAAAATAAAACACCGTAATCATCATGCATAAACCTATTAAATTTGAAGAGTTCCCTCAATTTCTCATGGATCCCATCATCAGAAATGGATTTTGAAAAAAATGGGACCAATCTGCAACCACCATGGATAATTTAAAATCGGTTCAGTATTGACCGAGTTCTGACGTAACAAACATAAAAATAAAATAAAAATAAAGAATAATAATAAAAAAATCACATGAATTGAGAAATTCTTCTTTTTTGAAAATTTGTAGTCGGGTGGAAACAGGTTTTTTGCCACGTGGTGCGGTATGTGCGGTATCTTTTTGGTAAGTATTTTGGAACTGGTCGCGGCTAACATGACCAGTGAAACCTGTGTCGAAACGTCGGTAAAGGTAAATAAGTTAATTCGCGTTAGACCCGTTTGTTAATTATAAATAAATAATAAATAAATAAATATTATGGACATTCTTACACAAATTGATTTGATTGATTGTCCCGCAGACAACGATATATTTAATATACAAAGACATAAAGTACTGAAACTGAAACATAACTACATAGAAAACATCCATGACTCAGAAACAAGTATCTGTGTTCATCACACAAATAAATGCCCATACCGGGATTTGAACCCAGGACCATCGGCTTAGCAGGCAGGGTCACTACCAACTGCGCCAACGGTCGTCAAAATTATGTTTAAATATGTGTTCAAATCGCGAAAGTTTTAAATGTTATAATGTATTATCTCGTAAAATATCTGTGACTAATTTGTTAGCACCTTATATAGGTAAATATTAAACAAAAAAAAACAAGACAAAACATATCCGGCCCAATGAGGTTCGAACGCAGTCCACTAGCGCAAGCCAGAGACTGCCCTCAAAAGCCACTCGACCAGGTCTATGTGTATAAGATGCTTCGAAATTTGCCTTCGGTTATGACTTGACTTACTGCTTTTTACGAATCAATACTATATCAAAGATTTATTTTTTGCTATAAGTAAGCTTTTGTTGAAACAAAAAAAGTATTTTAGTGTAGGTATAGCCCATCCCTTATACTATCATTAAGGTAGATGAAAAAATATATTTATATTAGGAACAATATTACCCTGTATATTATGTATGTATACGTGTTTTGTATTTTGTAGGTCCTCTTTAAAAGTCTTAAAAGTTTAATTTTATCCGCATTTATGGTTTCGTGAAATCAAGTCAAAACGCCCACTTCATAATGATGTCGCTTCCCTTTCTCTCCTACGTCACAGCTATAAGTGCGTCCCCTACTCGAGCCATTGCCATACGGGCCTCGGCAAAGAGTATAATAATATATATATGAGAAAGAGAGCCATCTCGCGAGCAAACCTGGATACACGCTGACACAAGCGCCCCAAGCGTTATAAGGGTAGTACTAGCTTTTACGTATGTGTGCGTGCACACATGTATGCAGTAATAACTACACATATTTGTCGTTTTCGTACTGTTAACTGCAATGAGATGCATCAATTTTTCACCTTTTCACGAGGCCAGCAAGGCAATAAGGATTAAAACATGGATACATTTCATTGAAGTTAACAGTACAGTCAAGGAAAAAACTAAAAAAGTTAAAAATAAACAACAATTATATGTAATTTTCTTACTTTATTATTGTAAAAGACTTAAAAGGCATGACATTTATTTACTTAGGTAACCAATTACTTATATTATAATATAATGCATACAGTCGTGGTCCACTAATTATCCACTTCCACTTATTAACCACACATTTTCGTTAGTAAATAATTCACTAGTTTCTATAAACAAGATTTTCAAAACTCTCAAATATGAAATGTCAGTCAGTTACGCCATATCCTTAACGTTTCGTTTCATGTAAAGGGTTTGGTAATACCATTCACAATAAGTGGTGGAAAATACTTCAACAAGTTTTTAAATAATGGTTATAAAAGCAGCGTAATAGAACTAATAAAAAAACATATATTTAAAAATCATACACAATTTTAAACGTTTCTCACTCGTAATGGAATCATTTAAAAAATCATCCCATCTACTGGTGCAATGTGGAAGCACTACGTTTAAAAAAATGTCACCGCGATAACGAACGATGTCGCTACTTTCTATGTGAATGGGACGGTCTTTTAAGTTTCCTGCCCCTGGGCCTCGGCCTTTGAACAGGTCGGACGCATGTCGCTCGCACAGCGCTCCGACAGCCATTCGATTTACGTAAAAAAGGTAGGTCCAATAATAGTTGACCTACGATTCCATTTATTATTTACCAAACCAGAGGTCTACTAAAACTGGTATGATTCTTACACGCTTACACGAGATGCTTGTGTGAGTATTTTCGGAAGCCAGTACCCTATCGACGTTTATGAACAGATTTACAATTTCACGCGTTCTTACAGTGTTCCGCTAGCTGTGTGGTACTGAACATCGGTTTTAATCTTAAAAGTTGTTCGTAACGTAAGATGTCCATGGTTCAAATCTCGGTGTTTTTAGAAATGTTTTTTTTTTTTATATTTTACATTTATTATCGATATAACTTTGTGAAAAAAAGTTTTTGATTTTTTTATACGAAATATTTTATTTTATTTATATTTTAAAATATTTCATAAATAATTAAAAAATTAGGCACATCAACGTCATCATCATCCACATCTAAGCATTTCATTGTTTTTTACTAAAATATGAATAATTTATTTTTGTATATTCATGGAACTGGTATGTACTATGTACGTACCTATTACGTAACAACATAATGAAAAACTGACAACAGTTATGAAAACAAATTTTAATTATTATTATGCATTTTTATGTTATCTCACTACCGCATATATTTTTATGTTATCATACTACTTAGTTTAAAAACACATAGTACTTACATACTTACATAGTTCAAAATAAGCTGGAGGCAAAAAAAAACAGTTTGCTCCATTTTTTATTGATGTGTTTTTCTTCTTCCTAGCCGTTTCGCGGCATATGCCATGGCTCAGGGAGAGCTTGGGGTCCGCTTTGGCAACTAATCCCAAGATTTGGCGTAGTCGCTAGTTTTATGGAGCTAAAACTTTTAATTGATGCGACACAAACAGAAGCTGTCTGAGAGTAAATTATCTCTGAATGTTTATGATATTCAAGTGCCAGCCATTTGCAGGCTGCACACCTCGAGGTTAACATTGGAATTGGATAGATTCATTAATCGTTTGAAGCAAGCTTGTATAATCAAAAGCTAATAAGTCTACCTTGTGACTAGGGTTGCCAACCGTAGTGTACAAATTTGCGGTACATTCGGGATCGACATGCGGGATTTGGCTACAAAATGCGAGACGCCGTCAACCGACTTATATAAGGTGTATCAGACTGTCAAGTGTTAACGTATTGAAAGGTATACAAAATTACCTGGTTAACTTTCTTAAGAAGAAGAAATTTCTTCTATAGATACAAGTATTTAGCCGATTTAGCTCAAGTTTTTGCCATGAGTTTTTACAGTTATATTTTTTTTTATACCTACTACAACAATTTTACATGTTTACACAAAATTAAAAGATCATTTCAATTTAAATTAAATACTTTTGTAATAGTGGTACAACGTTTAATAGATAAAAACACACACAGCTTGACAAACAATTAGCACAATTTATATTATAAAACAGGAGAAGGCGAAGGACACAGAAGACGCACAAAACGTAGTTGTTTTAATCGACGCGGCAAGCGGACTCTCGGGCGACTGGCGTGCGCGTCGCGATGCCACGATACGTGAACGCGCCATCTTGCGGCGAGGCTCGGTAACGGCCGAGCGCGACGGAATATATTATGGTGCGAAATTTTACCACGGCGTTTCCCGCGTTACACTTTTTAAATTTTTATATGAAATACTTTTTCAATTTTATAGTTAGTTTTTGAAAAATTCACCACTTTCTTATAACTGTTTTACCATATTTTGCTCAGCGAGCTTCAAACATCAACTAACTTCGTATCATCTGGTTTTCGACCTTATTGCTATTGAATCTTAATAAAAAAAATGTTTTCTTGTTAAGTACCTATGCAATCTTTTATGGAGAAAATGAAATACTTTTGAACATTTTCACACAAAATTATTAAGTCGAAGAAATGTTAAGTTTGGTATATTGGGGTGACTGTGTAGCCCCTTTGTAGGTATAGTTGTGATCCCTTGGTATGCCTATCGTTTGGTTACTGTACAGTCACGTCTATAAATATCTATACACTTTGAACTTATTACAGGGGAAGAAGGGTCAAAATTGAATACAGATGCATATAATTATATATGAAGCCGACCGTATCAATGTCGTATCTTGTGTTTTTTTTTGCATATTACTTGTAGCATAATACGTTTTAAGACAAAAACATTAAAAAGTATTTTTGATATGAACGGTTGCATTTACGAATATGCACCCATATTGCAAAAGAACCTATAGTTTGTGTTTTGCCTCATTAAAAAAGCATTGTTACGAGTAAGAGTTGTAAGTAGTAAGCTAAATTACATCTTCTTAGATTAAATCATCTAGAATATAATAAAAAATAGATTCACCGTCATGCACTGGATCTGAGTCACATTAAAAACCGTTCCTTTTTGTGCTTATTATCCAGTATGGTCTAAAAACGGGACAATCGGCGTCCCGCGCGGCCTCTTTGCGGGACGCGTCGTCAAGACCCCCAGAAACGGGACGTCCCGCGTATAGCGGGACGGTTGGCAACCCTACTTGTGACATCAATAGCTACTCGCTATTTTAGCCATATTGCGTACATGCACTTTTCTATGTTCGAAAACAGTATAATTAAGTAGATTAAAATAATAATGATTGTAATATCCCTTGTTGTCTATTTATACGCATACGTAATCGTATTCTTGAGGTCACTGCCAAAGTGTGAAGAGGTCACAATATTAGGACTGCTTAAAGGCTTCATGCATACTTACTTGGATTTAAAAATGGGCCTTTGAGTCTGTAGTTATTGGACATATTTCACTCACAGACCTTTTATTCCACCCTGCTTTCGACGTAGCATTCCAAATTAAAAGAAAGTGTCTGTTTTAAGATATATTGCGCTTTGTAATTATCTATAATGACATTAATGACTCGTCTTTGTCGGGTCGGGTCTTTGACGTCGTCTGGTCTGCAAGGAGCACAAGGAGATGAAGAAATAGTTGGTTGCAAAAACAAATATAAAGAAAAAGAGCATCTTTTAATAAGATTAGTCCATTTTCTCGCGTTGCTCGGTATGTACACTGAGAAAACATCGCAGTAGTTGTATCATGTAGAGAATTTAATTTTTATTTGATTTAGTGTTTAATAAGATACAGATGGTCCCATAAAGAAAGTTGATCACTGTGACCTACACACCTACACAATACACATTCACCTTACAGAATATAGTCAAGACATAACAAATTAACCGTACATATATTAAATAAATAAATAAATATTGTGGGACAATCTTATACAAATCGGCCTAGTCCCACCGTAAGCTCAATAAGGCTTGGTAATGTGGGTACTAGGCGACGATGTATATAATAGATAGATACATATAAATACTTAAATACATAGAAAACATCCATAACTCAGGAACAAATATTAGTGATAAACACAAAAATAATGCCCTGGCCAGGATTCGAACCCGGAACCTCCTGCTTCGTAGGCAAGGTTACTACCGACGAGGCTAGGAGGCCGTTAAATATTAAGTGTGGTGCAATTATAACGCAAACATTTTTTCTCGGAATGCTTTTGTAAAGATATTAACTTAATTTTGTGTCTGAAAGTAGGTATACCTACTTCGTACCTACGTCAAAAGAGTAGGACTTTCAGACACAGCATTAGCTTGAATGTTCCTATTGAAAATGAAGTCAATTGATATGATAGGTACCTATTATTGCTGGTTGGTTCGAAAAAGATCCGTTCGTGTAGCGACTATTCATATCGCATAGGTAATACCTTTGTACCTACCGAAAGTTGCGTCCAGATTAGGAAAAGCGTTAGGTTCAGTTTCGGCTTAGGGTTAGGGGCCTTATCATGACATCTTAACGCGCGCGATTCAGTTTAGGACCTAAACTGAGTCGCTATACAAGTGAGCACAGTTAAGAACCTAAACTGAATCGCGTTAAGACGTCATGGTAAGGGACCAGCTGCATTGAAGTGACTCAGTTTAGGTCGTCAACTCAATTGCGTTAAGACGTTATGATAAGGCCCCTGGACAACATTAATCTCTCATTCAACTCAAAATCAACATTAATAGAGCTCATATTCATCATCGTCCTAAAAAATATTATAATACGTATAAATACAAATCTTAGGCATAAAGGAAAACTGTAAAAATCCTGGTCTTGGCCGAGATTGTATAAATATTTACAGTTCAGGAAAAAAGTATCATAGTTAGTCTACATATAGGTACTAGTATCACCGGTTGCTGTTTTATTTTTATCAGTTCTCTCTTACATTATGACCACCCATCCTTGCAAAAAAAGAATCAGGTAGTTATCTACTCCTTGTTTACTCGTTTAATCAAATTGCGTAAACATCACGATTCGCTGAATGAATGGAAAACTACTCAGTATGATAATCATGAATGAAACCTTGACGTGCCGGATCCACCTGGATTTTCCGAGCGAGGTAAATTATTAAGCATGTTAATTTCATGAAAATGGAAGACAACTTACCTACTATTTTAATGCGGTTTTTATTCTTATTTTTGTAAGTCTTATATAACTCATTTACATGTTACTCCTGAATCAAAGCCTGCTTTAAAGCACACGAGGAGTTCGACGAAAGTTCCCACGCGCTGCCCTGGCCCAATGGGGGCTTCATATGCCTACGTACGGGTCTAGGCCTTGCACCTTCATTAGACGAATTGAAACAATGTAAACAATCTTCTTTCTAGTTTTACGAAAGCGACTGCCATCTGACCTTCCACCCCAGAGGGTAAACTAGGCCTTATTGGGATTAGTTCGGTATCCTCACGATGTTTTCCTACACCGAAAAGCGATTGGTAGGTAAATATCAAATGATATTACGTACATAAGTTCCGAAAACCTCATTGGTACGATACGAGCCGGCAGGATTTGAACCCGATACCGCTGGGTCACCAATGCTCTAAAATAAAATGTAAAAAAACAACGTAAACAATAAGGTTACAAAGTTACAATACTTCGTTTCTGTCTTCATAGTAAATTATGTCATTGGGCTGCCATTGCCGGAACCGAGCAAAAAGTTAAAAATCCCAGACGTTTCATTGAAATCGCGTTGTCGCCTCGGACACTAAAGAAAACAATTTAGAATTTAGAAATATATTATTTTACTAAGGACTGACTTGAACCCAAAAATGTCCAGAGCTGGGCACCGTTAATCAAATAGCTAATCCGTTACAAAAAAACTTAACTTCGTTAATCGTTAAAACGCTACTTTTCGGAAGACTTAACGGAAGTTAACGTTAATCGTTAATCCGTTAACACGTGGTAAAAAGGGCATCTTTGAGTTAGTGATCTACAACTTATAGTTAATCAGTTTCCTTCAAAAATATCCAATTTACCATCCGATTACCTTTGAAAATTCAGGAGTTTTCTTAATGTGTCATGGCTTCCATCACTTGATCTGAAGTAAAATCAATTGCAACTATCTTGTAGACCTCCGAGGTCACAGACAAAATAACAATGTCTCAAGTAGGAGGACAGAGCTAGAAATTATCGAGCAGTTTCAATATGCCATCCCTGGTGTTCAAAATCAGGTCCACTGCAGCAAATTGATGGCTTGATTAAGAAAATACCCCAACTAATTATGAAAACCCTCCAATCACGTTGGACGTGCCGTTCAAATTTAAAGGTTGTCTGAATTTCTCAAGAACTCCATCATCAGAATATAAATCAAATCAATAAGATGAATGTCTGTGTTTACCGACCAATTCCACTTTGCCATCCCTGGTCTTCATCATCAGGTACACTCCACCAAAATGTTGGTAACCCCCAAAAAATTTTTCAAGTTTATAAGGAAACCCTCAAATCATAATGCATGTGCCGTTAAAATTTGAGGAGTTCTTTAATTTCTTCATGAATTCCATGAATTGAAAATATTAATATCTCAAATAGGATGGGAATTAACAGACAGTTCCACTTTGCCATCCCTGGGCTCCATCATCAGCTCCACTTCACCAAATTGATGGTTTTTGTAAAGAAAAATGCTCGAGTTTCTTAAAATAAAACACCGTAATCATCATGCATAAACCTATTAAATTTGAAGAGTTCCCTCAATTTCTCATGGATCCCATCATCAGAAATGGATTTCGAAAAAAATGGGACCAATCTGCAACCACCATGGATAATTTAAAATCGGTTCAGTATTGACCGAGTTCTGACGTAACAAACATAAAAATAAAATAAAAATAAAGAATAATAATAAAAAAATCACATGAATTGAGAAATTCTTCTTTTTTGAAAATTTGTAGTCGGGTGGAAACAGGTTTTTTGCCACGTGGTGCGGTATGTGCGGTATCTTTTTGGTAAGTATTTTGGAACTGGTCGCGGCTAACATGACCAGTGAAACCTGTGTCGAAACGTCGGTAAAGGTAAATAAGTTAATTCGCGTTAGACCCGTTTGTTAATTATAAATAAATAATAAATAAATAAATATTATGGACATTCTTACACAAATTGATTTGATTGATTGTCCCGCAGACAACGATATATTTAATATACAAAGACATAAAGTACTGAAACTGAAACATAACTACATAGAAAACATCCATGACTCAGAAACAAGTATCTGTGTTCATCACACAAATAAATGCCCATACCGGGATTTGAACCCAGGACCATCGGCTTAGCAGGCAGGGTCACTACCAACTGCGCCAACGGTCGTCAAAATTATGTTTAAATATGTGTTCAAATCGCGAAAGTTTTAAATGTTATAATGTATTATCTCGTAAAATATCTGTGACTAATTTGTTAGCACCTTATATAGGTAAATATTAAACAAAAAAAAACAAGACAAAACATATCCGGCCCAATGAGGTTCGAACGCAGTCCACTAGCGCAAGCCAGAGACTGCCCTCAAAAGCCACTCGACCAGGTCTATGTGTATAAGATGCTTCGAAATTGGCCTTCGGTTATGACTTGACTTACTGCTTTTTACGAATCAATACTATATCAAAGATTTATTTTTTGCTATAAGTAAGCTTTTGTTGAAACAAAAAAAGTATTTTAGTGTAGGTATAGCCCATCCCTTATACTATCATTAAGGTAGATGAAAAAATATATTTATATTAGGAACAATATTACCCTGTATATTATGTATGTATACGTGTTTTGTATTTTGTAGGTCCTCTTTAAAAGTCTTTGTTTTGGTATTACTAGCACTTATGGAATATTCCTATGTCAATACTCAATATGCTGACTAATGACGCAAATCGCAACTATGTAATTATTCGTGATCTACGCGTATGGCGTCAAACCACATTTTTTGCTAATTATTCTGCGAACACGTACTATTTTTGGCAACAGAACATTGTTACAATACTTGTATATTTATGCTTATTGAATCAACTTGTGGCTATATATAGGAGTGTCTGACCTTTGTTTACGCATATTTTATCTTTACGAATATATGTACATACATACCTATCATGTCCGAGACATAATTTTTTTATTATTAGCTACATTACTTATAAAATAAATAAATAAATAAAGGAAAGTACAGTGGTCTCGGCGCCGAATATAATTTTGTTCCTTTCGGCGTCGAGACCTTTGGTCCGTGGGGCCCTAGCGCTCTGAGTTTCTTCAAAGACCTATCGAAGAGACTCAGAGACGCCACAGGAGACCAAGAGCTGGCAGCTTCCTCGCTCAACGGATAAGTCTTGCAATCCAGCGAGGAAATGTTGCCAGCGTCCTCGGTACCATGCCACAGGGGCCTGTTTTAAATTTATTTTAGTTTCTATTTAGTTTTATTTTAGATTTTATCTAGTTTTATTTTAGTTTTTAGTTTAGTTATACTTATAAATTTAAATTTGTGTGTTTTAGTTTTAGTTTCTTACAATAAATACATTTCTACAAATAAATAAATATTATTGGACATTCTTACACAAATTTACTAAGTCCTTTTTTTTATGCTATTGGTGGCAAACGAGCAAACGAATCGCCTGATGGTAAGCGATTAACGTCGTCCATGGACACCCGCAACACCAGAGGTGTCGCAAGTGCGTTGCCGGCCTTTAAGGTGGGAGTACGCTCTTTTCTTGAAGGTTTGAAGGTCGTATCGGTCCGGAAACACCGCTGGCGACAGTTCGTTCCACAGTTTAGCTGTGCGAGGCAGGAAGTTTCGGGAAAAGCGCAAGTTGAGGACTGCCAACCATCTAAATGGTGAGAGTGGAAATATTGTCGCGTAGGGCGATGGCGGAAAGAAGCGGCAGGGATTAATCCGAACAATTCCTCGGAACACTCCCCATAATACATGCGATAGAAAATGCAGAGTGAGGCCACATCTCTACGCAGCGCCAAGGGATCAAGCCGATCAGAAATACGTTGGCAGTTGACAATTCGAGCTGCTCTCCGTTGGATGCGGTCTAGAGGAAGAAGCTGGTACTTTGGTGCCCCTGCCCAAAGATGAGAGCAGTATTCCATATGCGGGCGAACCTGCGCCTTATAAAGCTGTAGGCGATTGGCCGGCGTGAAATACTGCCTCGATCTATTGAGCACACCGAGCTTCTTCGAGGCCAATTTGGCCTTACCCTCTAGGTGGCCGCGGAACTGGACTTCACTCGAGATGTCAACGCCAAGGATTCCAATACTGGCTGTGGCAGATAGGGGAGTGCTCTCAAAACGAGGTGACGCGACGAACGGAAGTTTTTTTGCGGTGAACGCGCAAACCTGTGTCTTTGTAGGGTTAAAACGGACCAAATTAAGTCGAGCCCAATCTGAGACTTCTTTTAGGGAGGTCTCAATTTCGGACACAAGTTTGTTCCGGCTCTCAATGACGTTTTCCCGGGAAATATTGGCGCGGCCGGTGTAGGAGGCATCACCCGTACTATCATCAGCATAACAATGAATGCCGCTAGTTTGCAACATGTCATTCATATGCAGGAGGAATAATAGTCCTGCAGTAAGCACAAGAAGGCTTGTGTTACGGGTACTTAGACAACGATATATATAATATACAAATAGATAAATACCTACATAGAAAACATCCATGACCCAGGAACAAATATCTGTGTTCATCACACAAATAAATGCCCTTACCGGGATTCGAACCCAGAACCATCGGCTTAGCAGGCAGGGTCACTACCAAACCAACTACGCCAACCGGTCGTCAAATAGGTCGTCATATAAAAGGATGTATCTTTACAAGATAATTCAAATACCTACACGATGCACGATGGTTACGTACCTTTAAGTTGTACAAACTTATCCATATCATTCTTAACGTAAGTGCCTAACTACTTATTGTTGTAGTCCATTTGAACTTTAATATAATTGTATTTTATATACCAGTAATATTAAATACCACTAATACCTGATGAGCTGTACTAAGCCCATGACCGTAATGGATTCTCTGCTTTACCGCCCTCGCTCGAAGGACCCGCGCCCCACGCGGACGCTGCACGTAGTCGCCGCTCACCCTGCCCTGGAGTACTGTGGGACTGTGCTACTACACTACCGCTAATATTTATTTATTTATTTGCCTAGTAAGTTTATTAATATCATCGCAAATTCGTAAATTCTTAATACAAAATGTAGTTCAATGTACCTACTATTTAAATTTACAGCAGATCTAGTCAGCAGCAGAAGTAACTACCTAATTGGGTAAGGTGATCAAATTAAATTATTTTGCACGACGTTATTGTTGTGACATGATATTTTTGAACAAATAATCCGCTCAACTACTTCTACTGCTGACTGATCAGGATATATTTAGGATGTTGAGGAAATCAAGGCTACTCTTCATATACAATAAGTACAAGTTGTAAAAAAAATGGTGGATCAGTTTTTTTTTCAAGTAACAGTTCACAGTTTTCATATAGGTACACAGTTTTCATATAACTAGGTATCTATAATAGATATTGCACGTGGCGTTATATGAAGGTTGCCAACTTGCCACTCTTAATAGTCTTGATTATTGCCACTTTCTGCTAAAATTTAGGCATAGTCATTTAATTTCCCACAACAAAGGAATCGAGCATCGGTTAGTGGCAGCTGTAGCGGAACTAGAGACTGATTGCCGTGTTTCCCCGCCATTACCGGAGCAGCCTTCGTGACACGGCATCAATTTTATGTTTACTAGTACTTATGTTGTTGCGTCTCTGATTAAATCATAAGATCATAAATCGTGGAGTTTTCCGATGGCTCAGTACCTGCCGTGATAACCCATGTTTATTATAGAGTTATGGTGTGAGAATGGGATGATTGTTTTGTTTTTATCGTTATGAAGATACTTTGATTGTTATATAATAGTAATTGACTTGAGTCTAGGTTAAAGGATGACTCACACTAGAACGGGACGTGAGTGACGTGACGGGGTGAGATGGGACGATCTGTCAATTTCTATAGAAATTAGAAAGAATCACGTCCGAGCTTGGATCCCTCGAAGGTTTTTCTATAGAACTTTAGAGATCGGCCCGACCCGGTCACGTTCCGGCCCGTGCTAGTGTGAGTCATCCTTAAAACGGTCCTACTTTGCTCCGATTTTTGAAATTAAACTAACTTAACAATTTATATAAAACATCATCTTTATAAGTTCAATAAGTTTATTCGGTACTAAAAAAGTACATACAAGGTAAGGTAGACGGCCCAGTGGATGACACTGACCCAGTGGATGACTTTTGCAGTTTACTTGAAAAAAAAAAAGATATCGCTATTACCTACATAACCAAAAATAGACAGCTTCTGACATTTGCGAATTGTGTTCAAAAACTTCCATCGATTTAATATATAACGTGAAAGTCAAGATCATAACCACAATTGTGTGTTTTTAGCAATTGATTATTGAAACTGTTAGATAATTTGTTAAACTATTGATATTGCATGTTTGTATCTAATTATTTTGATTAAATTACTATTTTGGTGGCCGGATTCGGGTAGAGGGATTTTAAACATAATTATTAAACGGGTCTAACGCGAATTAACTTGTTTACCTTTAGGGGAGACCTAGGGGAGTTGAAACAATTTTTACATTTTGTGTCGTGTACTAAAACCTAAGACGTATAATCATACAAGAGTAGTACCAATCGATAGCTTATATCTTTCACTTTTATATAAGATTAATAATGAAAGTTTAAGTATAAATACTTTTACGAAAAATCGATTTAAACGGGACAAGTCATTTTGTTTCAACTCCCCTAATACCGAGGTGATTTGAAACAGACGTCAAGGAGATTTGAAACAGTTTATGAATTGGGGTTTTTTAGGGTTATTTATTAAAAAAACATGTTATAATTGAAATGTATTTATTAAGCAAATAAAAATTGGAAATAAAAATACAACTTCTAAGTACTCTCTACTAAATTTAGAACCAGTTAAACATATTTTAAATATCACCGTTAAACTCAAACAATTATTACACTATTTTTAACTGAGATCAGAATCATATATCTCTCGGCTCGCCATCCCCCTGTCTGTTTTGCTTTTGTACTCTGTAGGCATGCTAGAACAAAAAAATCCAAAACCAAACTTAAGCTTACACCAACATTAGCCATAGGTACCTACTAATTTGTACTAAGGTGAGTTGAAACAGCTTGTTTCAAATCCCCTTAGCAACAAAATTCCTCCCAACCGTTATAAAATTTCAATGTAAACGCAAACCAAGACAAAATACTTGCAACATCACTATTTATTCAATTGTTTAGTTAATAAGCTTTCGAAACATACATAACACAAGCCCAAACATTGACACACAGAAAAATCATTAGTAGTTGAAAAAAACGAGTAAAACTTACTTTTCGTATTTTTTTACACACCGGTGCTAGAACTCCAGAACCGCGCGCCTCGCGCCAAGGATGCACACTGAGGGGCCCCCTGGCGGCTGGGCGCGTATAACCAGCGTTCTTACCAACTCGCTAACGGTTATACGTTCCGAGAAATGGACGTTGTTTCAAATCACCTTTGTTTCAAAACCCCTCGGTCTCCCCTACCTTACCTTTACCTTTACCTTTACCTTTACCTTTGTTGTTTGTTTGTTGTTTTAGAGGGATTTTGCCTGTCATTAACTGGTACAATTTCAGAGGTAGCAGAAAACTAAAATAGTTAAACAATGGTAAGGTTATAATAGATTTTATGGTCCGCATAGCATAAAAGCAAGCATGCATTCAGTATGTTTTATAATTCAGAAGTTATTTGTAAAAATGTGTGAATTCCCTCCTTAAAGTGTCATCCACGGGCCGCTTACCTTACATGTTTGTACTAAGTAGAACTACTATTTCATCAGTATGCGACACTTGCACAGTAAAACCATTGTGATTGAAAAAAAAAATAGTAAACTTGAATTTAGAAGTAATCTTAGCCCAGTCTATTGTCTAACTTTGCCCCAATTGAAATTTGTTAGTTACAGCAAATTACCCTGTTGTCTATAATTTTGCTCCCTACAAAGTTTATGTGGTTATAATTACATCATTAATGATATTAGAACAACAAAAAGCCTGCTATGTAGCTAATTTGTATCTAATTAATGTCGACATTTTTTATTGTAGGTACCTACTGCCAAGACAATGTGATGGAAAAAAACAGTTGGAGCATCAATAGGCTATATGCACTTGAAATAGATAAGGCTTATATTTTTTTCTCAGAAACCATGTTGGTTCAGCATTATATCCCTATCAAAATTTCTTAATTTTATTTTATTTTAGCTGTGAAAATAATTATTGAAAAGTGCAAAAAAATGTGTGAAATTACAAACGGTTAAAACGCTGTGACGTCGAGTGTGACGTCATTGGATAGTGGTGTCTGTACACCAAGCCAAGAACGCGAATGAACAGAGAGCCGCTGTATGTAATCTCGCGTCTCGGTTTCTCAAATGTTTGGTGTACAGCCGGCACAGAAGCACTAGTATCCAGATCATTAAAAAAAAAGCATGCGAATCGTGAATCGTCTGTGTCAAATTGTATACATGTTCTCGTATGGAATTTCCTTCATAAGATATCTAGTGTTTCTGGTTCTGCTACTCATATTTTTGCATTTTGGCACAATCCAATACATATCCCATCTTTAAAGCGGTTTTATGACTTGTATGTCGTTTTCCATTGTAAATGTAAACACAATCGGCTGAACAATACAAGACTAATTAAATAATAAACATTTTTTAGGTTATGTTGGGCCGATCAAACACGTTCATAAATCATAATCTTAATTCACATCAATTGATCTGAGAAATTTATTATATCTGAAAAAATCAGGATACGTGTGAGCAATATCTAAATTGTACGTAATTTTATGCATTATTAATTCACAATATAATTGTAATTATGCATCGTAATCCGCATGCCTACCACGAACATCGAAAATTGGCATTGACGGGAAACCTCTTTGTCACTCTAATATGCAAGTGTGACAGAGACGGAGGTATAAATTCGCAATCGTTCGATTTTCGTGGTATAGGCCCTGATTCAGACTGTGTGCCGGCCTTAGATGAGAAATGACGTCACGGCTCAGCTTGTCGGAATGGCGGGCGTTTCAAACGCCCGTTTTTATTTGGAGTTTTTGAAAGAAAATTTATCTACTAAATTTTAGTTATTATGCGCTGAAATTTATTTTACAGTATTTTTATGATAAAAGCTATCATCCAACAGTATTTAAAAAAATAGTGAATATTCCCTATTGTTACCCAGTGGGGAGTAAAGTAGCATCGCTTTACGTAGGTATACATCATACATAAAATAGGTCCGTTTTTTAAATCAAAATATATTATTAAAGCCTGACCTACCGGGCCTGTAGTAGGAGCAATAAAGGATATTGCCGAGATTTGGTACCATAAGTGTCAATAGCGTTAATTTCCGAAAACTGTTCTATTACATTTGTTACCTATATTTTTAAGAGCGTTCTCGCCCTAGCGCGCTTCCCAAGTTTAGGTATTTCTCCGCATCGACCACGTGACCAGACGCGCGCAATGCTAGACATCGACGAGCGCCGCGCGTGCGACGGGTATACTATAGCGCGCTCAAGCTGTGCATTTTACCTTGATACTTAAATCAGATAAACTTACGTTACTTTGATTAGTAATCATTGTTTACAGTATTTTGCGTAAAATTGAGTTTGCAGTTTATAACTTTGATACTTGTAGTCTTGTACTAACTGAATTTAGTACTATGTAATTAAAATTATTTTCCTATGTACTTATTTCCTTTGATAATAATAATCAACTTTCCTTAATAATACCTACTTATTTTGTTGCTATTTTAGTACTGAGTTTCTATTAATAATAGTTTTCATTTCACGTTAACGTTCGATGGTATCAATTCTAATGAAGCGCCAAAAATATGTATACACTACCTTAATATTGAGAAAATAAGATTGTGTACGTATATAATAATATATTTCTGGTAGTACATTTTTATAGATGTTATTAGATTTGACTGTACAAATGCGCAAAGTTGCTGTCAAGCTCTCGTGTTAATATTGAGAATTGAGACCCGACCCGACCAAGCGAAAGCTTTAAAAAATTAAATCTTGAGAATCTTGGTTTTAAGGTATGAGAGTTAGACAAACTTTACTGCGAAGTGAAACACAACATTTCTCATCACATTAGTCAGGAAATTGTTAATGATCGTTATTTCCAAGTTAATTTCTATTTCTTTTTATTTTTATATTATAAGTGCATATAGAACAAAACACTTAAATATTCCGAAAAATTTTTTTCCGATTTTCATAATCCCAATTTTTATAATTCTGAATTTTTATAAATCCTATACATCAAATTTCCGTATTTCACATTCTCAATATTAAAAATCCGATAGCGACTTGAACGAATACAAAAAAATCCAATTTTTTATATTCCGAAAATAATTTATCCGAATTCAAAATTCCGAAAACATAATATTCTTTCGGAATTACGGTGGTTCGGTAACTTCGTAATTTTGGAGATTCGGAGTTATGGAAATCAGAAAAAAAACTCGCCAGCATTCGATGGGGCCAGGCGGCCTTGTTCCCGCGTAAGCTGTGGATCAGAGTTCGATCCTCGGCTTAAGCTTCCGATGTTGTTGATTTTTTTCTTTAGTTTTATGACATCTATTTCAATTTATAACATGACAATATGTTTATGGTCGTTGTTAATCCATAGTTGTCACCACCCACGTAGACAATTTAATGACAATCCATTATTAGCAAACTGGCTTCAACCTACAAAAAATACAGCAAATCAACGTGCCATGTTTTTTTTTTACCCATATAGAGGGATTTCGTAATAATAACATAGTGGTTCCGAACCTACTATGGTACATCACTACTCATAGCAATATTTACTTCAACATTATAAATGCGTAACATTACTTTTAAGCTTCCCAAGCTTTTGCCAAGTTCTCAAACACGGTAAGTATAGTGTAAACCGGTACTTAGTCTCCAGGTTTTAATTACCAGCTAGTCTACTTGTGTTCAACCAGACAATGCATTTGATTTCAAACATGGTACGTATAGTGTAGGCCGTTACATAGTTCCTGGCCTAGCCATCTAGTTACGTATCCAGGTCTTTGTCACCACCCGGTCTACGAGTGCTCACCAAGACAATGCATTTGAGCTCAAACACGGTGCATCTAAGGTAAGCCGTTACATAGTTCCTGACCCAATATTCTGGTTACGTTTCCAGGTCTTAATTACCAGCTGGTCTACTTGTGCTCAGCAAGACAATGCATTTAAGCTCATACACGGTACGTATAGTGTAAGCTGTTACATAGTTGCTGGGCCAAACTTCTGATTACGTCTCCAGATCTTTGTCACCAGCTGGTCTACGAGTGCTCACCAAGACAATGCATTTGAGCTCACACACGATGCATCTAAGGTAAGCCGTTACATAGTTCCTGACCCAATATTCTGGTTACGTTTCCAGGTCTTAATTACCAGCTGGTCTACTTGTGCTCAGCAAGACAATGCATTTAAGCTCAAACACGGTACGTATATTGTAAGCTGTTACATAGTTCCTGGCCCAAACTTCTGGTTACGTCTCCAGATCTTTGTCACCAGCCGGTCTACGAGTGCTCACCAAGACAATGCATTTGAGTTCAAACACGATGCATCTTAGGTAAACCGTTACATAGTTCCTGACCCAATATTCTGGTTACGTTTCCAGGTCTTAATTACCAGCTGGTCTACTTGTGCTCAGCAAGACAATGCATTTAAGCTAAAACACGGTGCGTATTGTGTAAGCCGTTACATAGTTCCTGACCTAGCCTTCTGGTTACGTATCCAGGTCTTTGACACCTGGACTTCAAGCGCCGCGACAAGTCTTATGTGAACGGTTACAGAATCAGCACTGTCTTCTGATTACATCACCTAGTCCTAATCAGCAATTACTAGTTGTTTTTAACGGCGGTTTCCAGGTCTTACCAACAACTTACTACGAAAACATCACGTCCTGGTCACCAGCTGATGATTATTAAAAAAAATTACTATAGCTAATATATAAACAACAATTAAATCATCAACACAAATAGAAATCGAACTTATCAAGTATCTTGATCGGTTGGTCGCGGTATCACGGTCTATCTTATCTTTTTAGATATGTCTTTCTCTTTTTAATCATCTCTTTCTCTTTCTCGCAAACTTCACTCGTAAAAAGAAGGCCCGCGGAGCAAAGCGATACGTCCACTCTCTAGAAGGCATGGGGCCAGACTGACGATCACGCGCCGCGCGCAATCTTATAAACGGGGTTTTGATAAAAAATCTAAATAAATATTATTTCGTTGTTTTTGACACTTTTTTTTATTAAATGGAGTAACCAACGAGTTATAGTCTCATAAAAATGACAATCTGAACCATTTACTGCGAAAGTATGATACTAAAACACGCCGTGAATTTTGCAAAAATTGCGTAGTTTTCATCAGTAAGTTTAGTTAAACAGAATCTGAAATTTACTAGTTTTGCACAATACAAAAGTTAGATAGTGTAATGTTCTTTCGTAAACCAGTTTTGTTTTGTATAAGATCATTACAGTGTAGGAATAGAGTGACGTATAAGACAACATGTTTCGGCAAATTTCAACAACGGCCGCGAAAGAATTGGCTAGAATTGCATATAATTATCTAAAACTTGTAAATGTAGACAATACAAAATTTGGCTTATGAGTTGTTTATTATGTACATATAAATATTTTGATCTAAAAGTCTAACAATCACATAGTACATCGAGCCCGAAAACCGCGTAAATCATTGATTTCGCGCTTTTGTGGTATAAACGCTCTTAAACCCAATTCGAATTTTATAATGAAAATCATACGTGGGAAGTGTAAGACCAATTTAAATAGTATTTTTATGAGTAATAACTTATTATTTTGATATTTTACTCAATTCCTTGTCAATTATCCCTCTCTTCAGAAATATACGTACTTAAGCCAATAGGTATTCTCTGCTCTATTGAAATGAAGTTTCTATTGGTCTTAAAATCTTTTCATTGGTTAAAATAGGTTATTTAATTTCAACCCACATGCGCGATATGAGTCGCAATGACATAATATATAGCCAATAGAGGCCGGTCATGCGTAATAAAACTGTATTTGTCTTAAAAACGACAAATTGATATAAGTGCACGAAGTCTCTTTGGATCAATTCTGATGTACTTACCATAATGGGATTATTTTATTTAAAAACGAAACTATTAATTACGATTTCAATCTCAATTTTCAACGTATTCCGGCGTAGGTACGATTATCAAAATATTTAGTATATGTGATTTGCAAAAGATTTCATCAGTGGACAACGATTTTCGTTAGGGTTACCATACATGAAACGTCAATCACCTTTAATCGTAGATATTACTCCCGAAACTGAACAACTGTTTTGATATTTATTACCTACACTTTAAAGTTTGTTATTTTTGCACTATGATAAGAGACGTCAATTAGGCTGATATTAACGTCTATTGAAAATATGTGGGTACTATTTAGTATGTACGAAAAAGTGAAAACCTACAGAGTACGTACTTAATTTTTAAAAGCTGCTTAACATAAGTTGTTAGGTTTGAAGAGATTTAACCTACGACTTAATTGATTTCTCCTATTACAGGCTACACCCGGTATATGGATGGATTCATTAGAACATTTTTTAAAATAAATACTGGTAATAACTTTAATGGCAGGTAGTCACTGGTATATTATAGTCTTTTCATTATACATCTCTTTCGCTTGAAGAAGAAAATGCGATAGAGGGAGATACGAGTATACATATTAATAATGTGGGACAGTCTTACACAAATCGACCTAGTCCTGCGGTAAGCTCAATAAGGCTCGTGTTGTGGGTACTAGGAGACGATATATACCTATATATGATAGACAGATAAATGTAAATACGTAGAAAACATCAATAACCCAGGAACTAGATCGGGAACAAAATATTCGTGATAAACATACAAATAAATGCCCTGACCAGGATTCGAACCCGAGACCTCCTGCTTCGTAGGCAGGGTCACTACCAACTAGGCTAGGAGGCCGTTATACATTTTCTGAAGTTTGATTTTACCGGGTATTTTTGACTTGGTTTGTCAAACTAATTTACCTAATGTAATTTTCTTATATACGAGTATATGTCAGTTTATTTTTTTATTTTAATAAATACACAATTAGGTATCTTTAGCGCTCTCTTGTACACAATTACCTATCATATATTTCTGGTCACGCTTTATGTAGCAATATCATGAAATAGTATAATTGAATTGTTACACCTGTATAAGCTTATTTAAGTAAGTAGGTATATTTTTATGGAAAGGAACAAAAAATAAAACAACAATTCAATAAATGTTTACATTTAATGGTGAGTTTATACATAAAAATTATAATTTGTATTTTTATAAATAAACAGACTATAACATGAAATCATTAATGTAATTAAAGCTCAAATGGCTGGCTGGATATATTATTAACAAACTCTTAAAACTATTGACTTTGTTACGCTAAGTATGGGAACATTTAAAATTAAATATAGATGGATCATTTTTGTGCATTTAAAGAACCGAGGGAGGGTAGAGCTGGCTTAAAATATCTGCAGGTAAAAATACTACGTCAATGCCGAAATCAAAGCTCAAGGTGTAGCTCTGGCGGCGTACCACGAACCTCTTCTTTCGTTTGTCTATTTGCCTCTTTATCACTCGAATATGCAAAAGCGAAAGATAGATAAATCGACAAACGAACGAAAGAAGTAGTTCGTGGTAGGCCTCTTGAAACCTAGCCTTGAGATAAAGATCTATTGAATCTCAAACGGTACTTAGACACGCGAGCCTTCGAGCTCCGCTCTAAATACCCTAGCCAAGAATACCTTACATATTAGGTACATGCTTGTAAATCCCAAAAGCCTAGTTTTATAGTTATTCGGGGCGCTTAATATAGTACTAGACTAGGTTCTCATACATGTACCCATACATTATTTGTATAAACACGTTATCCTCTTCCTCCAATATATTTATTTAAACGTAAAGAACCTTTGACTATTTAATCAGCCGGTCTGTGTGCTCACCATGAGTTGTACGTAACCGTACGCGTTAGCGACTGCGCGTTTCTAAAGTACTTACAACTCATGGTAAGCACACTGGCAATGTCTTTTTCGATACAAAAAAATCTGCCGATTTTGGAGGGGGAGGGACACGTCAAATGTACAGCGTATACGCGTACGTAACGTCCAATTAGTTATGTCAGATAATTGTCAGTCCATAAAATGAGTACTTATGATTGTTTGTCATAGGCAGAGGGGTAGGCCTGTCAATTGCTACTCCCTCTGGTTTCAAATAAAAAACATAAGTTTTTAAAGTTGCGTTTAAAATGATTTCTTTTACGGATTAGAAAAGGTCAGCCTTATTTATGTCTAGACATGTTTACCTACTCCGATTTCTAATTGGAGGCCAGAAGAACCAACCTCACTCTCTCACGCCTCTCCCGTCCCGTGCTAGTGCGAGTCATCCTTTACCGTGAGTCATCTTTTGACTGTGGTTGATGCAACTGGCGATGGCGCTAAGAATCGTTTCTTCCACCTGATGTGGTGTAAAATGACGATCATCTACACGTGTATTAACTAAGTATCATAATCAAATTCGGTATTAGGTTTACCTTGTTGTTCTAGGCCAATGTGATGTAACCGAGTGATTAAACTGATTAAATATTTATACGTAGATAATGCTTAAAAGTAAAATAGTAAAGTGTAACGTCTAGCTCTAGCTAGAAAAATGTATAGTACAAGTAAGAAGGTATATTTTAAGTTTGACCTTTCTTGTTGCGTGCATTTCTTTGCGTGTCTAATGAAATACCCGCAAGTCGCGTCTAAATCTATATCAGTACCATGAGCTGCTCTCGCTTTCGACTCGCTATCGACTGCACGATTCGAAAGTAAGTATATGCCTCTGGCTCGGTCTTAACTATATGCTTATCATGAGTTGCATTCGATTGAGACTGCCGCATTCGACAGTATGTCCGTCTCGCTCCGGCCAGACATGGGCAGTGGTAGCGTTCGAATGCCGCAGTCGCAATCGAAGATCGTACGCACACTGGTCGGAACGAGTTACAAATACTTCCGAATCGCGCAGTCGCTATCGACTCGTGGTAAAGTAAAACTCATGATGAGCACACTAGTGACACTCGTCGCTTAAACGCTAAAATTAATATGTAGTGCAACACTTGCAAACATCTACTTTACACTGCGCGTTTCATTGTATAAAATTGCCTTGCATGTCTTGATCTAATCAAGCGTATAGTCCTAAGGGACCTTTGGTTAGCCAGAGGGTCGCATTCGACTGATCTAGAGGCCAGATTTGCTATAGTACTCGAACATTAGTTCACAACTTATACCGTCGCCTGTCACTTCATACTTTAAGTCGTGGTCGATGTACCTATGGACCTGCGCGCCAGAACGTAACTTATGCTAGTTCACCTGATATTATAACATTACTAATACGAACGAAATAATTTAATTCTGACCTCGAGATATTTATATTGATTTCGTAATTTCGTGGGTTTCTTTAGCACTAGGACATTGGAAACATGTCAGAATCTGATTTATGGAACTAAAAAATCCTTCAAACGACTGTGATTTGACTAAAACGGGTATTACATGGGGCGCCCCGTGTAATTAACGAAAGGGCAGCTAGGGAGTCAAGGGAGGCCCATGTAATACTCGTTTAACCTCACATTAATCTAGTTTGTTAAACTGTTGGCTGTCATTTTCAAAATGAGGTGTCAGGGCTTTTTTAAGTAGCATAAAGTACCCTTTTAGGTCTAATGTCGGATTAGTAGCTGAGGTAGGGCTCTCGATGAGCTTTTTAGGACAGGAGTTGGCAAACTTTTGAAAAGAGTCAACCTCAGTGTAATTTGACAGTTAGGAATCTTAATGAGCCACAAGTGATTATTTCATCATTACAAAATGTTCTTACAAACTAACACAAATAATAATGCGGAAAGCGCAATTCATCATTTCCATATGTTAAATTTGTCATTACATGAGTGTCTTGTTAATTTTCTCAGAAAATGCTCACACTCGAATATGTTTCTCCAAATAAACGTTTATTTACAAAATTAGGTAAAACAATTCCCTTCAGTCTTTAGGTCTTTAGTCCAGTCTCCAAGGGTGATGAATTAATATAACATCTTCACATGTACTTCAATACATCACATGTATTTGACATCATGTTTGTAGAGCTAAAGTGCACTCCAATTTGCTGTAGCGTAGCCGAAGTTGTGCAAAGACAATTTCATTGTTCGGGTGTGCCTACTGCGAATATGCCTGTAAGTAAGTAATTCCATTTCTGTACTTACATCCAATTAAGTTTGAATGACAATTAGATGTTTGTGGGTACGCCCCTTATTAGTATACCGAATTTACAGGTCACTGGTTTGCTCAACAGCTTGAATTATCTGCACGCGCAACCAATAATAATTAATGGCCTGTATACATGTGCTTAGCCAGTCTAGACTTCACCCACGACTCACACGACACCCGTTTTTGTTCACTGGTATACATGAAACAAAACACATCAGACGATATGAGAAATAAGTTTTTTCACTTTTCATTTTCATTACCTTAATCTGGTTTTTCAACTTGTCCCAATCCAAAGCGCGTATCACGTGGGTACCTGCGAACAAACATTAATTTGAAAAAGTGTAATTTGAATAAGTCCTAGATATAAATCTCAATGAACTTGTGGCGTGCACGCCACTGATATTAGGTACCTATGGGTAAATTGGGTAATTAACTAGTAGCTGAAGCGGTTGAGTCAGTTAACTCTATAATGACCTAGACGATAAGATGTACTTTAAATATTCTAATTTTATGCAAATGCTTTGCCAAATGCTGATTAGCTTTTTTCACTAAATAGGTATATGCTAGACAATAAAGAATTATACAATACAATACAATACTCTTTATTGAAAACCTCACACAGATGAAATACAGTTACAAGAGAAAATAATAATACAGAACAGTAAGGGGTAACAACAGGCGGTCTTATCGCTAAAGAGCGATCTCTTCCAGACAACCTTTGGGTAGTGGAGTACAGATCAAATGAAAAAATGTATTAGGTGGCACAGAGATTAACAAAAGCACACAAACAACACACACAATAAATATACATACCAAAATAATAATACGATAAAACATACATACATACATACATAAACATACATACATAATAAATACATACGTAAACATACATACATAATATATGTATACATAACGATGAGTGAAGAAGAGAAACGACAGTGTCAAAGAAGAAAAGCTAAGGAAGAGACAGATAGTATTCCTTGAGTTTCAACTTAAAGGCAGTTATAGTTTGAGCACGTCTTACGTCAAGGGGAAGAGAGTTCCACAGTTTAACAGCCTGGAAAGTAAACGAAGAATTAAAAAACTTAGTAGAAGAAGAAGGAACGGATAGTAGTAAGTTATGAGAGCATCTGACAGAATTTAAGTAAGTAAAATGTTCTTTGAGATAGCGGGGAGTTGCAGGGTTAAAAAGTATAGAGTAAAGGAGAGAGAGTATATGAGAGTTACGACGATGACGGATAGGAAGCCACTTGAGTTGAGAACGAAAACTGGAAACATGGTCATATTTGCGTAACCCATATATGAACCGGATGCAAACATTTTGAAGACGCTCAAGCTTGTTTAGTTGCTCCACAGAGAGATCGGGATAGGAGACATCGACATAATCAAGAATGGGAAGAAGTAAAGTTTGAGCAAGCGCAATTTTAGTAGCAATAGGCAGAAAGTTACGGAGCCGTCTGAGAGACCCTACAGCGGCAAACACCTTCCTGCTCACCTCACTCACTTGCGGTACCCAGGACAAACATTGATCCATAATAAGGCCAAGATTCTTGACGCGGTTTGAGAAAGGAATTTGAATGTCGTCAAAAACTATTTCAGGGAGATTTCCGAAATCGACTTTAGAAATAAGTTTGTTGCTGCCAATTATGATGACTTGAGTTTTGAGTGGATTAACTTTAAGGCCATAATCGCGACTCCAATTTAAAATCTGCAACAAGTCATCATTCGTTCTATCAATGACAGATGGAAGGTCACTTAATGCGCCCTGAGAATATATTTGGAGGTCATCAGCATACATGTGATAAAAAGAAGAAATATTAAGAGTAATTGTATTTATAAATATGGAAAACAATAGCGGGGACAGCACACCACCCTGCGGAACGCCGGCTAGCGTGCTGCACCAAGAAGAATTAGAGGTGCCTACCATTATTCTTTGCCGACGATCAACCAAGTAGCTGCCGAACCAGTCCACCACTTCAGGAGCAATGTTCAGAGAGCGTAGGAAGGCTAGTAAAATTTCAAAATCGACATTATTAAATGCATTACTAAAATCTAAAAGTGTAAGAACCGTGAGTTGCCTGTTATCCATACCCAATCTGATGTCATCAGTTACTTTAATTAAAGCCGTAGATGTACTGTGACCAGGACGAAAACCAGACTGGTACAGATTAAAAAGGTCGTTTTTATTTAAGAAAGAAGTTAACTGCTGATGCACTAGCCGCTCGAGGACCTTAGATAAGAACGGGAGAATAGATATAGGACGATAATCAGAAAAAGAACACGGGTTTGATTTTTTGGGTAAAGGAATAATATTAGCATTCTTCCATACACTAGGAAACATACTGGATGATATTGAATAGTTAAGAATACTCGTAATAATTGGGAGAAGAAAGTCAAGGAGAGGAAGGATCATTTTGCGGCTAATGCAATCAACACCGACGGCGTTAGAAGTGATATTTAAAATGCTCTTCTTGACATCATCCTCAGTGAACTGACTAAATGTAAAAGGAGAGAAACAAGACGTCGGCAGAGAAGAAAGGTAATTTAAAGTATTAACTTTAATAGAGTCACTAAATCCTGCAGATGAGGAAAAGTGTTGATTCAGCTGATCGAGATTAATGTTATTTACGTTATCAGATAACGTCCGCGATTTCCCAACTCCAAGAGATTTAAGAAAACTCCAGACCTTGACTGGATCTCCATTTTCTACCGAACTATGTATATGGCGCCGCTGAGCATCACGACACACAGTGCTGCAACGATTTCGTAGAGAATGATATCTGGACTTATTTTTATCCGAATTGTCGAACTTGTACCTAGACTTCGCCTGATTCTTCTTTTCAATGAGAGCCTTAATTTCTGCGGTAAGCCAAGGAGCAGGGAGATGCTTGACCTTTATAGCACGGATAGGAGCATGAGCATCAAAAATTATATAGAATTATGTTACTTTATTATTCCTTTTATTCATTCACTATTATGTTACCTAATGGTTGGTTATTTCTGAACCGTCACAATGACAATGACATCTGTCATTGTGACAAACCGCCATCTTTGGTAGCTTTTTTGACGTTTATTGGAATTTAATTAGGTTTTTTAGTTTAGATCCTCTCCTCCACTTTGCACGATCCTGGGCGACTTCCTTTGTAAGCCCGTTTACGCTTATGTCGGCCTTCACGACATCTAGCCATCGCTTTTTTAGTCTGTCGCGGGGTCGGGGTCCGTCAAGGGCTAGGCTAAGGCATTTGTTTTCTACGTAGTCGGATGGCCTGCGATAAACGTGGCCGAACCACCGAAGGCGACCTTCTTGGCTTCTCCGCTACGTCACGGACTGCGAGGCTGCCACGGATGTACTCGTTACGAATGCGGTCAGCACGCGTAACGCCGCACATCCATCGCAGCATCCTCATCTCTGTAACGCGAAGTTCCTGAACGTGCCTTCCAAGAACCGGCCACGCCTCGGCACCATAAAGTAGGACTGGGGGGATAATGCACTTACACACTAGCCCTTTGAGTATGAGTGGTATTCTGCGATCGCATCGCAGATGACTCCTGTGACTTCCCGCCATTTAGACCAAGCCGCGCTGATTCGGGCTTGGATGTCGTGATCAATGGTCCCGGTCTCATGCAGTACTGATCCCAGATACTTGAACTTGTTCGTTTTCACGGCAAGTTCGTTCCCTATATTGATGGAAGTGGGATCCGTACTTCCGCAGGTCAAGTATTCGGTCTTCGCGACATTTAGCTTCAGACCTCCGTTCTCAAGCGAGCTCTTCCACTTGTTCACTTTTCGCTATTAAGCCGGTTTGTTCTCGTCTGTCAGTGCAATGCTATCTGCATATTATGAGCAACCACGGCGGAGGATCCTATATCTCCGCCTAGATTATTTACACGTATACGGACGTGAATTCTTTAGAAAACGATCGTTTCCTGCGCTTCGGCATAGCTTCGACGCAGGCACGATCATTCATCAATGTCAATAGTCGTCATTATTGACAATTACCTGTCAAATGCAATGAACTTTGTAACGACACTTTCCTGACGATTATCGGAATTGAAAAATAACAAAAAGGTAATGGTAACGGTAGGTAAGCGAACGCGGTGTTTAAAATTATCTTGGCATGACCCTTTTGTTGTGACACTTGTGACGACACGAGTGTGTCAAGATCATTTTGAATACCTCACATGCTCAGCTATGCTGCTGACTGTACCACCAAACTTTAAATAGTGTAAATTAAATCGGAATTTCGAGTTCCAAGAGCCGTATGCGGTTCGGGGGCAGCGATTTGCTTTTGTATGGTCAAATAATTTATAAATTATAACTAGTGGCTCTGTAAGCTGTAGACCTCACGAGTCTGGCTTTGTGAAGTTTTAAACTTCGCCACCCAAGATAGTTTAGTCAGTTCAAGACATTGTTTAAAAACTCAATAAAAAATAATAATTGATTATGTGTCTGTTTAATGTACACACAAACGCAAGAAAAGATTTACTTAAGTTATTTACCTTCATTATTTAACTTAATATAAACAGTATTTATATCTAACGTGCACCTGTGTACAGACTTTGAAAACATTATTCTCTCCATTGACGTCTGTGCCTGTCAGAGATCAAAGATTAAACAATAAGCAAATGGGATTCCCCTTCATTTAAACGGAGACGAGTTTGAATAATGTATAGTCGTGGTTTTAAATAAATACGATGAATAAAGAACAAATATGGGTTGGACTGTAGCAAAGGGGGGGCCGGGACTTAGAATATTTTTGGTCGAGGTGGTGTCATACTATTTTTAAATGATTGTAATGTGTAGATGGCGTCAAAACAAGCATCTTTTATTGGAAAAACTTTTCTCTAAACTTAAAAATGGCCGAGTTAGAGGCCTTCAAAGGTTGAAGTTTTTGAAGGGACTTGTTTTAATAAAAAATGCTTTACAGAACCTTAAGGAAGGTCGGTGTAGGTACGACGACGAGCGAAGCGAGGAGGAGTATTAGGTAGAACTGCGACCTTACAGCGCGCGAGCCGAGCGAGCGAAGCGAGTGTGCCGCGGCAGCGGCCGGCGAAGCGCCAAAACCGACTTTTTTTAATAAAAAATGCTTTACAGAATGGCACCTTAAGGAAGGTCGGTGTAGGTACGACGACGAGCGAAGCGAGGAGGAGTGTTAGGTAGAACTGCGACCTTACAGCGCGCGAGCCGAGCGAGCGAAGCGAGCGTGCCGCGGCAGCGGCCGGCGAAGCGCCAAAACCGACTTTTTTTTAATAAAAAATGCTTTACAGAATGGCACCTTAAGGAAGGTCGGTGTAGGTACGACGACGAGCGAAGCGAGGAGGAGTGTTAGGTAGAACCTTACAGCGCGCGAGCCGAGCAAGTAAAAACTCCCAGCTCATTTTAAAACATCAACCTTTGAAGGACTCTAACTCGGCCATTTTTAAGTTTAGAGAAAAGTTTTTCCTATAAAAGATGCTTGTTTTGACGCCATCTACACATTACAATCATTTAAAAATACTGTTATAATGACACCACTCTCGATGAAAATTTTACAAGTCCCTTCAAAAACTTCAACCTTTGAAGGCATCTAACTCAGCCATTTTTGATTTCAGAGAAAAGTTTATTAAGAAAAAAGTGGTTATTTCATCAAAATCTTGAAAATTATTCTAAGTCTTTTGTAACCCCTATGTTTTTTGCATTTTTCAAAAAAAAAAAACTAAGTCCCAAAATCGGCCCCCCTTTGGTATAGTCTGACCCAAATATGTCTACGCACCATTGCACTTGACAATAAAATCAACGTTCACATGTTTCGTCCTTATTTTATATTCGATATGTTAGTCTTTGACTGTAATGGTACATTAAATGGATAAATAAGGTTTCAGAATTGGAAACTAAACAACCAGCCAAACCCTTTATTTAAATTAGGCGGGTATACAAGTTGTTTTTGAGCAATTGCTTTAATTTCAAGGGTGCATTCTTTAGCTTAAATTAAGTTAATTTCTCAAAGACACTGGTATTCTAATTAGCTCCGTTAAAAAATAACTACTAATTTATGTATTTACTAAAACGGGGCTTAATCGTAAATACATAAAGTAAATACATAATGTGTGAAAATCGTGAAAGTTTAAATAAGTGAACTACTAATTTATTTTTTTCTCATATGGGATTTGCATGTGTGTAAACGGAGTATGAGTATTCGACATGACATTGATATGTCATAATTGTCACTTACTTAGTAAAGTCAATTGTAATGCCCGTTTTACATTAGCGGTTGATGCAACATGTAATTAATTTGTATGAGAAATAAAAAAAATAAAAATTAACAAATTTAATAAAACTAACAATGCCATTCTGTTTCCTTAATTATACCAAGCGTCATGACGAAGTTAAAGCAAATGCTCAAGAACACTCTGTATATTCGGTTTGCTAATTATTTCGTTAGACCACTTTGAACTTTATAAAATCGCTTTAAGAGTAGGTATTGCCGGCCATATGCGTTCGGGCAATCAAAATTTCCATACACTGATTCGCAGATCCGGCGGATGTGCCAGAACGTATAGGCCAGCATATAGTACATGGGTACTATACTAGTATAAACAATGCTAGGGTTGCTAATTTTGATACTTAATTTATTGACTACCTACTTATGAGAAGACCAAGGGTTATTCAACTCGATGCTAGTAAACTTTCCCAACTTATTAAATTATAATAAGTGAAGAATAACGCCTTGGATTGGCACTCGAAAAAATAATAATTTATATCCCTGAAAAACATTATAGTACCTAACTATAATGTGATATTTTGAACTACAAATCAGTGCAGGCTACAGTCCTTGTCTCTTAAAATAGTATATAGTAGACAGGTGTCCCTAGCCATTGGACAAAGCCGAAACGTAGGAGTATTATATGCGTTACATGCAGTGCAGTGCATGGTTACGAAGCTATATAAAAAAAAAACGATACTTTGAAGCAGCCTGTATGCTACTAAAACTCATGAGGTAATATATCCTCATAGAATAGTATGAAACCTTCTTCGTCTTGTTTGATTATCGTTTTTATTTTTGCCATATAAAACATTTTGATTGTTCACAAATGCCATTATTATCGAAAACTGACGTCCTGAGACGTGATGGTCACTAATATGCTATTGTTTGTCATAAACACTGCCAATTATTAATATAGTAGTTTTTTTTTCACTGTCGATTATGGGAAATATCTTTTGTTAGAAATGAAAAAAATCTTTTGATATTTTTTTTTACTTCAGACTATTTTTTCTTTAGCGCATTACAAAGATGTAGCCCTTTTTAGTTCATTCGGTGTAACAGTTACACCGTGAACATAAATAAATAAATATTATGGGGCAGTCTTACACAAATCGACCCAGTCCCACGGTATGCTCAATAAGGCTTGTGTTGTAGGTACTAGATGACGATATACACAATCGATAGATACATATAAATACTTAAATACATAAAATACACCCATAACTCGGGAACAAATATTCGTGATAAACACACAAACAAATGCCCTGACCAGGATTCGAACCCGGGACCTCCTGAGGCCGTTAACATGGCGCATGGGAGCTCACAAAAACAAATGGTAAATATCTTGTTTTAAATAGTAATTATGATGTATGTTAGCTTAAAATCGTATATTGTAATATTGTACATATGTACATAATCGTGATATGATTAAAAACTCTTCCATCGATTGTAGTGGTTGACCTTAGTCACCAGATTTGCTAAATACATAGGTCACTGGTAAGTGCCGCTAAAGGCAAAGGGGTAAGTAAAGTTGGGGTACCTACCGCTCTACCTAACCCAGGGGAAATTAGTATGTTAACTTGAATGTGCTGTACTTCTAAGAAAAATAATGGATAGATGTTTTTGATGATTGATTTTACACACAAGCGTATTAATTGTGATAAAAGCTACTTTAAGCAGAATCTTCTAAGGTCCTTATATCCTTATATTCTTACACTAAGGATGAGTGAGTGATTGGGTGGTATGGGACGGGACGGGGCGGGACGGGACGATCTGTCAATTTCTATAGAAAGAATCACGTGATAGCTCGGAGCCCTCGGATGTCACGTGACGTTTTCTATATAAACTGACAGATGGTCCTGTCCCACCCCGCCCCGTCCCGTCCTAATGTGAGTCATCCATTATTGTCAAAACCTTCGTAGTGCTTATTTAGGCAATAGGTATAATATAACTTTAAGTACGGTACGGTCTGCTCTAGACACCGAAAAGAGATTCTGTTTTTTATTGTTTGCAATTTAATTACTTTTTGCAAGTAAATGCTTTGATTATTGGGGGATGGCGCGGCTAAATCGCTGACATATTTTCGCGAGGTTCCCTCAACTAATGTGATCGATATAAAAGATTTTTATCACATTACCAACGTGAATTTTTATTACGCGCAAAGTAAACCTAGTAGTTTTAGGTCACTAAGGTAAACAATGTGGACTATTTCTTTGAAAAATCTTGTGCTTACGTCCTGAGGGAGTTTAGACGCAGATTCTTGAGATTGTTTGAACAAAGACAATTCTAGCTATCTGATTTATTTATCCTAGGAATCCTAGTAATTGCGATATCTGACTGCTTGTACTCTTGAGATTCAGAAATGAGAATTTAGAACTACAATCGTTACCGACAATGGTCACAATTTTTTTTTTGGTTTAGAGTCATTGTCAGAGAAAAAGAAGAACGCATTAATTGTCAGATTCGTCGGTTAGAGTCGCAAACAGTCTGAACTCTTATGGCAAGTTGCAGCTAATTATAACTCCATATGAAAGAATTGCGACTAAAAATAATTATGATAGGCCGTAAATTAGTGTGATTTAAGTAGGCAAAGTTAAGATTTTTCGCTTATGTCATGCAGTCGTACATATTTGACGGTTTGACCGCCAAATATGTCAGATAACGTGGGACTAGACCAGTGTGGGTACTAGACGACATTGTATAATATATTGATATATAAAAACCAGATATTTTTGATAAATACACAAATAAATGCCCTGACCAGGATTCGAACCCGGGACCTCCTGCTTCGGGTCACTACCGAGTAGGCTAGGTGGCCCATGAAATAAACAATGATTACCAATTAGCGGTAGGGTGGTAGCACAGTTTACGGTACACCATAGTAAGCGGAGCCTACGTGCGCGTGAAGTACTATGAAAATCCATTACGACCGTGGGCTCAATACAGCTCATTAAGTCTAAATATGCGTGCACTATAATATCACCATTTACGAGCAAGTGTGATGAAATAGTGCATTAAGATACAAGTGCGAAAAGGAGAAAATTCGCAATGAGTGGCGATATAATAAATCACGACCGAAGTGAGTGTTTTAAATCGACATGAGTTACGAATTAACTATTCACACGTGTATCATACGACCTTTTACAGTACATTATGGCTGTGTACTTGTGCGGTAATGTAGCACCATATGTACTGTAAATAAATATTTACTTAAGTAATTAAGTTAACATATAAAAGCATTTTCAAAAAAAGGGTACCATTTCCTTTTTTTTTGAAAATATAGGAAGTTTTGGGTTTTTTACAACCAGATTCACGAGTACTATTGATTAAAAAAAAAGAAAAAGAGTGGCCCCTTTTATTGGTCAGTTTCGTAACGCATTTTTTCATACATTTTGTATGGGCCGTTACAAAACTGACAATTATTTTTGTATGGAAAATCGATGACCCATTTGCATTAAATTGGTGCACTTTTTTCTGAAAATGCCTGAAAGCTTATAATAGCTGCTGGCCATATACGTTCAGAAGGCCTACCACGAACCACGAACGAAGTTTCACCTCTCTGTCGCACTTGAGTGAGAAATCACAAGAGCGAAAGGGAGGTATACTTTCGTTCGCGGTTCGTGGTAGGCGCTCAGGCATAATCGCCGGATCTGCCAATACATGTATAGGAAATTTGTCTAGCGGATGCCCGGCGGACATACCCTCTATGGAGATCTGACGGATTGCCCGAAAATAATTGTATATGGCCGGCCAATCAGTTGATAAATATTAAATTAGTTTATAACATTTTCAGTTTACAAATGTCATCATCGGGGCCCGTAATTTGCATGCAAATGACAGGCAAATGACGTCAAGCTTCATACACCATGTTTTAGATTTTACTTTTGAAAGAATAATGCTGTCATTGAATAGTGTCAAAACTATTACGTTCGACGTTCGAATCGAACGTTGATAGACTTTATCTGTCATTAACTCATTTCGTATCAACACATCCTGTTCCTTTATAAACGTCATTATGACCAAACCGGCATGAAAATTACGGGCCCTAGTCATCATCTTTCTCTTGCCCTTGTCCCGTTACTTTTACAAACATTAACAACAAATATGGCATCTAGTACGAATAGTCCAATAGATCTATGACTAGCAATGATATGTTAGAATTGGCGAACCTTGAATAACTGAGACGCAGTTGCAGTTACCATTCGTCCTGAATAAATAATGTTGTAATTGAGCGCAGCGCACGCAATAAACGACCGTTTCAAGTAAAGAATTAAATCATCATTATCATCGTTTCAGAATTAAATCATCAGTAGTCAGACGCATAATGGCCTTAGCTAAATAATAGGTACCTAAGGTAAGTGCAATGAACCGACGGATATTCCATCTAGAATGAGGTAGATTAGCTTCGCTAGGTACAGATTAAATGTAACTATGTACACCTTTTGAATAATAATAAAAAAAAAAAGATCGCTTCACGAATGCTGGCACGAAATGAAATTAATTACAGTTTAATACATTTTCCGCGCCAGCTTTTTTAGATGCAGGATTGCAAAGAACTGAAGTTACGCTTAGAATTGCATTGACTGCAAGAATTGTCTTAATGGGTAATATTTAATTTAATTATGTCATTCTTCGTTTTAATAACTTAAACTTAAATGGTCATTGTGCGTTTTGGTCAATAATAACTAGTAGTATAATAGTAGTAGGTACATTGTGTATTAAGGGCTGTAAATAAGAAATTACGATGGAGTGTTATAAATTTTAACACGAGTTCGTAATTCTTGTACCGCCTAGACGTGTGCGCCGATTAAAAAATGATCGGCGGCGGCGTTTGCCAAAAAATCGGCGGCGGCGGCGTGTTTTCGGCGTGAAATCGGCGTGAAGGTCACGTAAATAAAGAAGCAAAATTATTCGTTTTGTTTATTAAAATTGAGATCAATACAATATAACAATTCCGTGTAATCGACCTTAGTCCGCATAATAAATATATCTTTATTATAAAAAAATGTATAAGATACTTATAATTTTTTTATAATTAATGATTAAAGAGATTACAATGACCACATACAGGTATATATGTTTAGATATTGTCAGTTTGTCCTTCGTCAGTGTGCACCTCACTCATTTTTTCTTTGTCAAATAAACACCACGTTAGGAAAATGCACAATCCACCGCGCAGGTAGGCAAAGGTACACTGAGTGCTAAACCCAGGGTCAAGTGTTAAGAGGGGATGGGGTGCAGCTGCAGTGACAAGAAACTGTGCGGGTGAAGCCTTCCAATGTAAGAACTAAGTACTTTATTATAGTATTAGAAACATATTTTTTTAATGTAACACTAATTAAATAGCGTTAATTGACGAATACCTATTATTTTACCTATATTATGTTATGTATCAATATGTATGAACCTAATACCTATATATGAAATAATATGTAGGTATACACATACAGTATGTAGTATGTATCACAACGAAGAGCAAACCTTAAAAGTGGTTGACGGGAAACTCGAGCACAATGTAATGACGTGCATTTCACGTGCCTAAATACATGTTTTATAGCATAAAATTACTAAATGAATTACTCGAGGACCTTTTTTTTTGCAGTCGGTTAACGGTTTTTGTAACATCCTACACGGTTTGTTTACGTTTTTTTTATTTTTGACAGTGCATGCGTATTGCGTACTGTTGATATGTAGCTAGGGGCAACTAATCAACATTTACGTTGCTATGTCAACGCACATGCGTTTTGAGTTCTGTTTATTAGTAACCGAGGTAATCATTTAAATAATGGCTGTAGTCATAGGCAACGCGCAAGCGCTTTGAACTGTTTATTTGTAACTAGTTAAAGATCCAAACTTCGAAAAGGTTTGACGCCTGTCTGTCAGTTCAGTTGATAATTTAAGAAATGTGGAGGTGCAAAACAATAATAATAAATGTATATTTTTATACCTCACGTGACAAGACTGTCGTATTTTTGATGAATTAGGTACCATGCATTTATTATCTAAACATTAACGGGTTTTTTTTGTTGCCTTTCGTTCTGATTGTTCGACGGGTTTCGTTGTTTTTTTGTTTGAATTGCATGTTAATTTAGATATTCCAACACAATGTATATTGTTTGCTGAATAAATAAAAATGAAATGAAATGAAATGATTCATACCTACTGTATATGGAAGGATAATCATGGATATATAAATCTTATTTCTTACTTAAGGCCATTACAAAAGCCAAATACAATGCTTAGTGTTAAGTATTTTGTCTGATTAAAAGAAAGTAATTCAAGGCCACGCTGATTTCACGCCGATCAAATGTCGGCGGCGGCGGCGTGGCAAAAATGGCCGGCGGCGGCGGCGCACCGGCGCGGCGCACACGTCTAGTACCGCCCGTGATACATACAATATTTTTCATCACATTTGCTAAAAAAAATAAGCTTACTAGGCTTATAAATAAAATAAAAAAATTTTTTTCTTTATTTAGGTATAAATCCATCAAAATATGTTTCAACTAATTTAAAATTCTTACTTATAATTAATATGCTAATGAAGAGACCTTGCTTGAGAAGTAGCACGCTGCGCACACCGCCTTAACAATGCTATTTGCCGATTCACTCACTCTTCTGACGAAAGACCAGTGCCTCTTAGGCATTATAGCGTAAAAGCCATCCACTCGGCTCGCGGCAAACATGCCAGCGCGCTGCACCGCCATGGTAGCTGTAACATTATACGAAACGCATTATTGTACTGCACTCGGAGTCTATTGAATGATCGCTTAGTATAATGGTACCACAGCTGGCTGGTGTAGAACGCCTGACAATACGCCCCGAGCAGAGTTGCTTTGACTTGGTCGGAACAGTAAGCAAACTGACTTGCCAGCATGTTACTTCTCATAGCAATTGCCCTTCGTTGTCTTTTGATATCGTCGTCATCTATCTTTAAGCTTCTCTGTCAGAATATGACCTAGATACTTAAAACTATTGGCACGTTTTAATTTTGTTCCATTCAGCCGAATAGGTGGAACTACATCTGGGCCCTCATCATATTAAAATACCATAAGCTCCGTTTTGCGAACATTATATTTAAGTCCGTGAGTCACAGCATAACGCTCACATATAGACACTAAAATTCTCAGGCCCGTGATAGATGGACTCAGCAGCACCATGTCGTCGGCGTAGCTTATGTTGTTAGCACACACGCCTGCGAAATGATGCCTGACGGCGGCGTTGCTGAGCTCCTCTATAAGGTCGTTCAGATATAGCAATGGTGACGTCAGCCCACCCTGTCTAACCCCACACATCGATTTGTATGGGTCCGAGTTCGAATTTCCCCACTTGACACTGTTTATTTGATTTCCGAACCAGTATCTCAACAGACTGGCTATTTTACCCGGCACCCTTGCCTTTGCCACTTTTTCCCATAATAAATTATAGTCAATAGTATCAAAAGCACGGCTGAGGTCCAAGAAACAAGCGTACACCACCGTTTTTCTCTTAAGATCAGATTTACGGTGTTTTTAAGACAAAATATAGCCATATCCGTTGAGAGACCCGCACGGAACCCAAACTGTGCATCCATTAGGATAATGGACAGGAATTTCCATATCCCTTACCCTAATCGCACCTAATGCGGTCGACAATACGTATTTATTTATTTTAAATGGAAAACGTAAGGTAAACGTGTTAGTGCTCGACACTGTACCAGTGTTCGTCATCACAGTTTAAATTGCTATTAATAAGATAAGATCACCCGCAACCGCATTTAAACGACGAAAAATGTATGTGCCTTTGATGCTTCATATCCCAATTTCAACATAAAGTTTATTATTAAGTTATTAATATATTTTTAAGGCGGGCTGACATTTATTAGGACTATCAGTTAATATTTCAAAGTCCCAATATTTGTCATTCTGTTTTGTACTGACATGACATCTATTGGGACGTACAATCGGATTGACTAAGAAATTTTCTAATTTTACGGTTAAAGAATCTTTATTCTCATAAGAATTACAAATTCACTTACATGAGAACATCTTAAAACTAGAAAAATATTTGAGTTAAACGTACAGTGCATACAATTATAAGGCTTATTACAAAAAAAAATGTGAGGGTAAGTAAACAATCGGCATGCAAACACTTACAAACTAGTTCTGTTGCTGTGCGTCGGCGCATCACCGGGCGCGCAGCGATAAGGAGCTACGGTAACATTAACGTATGCTAAACTTGACGGATAATGGATGCAGTATCGATCGACACTGGACGAGATTGAGCGTACTATATATTTTTTTTGTTGTTGGTTATGTTATATTTCTTGTTTATTTGTTGTAAGAAATTAAAGCAAATGTTTTAATATTGATATTTTGAGGAATTTCGATATTGTGACCATGTCAAACAACTACTATTAAACACAAGTAAAATACTCTTCTCCCAAAACACATGACAATATTTGATGTAGATGTATAAATTAGTATAATATCGTGATTCAAATAAATATTTTCTTATGACATGTCGAGCACTCGGACGTTTACCTTATAGGTGTTTTACTTTTAAGAGGGTTCTGCTTTTATGAAAATATATGAGGGACACTTGAATCCACATTATATTAAAATTTCCGGAAATTTGACTGAAATCCTGGAAGGATAATGCTGAAAAGATAGTGCGATAAAATACGAAAGTTTCGAACTATCGAACTATCTTACTTGAAGACTTATCGCAATTTTTGCTGACATTCGCTCTTCCCCAATTCTTTAAGGGATGACTCACACTAGAACGGGGTGGGACGGGGGGGACGGGGGACGGGACGATCTGTCAGTTTTTACAGAAAACGTCACATGACATCCGAGGGGCTCCGAGCTATCACGTGATTCTATAGAAATTACAGATCCCCCCCCCCGTTCTGTCCTGTCCCGTCCCGTCCCATACCATCCCGTGCCGTTCCGTCTCGTCCTAGTGTGAGTCATCCTTAATTGCCCAATATGTTTGTCTTGTAAACATTCATTATACTTTTGAAACAAAAATGGCATGTCACACATGCATTATTCATCGCAGTATTAACAGACCAAGGGCATCTTCCGGTTATTACAGGTAATTACAGGAAGGTCCTTTCGCAAGCACCTCGATGTTTCTAGACCAGGTAGGTAACCCCGCAATGCGGCCATTGGACGGGGAATCAATATTATGCTGCCTATTCATATGGCCACATTTAACTAAATATTCGTGTTGCGTCTCTTTCTTTGATATTGTTATAAGAAAGTGTTATATTTGCCCAAATTAAACGCAGACTAAATAATTATTTTTTTAACTTTTAAATTAAATATACAATATACTTCGCAACTAAACGACATTGAAGAGCAATGAAAACGGGGTGCTGCGCGGCTTTACTCAAATAGTATACCTAATCTACTCGAAATATGATTTTGGTAGGTGTTACATATATTATGAACATGGTATTTAAATGCTTGAGTTGCATTAATGGGTAGGTAGACTATTTATATGTTTCGTGTTCATTACCTAAACACTATTGAAAAATTATTAGGTACTTAGGTACTTTCAAACTGAAATTGCCGTTGGTCGGGAGAGTCTTAACTGAATTGAAACGTCCGGGAAAATCGAAATTAATAATGGAACAAATATTTGTGTGGAAATAAAGCAAATACGTTATCCAGTGGAAATGTATACATACTCTTGTATTTTAATCGCCCATAGCACACAGTGGTATTTACAATGAAATAAATTAGTCCATATTTCAACCAGTGTAGAGGTCAGTGCCCTCCGATTTGACCGATCCGCTGGCTTGTCTCGATATGATGAAAATTCAATCACATTAGCACAGTGTGACAATCCGACCTACATTACAAACCGACGATTACTGGCCCAGTGGAAATGTTCGCGCCTACCGTGATGAAAGACTTCGAGATAAAAACAGGTTTTCAGCTTGCAAAAGACGTGGACGTGTGTACACTAAGTTATATTTGAAAAATTTAACAATCATTGCTTAAGGCGCGTGGTGCAACGCGAACCCTCATGTTTCAAGTAACCTAACCTTGCAATAAATTAAAAATAACTTACCGAATTGTAAGTAGTGATGCACTAACGGTGACTAGCAGATTGGTAACAGTCAACACTATATAACACAAGAACTGAACTCAAGAACTACGAAAACTGAAGCTTCGAAAGATTCGGCTCGAGGAGGTTGATGAGGACGAGTTGGAGCTGCAAGCGGAGCTGCTGCTGCCTTTCCTGGTCAAGGCATTCTTGGTCCGGCCGGCGCTGGGATCCTTGAGGAAGCGGTCAAGGATCTGTCTGATGGTGGAGTGCTTCCGGTCGAACGGGTTCGGGTACATGATGGACTCGTGCGCGCCGAGCGGCCGGTGTTGCGAGAGTGGCAGCCATTGCCGAACGCCGGGTGGGGCGTGCTTGCCAAATACTAGGGGTCAAGTTCAAGCCTCGACCGTCTGCTGGAAGCCCGCTTTATATCGAAAGATGCGTTTGTTAGGAAACGTTTAGTAAGCCCGCTGACTCGTTAATAAGATGCGTGGTAGCGCAATGCGTTTGGAAATGCGTCGATTTCAAACGTCCCGGAGTCGTGGTGGCAGCTGAACGGAGTTGTGAATGCCACATTCGACATATACGGAGGTTTTGCTTTGGTATATATAAAAGAAAGTGATTAGTCATATGACAATGACCGATATATAATCTTGTTAGTAGTTTATAGTTTTTGCGTTACTACGCAGATGATTAAAAGTCATTAGGTGGCATAGTCAAAACCAGTTGGCTAACTGACCTTGCGATGACAGAATAAATTACGCATAATTGAATGTGGTCATAAGATATGCGAAATTTTCTTGGCAACTTCAAGGTAAATTGTCATGTTGATACATAGTCATTATTCTGCGTAGCTTATAGGGTAACAGGGTTAGGATTGGGTATTTTGTTATAAGACGTTAATGTCCGTAAACTTTTAATTGGAACGGCAAGTGATTCTGTGACATGAATGGATTATGAACTGATTTATTAAAGTTAGAATTTGTGTTTTATAATGGTTTAGTTGAGTTTATTACGAAAAATAATGAAATTTTAAACATACATAAAAGTAGGTATACATTAGTTAAATAAAACTTTGCTTGTTAGTTGTTCCACTATTTAGTATTTTACTATTTTTACCTGTTCATCATAAAGGATGACTAATACTAGAACGGGACGGGACGGGACGGGATTGGGCGGGACGGGAAAATCTGCCAATTTCTATAGAAAGCGTCACGTGACATCCGGGGGCTCCGAGCTATCACGTGATTCTTTCATAGCGAAGAGTCTCGACCAACATCTTGAGAGCGAGAGTCTGTAGGTAGATGGATCATCCCTTGATCCATCCATGCAGAAAGCGGTAATCCTGGACACGGCGCGTATAGTCCGGCGGTTCCTCTCTCTGCGGCCCTAACCACCGGCAGCCTGGGCCCTGCTCCGTTGCCGGCGGCACTCTAGGTTAGGTTTTTTATAATATGTTTATGTTTTATATGTTATTTTTTTTGTATGTTGTTTTATATAACCTAACTAAGGAATGAAAATAAATAAAGGGAATAATTATTTATTTAAAATATTAAACATTGAAACTGTTCTTATGAATCCGTGTGTATGGAATGGAACAGAAACTACGAAACATCTTTCAAAGTAGAGACGTTTTTCAATAAAGAAAACTTGTTTTGTTCGAAGGCTCTCTATAGATATGACGATACGATTTATCACATGCGATTTGTAATACCATACCAAGCAAGTGTGCCATGAATTATTTTGTTAATGAGAAGTAAAATAGATAAGATACTCATTTTGACGATCTTCTTAATTGTTCAACTGTATTACAAATAATAAAAAAAACTTTCAAATTCGTTCTTATACCTGTATTTGAATTTTTTTCGCATCTGTATAAAAAAATGTCGTTCGATATAAGAGCGTATATGTAATTTTTAGTACTGTATTGACATACTATACTACTTACCACACTAGACTAGAAAGGTACTATTATTATACAAGAGGGCAAAGTTGTTGTTTAACTCTTGGCTTGCTCAAGTCTTAATATGAGCACATTTTGAGACCTAGCGTGAGCAAGCCAAAAAATCCGAAATCCAAAAACTGGAATCTTGAGTTTTACGAGGGTCTCAAGGCACGAGTGTAATACAAAATTTTCTACCTCACTATCGCGAGTAAAAGAAAAATTACTTACGATTACAAATCTCATCCAAATGTAAGCTATTCGATATTGATTACCTACTCAAAACTATCGTTTAGAAGTCAAACCTACCAGTTAGCTTGAAAAAACATTCAATTTGTGTTGTGTTGGTCAAATTGCTTTTCCCCGCTAGTAGTAAAGGCTAAAAGATCGATCGCTTTCTGGGCTAGTGAAGTGAAGTTTTTATAGCTTTAAGCATTATTTAAATTTTAAGGATCCGATGACATTGTACTAGCTATATAATATGTAATATTGACATTCTATATACCCATATAAAATCAAATATTGTGGGACAATCTTACACAAATCGACCTAGTCCCACGGTAAGCTCAATAAGGCTTGTGGTGTGGGTACTAGACGACGATATATATAATATATAGATACATATAAATACTCAAATACATAGAAACCATCCATAACTCAGAAACAAATATTCGTGATAAACACACAAATAAATGCCCTGACCAGGATTCGAACCCGGGACCTCCTGCTTCGTAGGCAGGGTCACTACCAACTAGGCTAGGAGGCCGTTTGTATAGTGTTTGTTGGCCGTTGTTATATTGAATTATTGTAAATATTTTAGGTTACCTTGAATTAATATTTGTATGCATGCTTGCATGCTGAATACACAGATTTTTTTTAATGTTTTTATTATAAGGCCAATTGTTACCGTATTCTAATAAATAAAAATTTGAATTCGAAAAGGTTTTTTCACAGTATAAGACAAAAAGTTTTGTTTCTGTAAAAAACCTTATCGTCATTCCCCAGCGCACCCTACCTCTACCTACTTTGTTTTATGCCTATGTATATGTACTAGTCCACTACGACTTCTAACAAGTTTGCATATCGCAGATACGCATTATGCCATTTTTTCCACAGGCCAGCTGTCATCATCATTCGAATACATATTTCATCGGCTTAATCACCCCCTCAGACGTGCACGTGTTGCTCTCATAGGTCTACGAGTATAATTATGATCACGTTCTCGGAAATGTTTACAACGTTTTTAATATCTATTAAAATATGTATAATATACCTACACATTTCTTATTCGTGCGGTGTGATCTTCAATTTAGATCACTTTTAGGCTTCTGGAGCCAAAACGGTACCCGGAACGTCATAGTCTCGTCATGTCCGTCTTGCTTATGCCATAGCCATTTTACTCAGTGAAGCATGGCAAATTATATGGCATATGCTAATGAAATTAAACTAGAGACGGGTTTTCAACCGACTTCATAATTTCAAAAGGAGGAGGTTCTCAATTCGCGTGAATGTTTGTGACCCATGAGGTAATGCGCGTTGTGTAAACCCTGACAGTGTATGCCACCTTCAAGTGGAAGATTTTGTGTCAAAAAAAAAAACTATCATTATTAGCACAATTTTGTTAAGAAAACGTTAGCTAAGGAAGAGCGGCATCTCCTGGCATAAGCAAGTCATCACTAATTTTAAGATGATTATTGTGAACGCAAATAAACATTTTTCATTTTTCATTTTTTTTTCATTTTTGAAAATTAAAACGCGTAGTGACACCCCCTGCCAAGACTGTCAAGTAGAAAACCTATCGCGGCCAGGGTTATTTTCTTTTATCGCCGAAATAAAAAAGTCACCTATTTTATGACACCCCATATATTTTCATCTGTTTTAAGTCCTTTACACACTACGACCTATTTAACATGGTCGCGATTCAGCTTCAAACTGAACTGTATTTCTATCGTTGCAAAATATCGCAATGTGTAAAGCGAAAGTCTATGTAATTTAGAGTTAGGCTCGTAAAAGTTATAGGCAAACTAGAACTAGAAAAGGACATCCGAAGAACTTCAATTTAGCCTAAAGCGAGATCTATGTGCGTTTGTAGTTTTAGATGGAGTTTGAGAATCCTGGTTAGGGCATTTATTTGTGTGTTTATCACGAATATTTGTTCCTGAGTTATGGATGTTGGCATATGGCTACCCAAAATGCATGTGTGTTTGTTAATATAACGATAACTGTTTAGACTAAATTGGTTTCTCGTTTAAATGAGAACTGTGTCTGTCTATCTAAGGATAAGTAGGAATTACAAAAATTTGTAAAGAGGTTAAAATAACAAGTACTGTTCGTGTTTGGTACATTTTACATTGCGAAATATTTATACATCATGAAATATTTATGGATCATCTGTTTTATCGTTATAGACTAAATTCGTGTTGGAATCTCCACGAACTACATAGCAATATTTGTGTTAGATATATTAATTCGTCAAGTTAACTTTTAGTTTCTCTAGAAATAAAACTATCATATTTTTGGAGATTTTTTTATTAATTTCATTGCATGTTTGAGAAAAACGCTATACGTGCCTTGCCGTGAAAAGGGCTTTAACGGCTGCGTATTGATATCCAGCCTCGCTAACGCTCGGCTCGTCTATATACATCCTCGCCCGTTAAGCCCTTCTTTCCCCGCGTCTGCAGTAATGTACCTACTATTAATAGTGGGCAACGCAACGCGGCAATCAAAGTATATGTAAGGGCTCCACGCGGAAATCGACGTTGTTTTACGAGTTTTGACTTCATATTCCTCCACGAATATTATAAGTACAAAACAATCTGTCATCTATTTATCAATCTTTTATCTTGACTTGCAAGAGCTGGATTTGGAAAAAAAATTATAGTTCATTTTTAATGATTTTTTCAAACATGGTCTAAATAAGCATATTTTTCCATATTCTAAACAAGTTTTTGCTATTAAATATGTAAAATGTACCTACATATAGGTACTGTTTCTGTTTGAAGTCTCCAATAACATAAGAGAGATTTAAAATTTAAATTTATTGGTACAAAATTTATATACAAAAAACTGTTATTTAGGACTGAAATTGCCAAAGTTTGATGACGTATATCTCGAAGATCGTTAATATTTAAGTAAATATGATAAGCCAATTTTCTTAAGGCCGTTAGGGTTAATAAAATAAGCAATAAAAATACTTGTGAGAGACATACATCGAGGGTATTGGGACCAGGAACGGTTTTAAGGCTCAATTGGAAATGTCCTATGTCGAAGGGGCTGACACGTTAATATGTGTTACTTCCGGTCTTTAGCAAAATGTCGCATGAATTTAACAAAATTATGGCATGTGAACCAAAGCTTTATTGACATACAACGTGATAATCATTATTTTTCGGAATTTAAAACCATTAACACGTTCCGACCACAGTACTTAGTGATCGTTATTTAATTATTGTGATTCCTTTTCAACGGTATCGACGCTTAATGACAACAGTGACGCAAATTATTACACATTTTTTCTTATTCGAACCATTTTAAGTAATAAGGTTAATGACTAAGTAAAGGTTGTTTACGGAAAATTTATAAATATTGTCTAGGTAAATTACTGAAAACCAGTTTCGAAATGATTCTGGTTGCTTTCGATAGGTTATAATTGCAAGTCGGGGAACTTAAAAAAAAACCTTTTTAGTACTTTTGTTTAAAAACGGTACAATAATAAAGGTAAACTTAATTGTGTAAACAATATGTGTAACTTTGTATTAATACTACATACGAAGTATTAATAGACATTCAAAATAACCAGACATATAATTTTTTGTGGCAATAATGATTAAATAGGATTCGATTCTAAGGATATTCTTCCTATTTTAAATTTATCGATGCTGAATACTTATTTCGAAATGACATTTCATCATTAGCTATTAAGTTCACTGGATCAAATATAAATTAACTAAAATATGCTTACTACTACCAATCAATGTTATCAATATACTTTTTTGAAATTTTTAAATTCTTCTCTAAGACTTCATCATACTGTGCAATAGGTGTGCAAGTTGCATATTCGTAATATACGTTATTTCATGGTCATATCATAACATAACTACTGTCATAAGAAAGTACAATTTATCAATTAAAAAAATGCTTTATGTAATAATACCTAAAGGAACCTCAAATACTTCGTAACGATAAATCACATCCCATTTTAACAACGTCTCTAGGTGTTACTCAGAAGAAGTATTAGGTACCTACAACAGGTATTTAATTCCGGTATCCAGGTAGAATTTCTATAGAAGTGGCCCATTATTTCTTAAGTGGCTACTGATTGTGGGTTCTTATAAGGCTAAGATGAAATAATTTGTTTAAAACGAGGAATGTAAAGGAATGAATTAGTATTCCTAAAATTAGACTTAATTTATTATTAGCATCGTATTAGTAGCATCACTTCAAAATGCTTTATGTAATAGTACCTAAAGGAACCTTAACTACTTCGTAACGATACATTACGGCCCATTTTAACAACGGCTCTATACTTTGTCAGAAAATGTAGGTATGTATACTTACAGGCATTTAATTTCGTTATTAGACTTATAATTATCCAGACCAAATTTTAATAGAACTGGCCTCTTTCTCAAGTGACTGCTGAAGACTGATAAGGATAATAATAATACATTTTACAATTTATAAAGCACGAATCAAACCATTTATTATAAATAATAAATGATTTGAAGACGAATACTGCTTTAGGGTTCCGTTTTGCCTTTTGAGGTCAAAAGGCAAAACGGAACCCTTATAGGATCACTTTGTTGTCTGTCCGTCCGTCCGTTTGTTAAGACCGTTTATCTCGGGAACGCGTAGGTATAGGTAGCAAGTTGAAATTAATAGCGCATAAACAGGTCTGCTGTGAAGAAACCAAATCTCTACGTCAAAGCAATCAAAAGATACGGTCATTCATGTCGCATTTACCATACATTTGCAATGGGAATCAAAATGTATTATAGGGTACTTCGCGTTGACCTAGAATCACGAAATTAGGCAAAGCAAGAGCTTGTAGCATAAACTACAGGAAATAATCCGGAAACAGTATACTCCATAGCCGCACACTGAGAGTTCCATGACACCAGTATTTTTAAGTACCTAAATATCGTAAATGGGTGGAGCATCCTACGTGCGGAACCCTCGGTGGGCGAGTCCAACTCGAACTTGGCCGGTTTTATAAGTAGTCACACTACTATACTTATATAAATTATAAATTGAAAGAGATGTCATATATTACAGAAAATGCGACCAAGGCCCCCGGTGTCCAGAGCTGGGGGCTTTGTTCACTTTTTCTGTAAGTAGTGTAATATGAGATCTTTTTTAATTTCTGATAGTTAGTTTACTCACGTGTTTCGTATCGTGTTGATGTGTATTTAACTACAAAAAGAAGTGGTAGTTTGCCACGTGATTTAGGTCGTAGTACCTTCCAACTTTGGATGTCATACGTATTGTTCACCGCAATACCTCTAAATATTTTCGGTAGGTACTTATATGAAATAATCACGTTTATGTAAACAATGGCAGATATAACCTAAAACTTTGATACGAAAACCTCGCAAAAAAACATAGGTAGGTAATCTTTATAATAAAATCGAATTTAAACTATCGTGAGACATGTTCGCACGTGTTCAAAATTGCATGTAGAATTTATGAATGAATTCATTCATAAACTGCCCATGAAATTTTGAACGCGATAGTACAATTGTAAAACATGAATTAAATCATTTATTATTTATAATAAATGAAAATGAAAAAAATTAAAATGAAAATTGTTTATTTCAGAGAAAATATACAGTTTTACAGATTATCCTGTCCTCCACACTAGGCAATGCCTGTCCCGTGGAGGAAAAAAAAATGTATTGATTCATGTTTTTAAGTTGAAAATAATCTGTAAAGATTATCAAAAGGGCAACACTAGACCTAATTCTGAGCTGTAGGATTGGCGGAACGCACCTTAAGGGTTTCAAAAATAAGAAAGGTTTACTATATTTATTTACGGACTTCGTTTCGAACTCTGGCCGCCGTGGTCGGGTGCCCTAGTGGTTAGGGCGTCTGGCGCGAAAGTAGGAGATCGCTGGTTCGATTCCAGCCCTGGGCACGGAGGGCCTTGGTCACTTTTTCTGTAGTATATGACATCTCTTTCAATTTATCGTGAGACATTTATATTATAATAAAATTACGGATAGGTAACACTGACATATTTTAGTCACTATGCGCGACATGTTTCGAACATCCTATGATGCCATTATCAAGCGCCGAGTACGTATGCGGGCGTACTAAAGTGTTTCCCGTCGCCGCCAGCAGTACTCTCGATGACAAAACCGATTTAGGGTGATCCTGATGTATTGGAGTAGGTACTGGGAATCATAGGATGTCCGAAACATGTCACGCATACACGCGCATAGTGACTAAAACAAGGTGAGTGTTATCTGTAGGTATTAGGTAATTATATTATAACATTAACCTTCATTTCTTGTGAAGTTTTAATAATACATGATTTTTTAAATTAGTTCTCGTCAATTTTTTTTAAAAGGACGCGAACGTAGTATAAAATCTCATTTCATAAAGTTGGTATAGTACAGTCAAGTGTAAAAATATGGGTGGACACATCTTACTCAAAAATATGTCCCGTAGCATTTTATTCTATTGTAATAAGAGCGTAGTACCATATTTATGAGACGATTTTGTCGATACGTATTTTTGCACTTGACTGTACATTGTGCATCTAGGGAGGTAAGTACAGGATTACTAACGCGAGTTTGTTAGAAGCCCGACGCAGCAGGCGGAGGGCTTTTAATGACTCGAGTTTGTAATCCTCTTACCGACCGTGATGCATACAATGTTTTTCATCACACTTGTAAGGGAAAAAACAAATATACAAATGAATCTATTTATTAAACTTGAATGTAATAGTACAATTACACAGTAAAGTTGGTTTATAGCCAAGTTTGGAGATTTGAAATAAGCCTTAGCTGATGCAAAACCTCCTTAGTCTGAAGTGAAATGACGCTAGGTAACTCCCTCGGGAGTTATATTGTACTAAAATCCATAACTCCCGAGGAGACTAAATCGGCTCTAACCGCTCTATACGCCTGCGCGTTATAACACCATTACCGAGCAAGTGTGATGAAAAGTATTTAACTAGTTAAAATACATGAATAAATAGTGAAAAGGGCATGCATTTTCTTTAACTTGAATCTGAAGAAGGACACATTTGTTACTAACTTTGGAGCTCCTAAGTACGTAATTGCTTTTGCGTAGCATCTGCTAGAATAAACTTACTGCGATACCTACGGATCTTTGTGAACTTGGCATGTTGTAATGTGCAAGATGGTGTGAAATAGGTGGCTACCCCAACTTGAGCAGTAATATAACTACGAATACACGTAGAGTTAAATTCGGTTCTTATTTTTCATTTGTACGTTCGATTATTATAAAGTTAGACTTTTATTTTAGGATTTATTTGGTGGTGGGGAGGGGGCAGTGATGATGACTCAGCAGTTAGAGCGTGTGAAGCTAAGTCTACGTGACGTTCTTAGTAGATTAGGTATTGGTAGTTATGTACATTCATTTGAAATATAGATTCTAAAGGAAGCTTACCTACCGTACCGTACCGTACTGTATAAATTTTTTTAAGTAGTAAAATCCCTATTTTCATAGTGTAGGGCCCAGCAGACAGATCGTGCGACTTTCAATCCGAAGGTCGTGAACCAAACCCTGGCTCGTACCAAAGGAGCATCGCTCTCCGCTGCACGCAAAACAAGCAGCATCCCGGTAGAAAATTTTGAAAAGCAGTTTCCATTATGTTGCGTCGTGTCACGTGTGAATTCTGCCTTTCTGCCATTTATATAGAGGTACAAGTGTTGACAACTTGTCATTTTTAGGTTACCTCGTGTTCGAAAGGCGTTTCAATCATACAATTATTGAACCGATGTACCTACATCGCTTGTAAAATGTAGAGCGCCTATATTGATAACCGGTGGCAGGAAATATTAGATAAATAAGTGGGCCAAGCGGTCGTTACCCACAAATTGAGTTTTAATTGTTTAGCGACAAATCGAAAATATTGAGAATCATTTACTAACTATGTCGGCTATTACCGAATGACGGAAAACTTTTGAATTTGCCCCCAAAATGTGTTTATGTGGCGCCAATCTCTAAGGTGGAAGGAAACCATTATGAAATGGATGATTTTATAGCTAAACACGATTTTGCTGTTTTGATGTTTGGTGCGGGAATATTGTCTAATTTCAAGCATAAGTACCTACCATATGGTGATATTTAATAGCTATACTTAAGTAACTCAACTACTCATATCTATGTTTGTGTTTCAATATAGGTAAGGTAGATATGAGATGAGGTAGGGCGCTCTGCTGCTCCCCAAATCGCTATCCAAATGGCCTCTGATTAGACCTACAAACTTACCATGTCTAGGAAAATGCCAGAAGTTATCGACCGTAGACTATATAATAAACTGCATGTTAGGAAGTGAAAATGTAAATTATGAAATATGTACATATCATCTTAATTTAGAACTTTTTGACTAGTCGCATCTAAGTAGTATTATTATTTTATACATGATGTAATTGATGTACCTATATAAAAATATATTACTTTGTGTGGCGAATAATCTATTAATCTATCTAGTCTAAGTCAAACAACGGGCCTAGAATAGAACCAAAAATTTTATGAACTCTAGTAACTGATTTTGTTAGTATATATGTTTTAAAATATGTGTTGCCCAGATTGATCTGAAGAGCGTTGAGTTTTGCGAGAGTTGCAAGAGAAGGATTTTTTTATTCGCTGGCCCAAAGTGTGTGCATGTTTAAAATATATAATCATCATCATCATCATTATTTCAGCCGAAAGACGTCCACTGCTGGACATAGGCCTCCCCCAAAAAACTTCACAATGACCGGTCCTGCGCCACCCGCATCCAGCGGACTCCTGCGACCTTCACCAGGTCATCAGTCCACCTTGTGGGAGGCCTACCCACGCTGCGCCTTCCGGTACGCGGTCGCCACTCGAGAACCTTTCCACCCCAACGGCCATCGGTTCTACGTGCAATGTGCCCCGCCCACTGCCACTTAAGTTTAGCGATTCGGAGAGCTATATCGATTACTTTGGTTCTGCTGCGGATGGTCTCATTTCTGATACGATCTCGCAGAGAGACTCCTAGCATAGCTCTCTCCATTGCCCTTTGAGTGACTTTGAGCCTTCTTATGAGGCCCATTGTAAGCGACGACAAATATATAATACATAAGTATATTATATAGGTACCATCCGTACGTAACTCATTAGTACGAGGTGGGGTTTGAACCGACGACTAGATTGAAGGCCGTCTTCCTGTTAAGCCAAGCCGCCTAATTAAATACATTAGAACTACATGTGCGGTAAAGGATGGACATTTATCATTCCGCAGCGAGATAACTATTTTATTTTTACATGAGGTCGTGATAACTTTGCCTTCTGGGTTATCAGATTCTTCGCTGTTTATCGTGAGTTTTGGGGTCACCGTATGTAAAGGCATTTATAACTGACATTTCTTGATTGCAACATACCTACATAATCTGATTTATTTGCGCCATAATCATAACAAAGAGTTCCTTATATAGCAAGTTCAGGCTTTGTTTGGTTACATGTGCCACGTACTTTAAAAGACAATTGTAGCGACAACATGTAAAGGAAGTGAATATAAACAAACTAAGCAGAAATACTAAAATAAATATAAATACAAAATACAATAGTAATGAGGAAAGTGTTAATGAGGTTTGACTCCAATATAAGGGGATGGTGACGTCGACGAGCTGCAACCAGCACGATGTCAGGCTTATTAGCTACAATAGTCCTGTCCGTTATGATAGATCGATCCCAATAGAGCGTGGCACGACCATTTTCGAGAACTGGCGCAGGTGAATACTTGTAATCATAGCTACGAGATTATGTCTGTGCAAGTACTCGCCGTTGGCAAAATGAGAAAAATCGGAAATAATATGCCTGAGTGACTTTCCGGGACGGGCGGCGGTATGCCCGACAAATGTCGACCGTACCGTCCTTTAGGCTATATTTCCTGTAGTTATTCGTCATGATAACTTTGTCCGCAATTGCACAGACAAAACCTTCGGTTTTCCGAAGAGTGGGATGCATCTTGTGAAAGGTTTTGAGGTCATAGTGTCCATTTAATATTTTGAATATCTCAGTTAGGTCCCCACGTTCCCTGCGCTCTTACAAGGTTTCAAGGCTTGCAGTCTTTCCTCATATGCCCTATTTTTTGGCTTTCTCGGTAGCTTAGCATAACTGCGTTGGACTTTCTCTAGCATATCAATATCCTTGTCAAAGTAAGGGTAAGGGAGTATGACACACACACACTTGGAAGGCATACTCGAGTAAAGGTCTGACATACGTTTTGTAAATTTTGATCATCATATTCATAACTGACGTCGAATGTCCAATCGCTTTCCTTATGAGATATATGAAGCTCCTTGCTTTCTTTAGAATTGCAGTTATGTGTTCCTCCCATTTCAAGGCCTCAGTCATTTTGACGCCCAGATCAACTTGTGCCTTGACAGCCTTCAATCGTGTATTCTCCAAATTGTATGTCAGGTGAGGGTTGTTTTTTCCTTTAATGGAGCATAGTGCATTTTTTACAATTCAGGTTTATGAGCCACTCCTTAGACCAGTTAGATACATTGTTCAGGTCCTCTTGAAGCAGGTTATAATCAAGCAGTCATTTGCAAATAATTTGGTATAATCCGCAAAATTAAATACTGATGTTACTGTTCAAACAGTGAGGTAAGTCAACTGTATAAATGATATATAGCACAGGGTCCAGAACAGATCCCTGTGGGACTCCACTGTGAATTTTCCTTTGCAGTGACATTCAATGACCCACTCTCACTTTAAATCTCAAATCAAATATTCTGCGACAATCTTACACAAATCGTCCCCACGGTAAGCTCAATAAAGCTTGCGTTGTGGGTATTAGACGACGATATATATATATAGAATAGATAGATACATATACATACTTAAATACATAGAAAACATGCATAACTCAGGAGCAAATATTTGTGATAAACACACAAATAAATATCCTTTCCAAGATTCGAACCCGGGACCTCCTGCTTCGTAGGCAGGGTCACTACCAACTCTGCTAGGATGCCGTAATAGATTCGGATGCGAGCTTGCGAAAGTATGTGGAAACCGGTATCAATTAAAGCATTTTACACAGCTGTTTGTTAGAAACCGGTTTGAGTCAGGTGGATCTAATGTTGAATTGACTTGATACGGTTTTTATTATTTGTTTTTATTGCCTGCCCTGAACATCAGACATTTTTTTTAGTTCTCTTTTGCTTGCAAGCACGCTAGATATTCGCGGTAGGCCCTCAGGTACATAAACGATGAGACTGTTGAGAGGACACCAAAACTTCTTCAAAACGTCTAAGTATGGTCTGGTAAATCCATTTGTCAGTACTAAAAATGAAAATTGACCCTTCAGGCTTGTAAATTGTAATGATCTTATTCGGTTCCTTTTTGGCCAACTTCCGAAGAAATGTTATGCTTTTAGAGCGTAGGTATATATGCTTCTCTCTGGTTTAGAAAGTCAAATGGTAATAAGCTTACATCATAAGCAAATTTTTGGGATAAGAACGCAAACTTGGGGTAATATATGCGGCAATAATGTGACTTTGTGGCTTTCTTATTTGTTTTTTTGCGACCTTTCTAACTTATTCGGTAGTCACAGACGTCACAGTGGCCCTGCCTACGGCGCGATTCTGGAGGTATGGTAATTATTTGACTGAAGATGTTTTCCGTGTGTACAATATAAGTAAGTATAAGTAAAAGTACCCATATTTAAGTACAATCTGTACTTTTTTAGCTAAGCTGATCTCCGAAGTTTGGGATCAAACTTATCTACACTATTTTTTATTTAACCAGGAAAACCCTACGATGGACAAATGGATTTTTCCGTATCCGGGTGTTTCCAGTCATTTCTCAAATTCAATAAAAATTGTCGCGCGATTCAAGAATAAAGTCCATGTGATTGCATTTTGCAACGAGTCCGTTCAGGGGCGACCTCGCCTGCTCGAGCACAATTATAATTTGACCTATGAACTTGTAATAACTGGGCTATTATTCCCATTGCTCACATATTTTGACGACATCGACACACTCTTAACTTAAAGTTGCTTCACACATGATTGTAAGTATTCAGGATGGGGACTTGGAATTTCTGTTCCACCTACAATTTTGTGATTATCCGTATTTGTATCCGTAATTGTAAATAAATACTAGCAAAATTGTAGGAAATTAATGAATATATAAATTGTCCGCGTTTTTTATTTCATTTTCAATTATTATCAGCGAATAAATAAATAAATAAATAATATTCTCATTCCTTCAGATACAAGCTGTGATGTTGTATTAATACTTTCTTACTAGTATTCTAGAAAGCTCATGACGAAGGGCATTGGGAAACATTGACAGTGATCGTTGTTTACATCCGTGTATAAGTATCATAATTTAAAAAACGTAGGTTTTTTCCCTATAGTCACCGCTATTTGAGATTGACCTTCGGACTTTTTTTGAGATTGACATTTGAGTGATTTGTGTACAAAGGTTTATATGTCATGTCACAGCATTAGTTGTCTGATATACTGCTCAACTAGGCTTCTGCCTGAGTAACGGCGCCGACGGACGCGATCTCGCGGACCCTGAATGTAGATTTATAACTGTAATTATTTATCTATCAATTTTTTGGAATGTTTTACGCCTGCCTTTTATTTTTGTGTTGTTGTCGCTGAGTAATGTTTATATTGCTGTTGATGATTCAAAGGCAGAAAAATAAACCGGCAAGACAAAAAAACTAAGTAGGTGCAAGTAAAATAAAATAAAGTATGTTCTTCTATGCAGACCGGTGTTTTCTTTTTCTCTGCAACTGACCTGAAACGATGAAATGTTAAATTCATTAAACGTTAAATTTTTTGCTATTTCGTGTTGTGTATTAAGCCACGAATAAATACTTTTTCTTTCTTTCTTTCTTTAAACAAACAAAGTGAAATTCGGGGGTAAAAAATAATGACATCTGAAAATTTTAAATTATTATGATAATGAGATCTGTCAAATTGGATTTAAATTTGCGCGACGAGAGTTTCCTTAATCAATTAATCATTCGCGTTGAGGAAGACGATGTTGGTATTTAGGTAGGCTACTGAACTCTACGAATAGCAAGTCTTAAATTTCGTAAGTGTGAACAATTAAGTGGAATAGTCAAGCCTGTTCTGACTTTCAGTTAATGTACTGTCTGGTAATTAGTTTCGTTTTAAATCTGGGGGCAGGGCAGAATAGGCTACAGGTACGTACAATACCCTAGATGTCATGTATAAACCTCGGCCAAGAGCATGTCGAGCCATGCCAAGGGAGCAGAGACATTTTGTTTTAACTTACGGCTTCTGGAGCCATTATTTCCGAAAATATTCACTTATCAAACATGTTTTCACTAAACCCCTATTCTTTTTTAAATATAGGTACCTATTCAAAGATGCCTACTACAAACTTTGGGATTAAGACGAAAAATAAACATCCCCATTTTACGTGTATGAGAGGTAACCTAAAAGTTAAAGTTTTTCGACTTTTTATTTTAACACTTTGTCAGCGTGATTGATATCTAAGTTTATTCATTTCATACCAAACTACAGCTTTCTAGCACTAACGGTCACTGAGCTAAGCCGCAGACGAACGGACGGCCCGTCCGTCCGTTCGTCTGCGGACACGAACAGACAGACTTGGTGAAATTATAAGGGTCTCTAGTTGACTACGGAACCCTAAAAAAGAAGGTCTGCCTACAAAAAGAGATGAGATCCCATCAAAAACATTACATGAAGAAAAGACACAAGTCACGCTCCGCAGTTCTTATGCTGCAAAAGAGTTTACAGTTCACATGGTGCTACTTTACAACCCTAGGGCGATAATAAGAACTTTACGTGCCTGCGTCGGGTATTCAAAGGATGTACTGTAAAACGTCGTACAATACACGTGCGAAGAGGTAATTCGCAACTCGTGTCGATTTAAAACACTCCCTGTGATCGTGTTTTAATTTATCGCCACTCGTTGCAAATTTTGTCTTTTTCGCCCTTGTATCGTAATCTACTATTTATTTTTAGTCTTCTTTTTACATGTAATGATTTTGATGGGATTACTTATCCATACAGGAATAATTTTCGATAGGTGTTTACAGAATTTATATGTCCCTTTTATGCGTCACTCCTTGGGCAGCTAGAGGCCTTCTCTAAGTCCCGAATCAAACACAAAAAAAAAATATGCGAAAAGCGTCATAAAGTGGAAATATTGTTTTCATTGTTTTAACAGATATTCCCTTATTTCGCATGGATACCATTATCAACACTTGGCGATAAAAATACTGCTTAACAACCATAGTTGATGTTGATAATCGTATTAATAAGGTTGATAAGGTTGCAAAGTAGCAGGAAAACAGATCCACAAAATATATGAAGCTCGGTGACGTTTTATTCCATTGATTGAGCTACAATTAATTCACAAAAAATATAACTCCCCAAAAGGTTCCGCTTTCTTGTCTTGATGTGCATTATATCTGTCAGTCTTTATAAGTATAAGCGGTTTATGTCTCCTGTCTCAACATGATGTTCTTAGTAGATTAGGTATTGGTAGTTACTACTACTAGTTACCTTCATTTACAATACAGATTCTTAAGGTACCTTACCTAACTTACCGTAGGAAAATGCCTATTATCAAGATGTATAGTCCCGAAACCTATTTTAAGAATTGTCAAAAACAATATGGGATTGCGGTCGGTATAGTATTCATGCGGTGTTGATGGGTTAAATAAGACCCTCATCGTTTGATTGGGGTCTGACGCGCCCATATTGGATATTTTAGCGCCGTCCGTTACATTATTGCCACCGCCATCTCATCTATATCCAATATCCGGCATAATCGTGAACTACAATCACTTAAACTTATTATGGACATGTAGCTTACCTAACACTGGTTTTAGAATTTGTTCGGTTATCTATAGAGATGACAGACCATAACCGGTACCATGAGTGTGCGTACCATGAGTTGTTTTCGATTGCGACTGCGGAATTTGAAAGTATGTCCTTCTCGCTCCTACCACTACTCTGGCAAAAGCGAGACGGACATACTTTCGAAACGCGCAGTCGCTATCGACTTGTGGCTAGGTAAAACTCATGGTTACTACCCAGGTTAATTCCGCGAGGCGTGTGGGTCATTATACCTACAGATAATGAGGAAGTAATCTGTGTGTTTAAGCAAAAACCTTTTACCCAAGGGTCTTGCTGGTATGAATACTGTTAATAGCTAGAATTAATCTAGCGTTTGTAATTAATTTTGTTTAACAGTGGATCCTAGGGGGCATTTGCAGTGGAATTCATTGCGATAAATCGTTCGAATAGTTCAATTTGCAAAATAAACACAAGATTTGCTAAGAACAAAATTAAAACTTTATTAAAGTAGCAGTACTTAGGTAGTCTGAAGTGCAGCGTGTGGAATAAACATTGGATGCGTATGGGTATACCGTATACCCATAGATATAAGAATCTTTCTTACTCGTATATCTATGGGTATATGACATTAATTTGACAATTGTATTATCAATATTTTAACTAAGTACTTAATTACTTCCACGATCCTTATTATTTTTTTACTTGTGTAAATAATTAATTGAAATGTGACGATGTACAAATAATACAAATAAATAATCTATCTATCTATACCTAAATAAATCACACTCTTACAACCTACTACACTTTTGTAGCAAGAGTGCTAAAGTTAAGAGGGAAATGCTTATTAGATTATATTATACCTACGTATATGTAAATAATGGAATATTATTATGCTCGTTTATGGAGCGCGTAACTGTGTGGTTTTAAATATGTTTCGGAGCTTCCGGGTTTGCAGCGAAATATGTGGCATGACACGAACAGAAAATGCAACATTACTGTGTTGCGCCGTATGACGTCTAAATTGCATTTTTATTACAAATTCTTTAATATTGTCGCTACTTTTAGCCCCTTGTTTACCTCTTCTTTTGTTTTGCTATGTTGTAATTTCTTTTGAGTTGTGCAATACAGAATATTTGTATTGTACTAATATATTCTTCTGTTACCGCGATTAGTATTAATTGAAACAAAACACTTTAAAACGGGTTAAATGATGACCGAGAGAAAGAGAATTCTCCCTGTCAAAAATGAGTCGGAGAATTGTCCCTGCGGTGTTAATATACAAGCTTAAGGGACGACTCACACCTCACACAAGAACGGGACGGGATGGGACGGGACGGGGCGGGATGGGACGACCTGTCAGAGACTATAGAAAACGTCACGTGACATCCGAGGGCTCCGAGCTATCACGTGATTCTTTCTACAGAAATTGACAGATCGTCCCGTCCCGTCCCGTGCCGTCCCATCCTAGTGTGAGTTATACTTAATCCATTTTGAAAGTATTCCCTTTGTATTGCGTTTGTTTTATTTTTTGGTCTGTGATGTTTTTGGAGATAAATGTTCGGCCGTTCACAGTATGCTATTCCATCACCAGCTTTGCAAGTTAGCACATGTTAAACTGTCGTCTTCTCCAAACGTAGCGTCCCCGATCTATGCATAAAGAAAATAATAATTCGTACTTACTACACCTACTTCAATACCAGCTCATAAACATTGTTTTGATAAGCGTGCCATATGTCAATGCTTATTTTAGTCCCTAAAGTTGTACATAGATTTATCTACTTTCACGATTTATAGCCAAGGTTATACAAATAGGCGGCAATGCACGCGTTTATCTTGTTTACTAAACGTCAATGATATATTAGCTACTCTAATGAATATAATGTTTTACCAATTATCTTATTGACAGTAAATATTTGATAATACATATTACAAAGGCAGTCAACAACCGTGAGTATCAGACATATTCAAATTCTTATATCTGATTAAACACATCAATAAAGTCGAAAATAGCTCGACGTGTCTCGGAACAGTCCGTGTCCCTTAGTCATGAGTCATGCGACCGGCCGTGACGGCTGCTTTGCGCACACCCGCCGCCGCTGCCGATATAAGTATTTTAACAAGCAATTTTTTAAACCTTGTTTGGACCTTCCACAGACTTTTAGAAATGGAAGTTGATGTAAGTAGGTACTTACGAGTAAGTAGAGTAGAACATTACGTTCAATACAATGGAGACGTCATAGTACTATTTCCCCTGCCAAAAGAATATGCAGAACAGTCAGCGTAATAAGCGGCAACTTTGCCACTATAGGTATCTTTGCCCAAAAGATATTTTATATTTATGACCGTGGGCAATGTAACACAGTAATGTTTGAGACGAATGCCAAATGCCAATATTGTCCTCCATTAAAAACGGATTAGGACTGTCACTTTTCAGTGGTGGCCTAAAAAAATTGGGCAATGATACCCTTTATGGCAAAGTTGGCGCATATGGCAGCATATCATTGTCTGATGTTCGCATGTGATGGCTCTGGTTGCAGGTGTCCATAGCCTACGGTTTCCGCTTATCACAAAAAACGCCGCTTATTTGCGACTACTCGTAAGATCGTATGAAACATTGGGGCTTGGGATGCATTTTAAGGGTAACCGGAGATATTCTAATGAGACCTACTTTGCACTCTGAAGGCAGGTGCGAGTACAAATATATAATAGGACGAAAAAGAGGAAAGTTTAACGGCATTAAGACTAGTTGGCAGATAAATAAATAATACGGTCTTTGTTCTTCGTCTTTGAGATGGAAAATATTATATTTGCAGTCTATAATTAGATGAATACATCCGTAGTCGTTACAAAGGTAAGCAAATAAATATGACGTTGTAACTACACTTTGTTTCAAGGCTTTTGCGCTGAGTTACTGCACAAGTCAACAAACTGATTACTTCGTTACTTCATATTGCCTTTGCCGTACATGTGCTGGCAAAGAACTGACCTAACCATACATAGAACACGGAATCTTGACTAAGATCGGGCTGCACCGCATTCTGTAGCTGTAATGCGCACGTTGATTAGTTATTAAGTATTGTCAGCTGCATAGTTAATTGACCCCCCTGCATAGAAAGTTTGTATACAGGGGAGTCACTGAACTCTGCAACTGACTGTACATCGTTTTACGGTGTTTGTCATTAAGTTTGTAAATATACACAAATTCATCAAATTAATGCAAATCTCGGAAATTAATCAAGGTTTGGCGTGTAACCTTCTAAACATATTACCCGCGGACATTGCTCCCAAAGCCATATTTTGTTTTAAGACCAAAAGTGTTTTAAGACCCTTTTAATTACGTGGTATCTCTTGGATGTTATAGGTAGTTTTTTTTGGTTCATCCAGATTATAATTGCTTACCCAGATTGTAAACAGTCCAAAAAAAAGTATTTTTACTGTATTATGAAGGCATAGGTTACGATTTTAAGCTAACATGGTTATTTACATTATAATTACTATTTGAAACGAGATATTTACCTTACCATGTAAAGTGTAACTCGCATCGTGAACATCGCGCTCGTAACAGTGCCACAATATCGGGAACTCACAAAAACAAACGTACATGGTAAATATCTCGTTTAAAATAATAATTATGAGGTGGTTGTTGATTATATTATAAAGGGTAATATATATATACTAATATATGTTGGAAATCGAGTTATTTTAAAGCCAACTTTATATTGTTTCTGTCATTTAAGGTAAAATCATATCAAAAGTAGCTAATATGTTTTGTTAAAAATAAAAACATTTATTTTCGAAATATATACAGTAAGTGTAACTTACCTAACTACCTACCTCTACCTACCTTAAATCTAAAGTAGGTCCTTGAGGCATTGTACCTAGGATGCTGGCGGCATTTCCTCGTTGTATCGCAATGCTGATACGTTGTGCGAGGAAGCCACCAGCTCTTCGGCCACCAGTAACATCAACCAGACGTTATTGTTTTGTTTAGAGTCACTTCTGAATCTGTCATATCTGTATAGAAGCCTAGTTTTCGTATTGAAAAAACGCGTTATCACTAAAAACTGGGTTGTACGGTAACACGGATATCAGTCTTGAACTGTTAAATCTGCGTAAATATTATTCGATTGTTTGTATATAAACCGTCTGGTCTACATATCTAAACAGACAGAAGATTTACCTTTTAATTTTATGTTTTTTTATATTCTAGATATCTAATACCAGTTTATTGAATGTTAACACGGCTCCCATTATTATTAGATAAAGGGGCCTTGTAATTTTGAAAAGTATTACTTTACATTTCTTGTGGCTTATTTACGTCTCCCCTGAGATATCTTTTAACGGCCTCCTAGCCTAGTTGGTAGTGACCCTGCCTACGAAGCAGGAGGTCCCGGGTTCGAATCCTGGTCAGGGCATTTATTTGTGTGTTTATCACGAATATTTGTTTCTGAGTTATGGATGTGTTCTATGTATTAAGTATTAATTTATATGTATCTATATATTATATATATCGTCGTCTAGTACCCACACCACAAGCCTTATTGAGCTTACCGTGGGACTAGGTCGATTTGTGTAAGTTTGTCCCACAATATTTATTTATTTATTATTATTTATTTATCTGGATGAAATATTACTTACGTCTGGGTTTCAAGTAATTATCCATGGTATAGAAATGAAATGGTTAAACTAAATGCAAGATTAGTATACCTAAAGAGAAATCTGTACTCTCTGTAACTTTTAATCGTGCTTTTCCCACATATAACATGCCCGAAGTGACACTTGACAACATGCTAGTGGAAATATTTTTTGTGTGCAGGTTTTATGCCAATGTCTTGTAATGTAGTTGTTCTTATTGGTTAAGCTTCCTGCATAATTTTATCCTATTATAGTAATAAAGTAAAAAACGTCAAAGTCAGTATATCAGCTTTATTGCAATAAACACATGTGCTTGTACCCCTTGTGAGGTGGTCGACCGTTATGCGCCCGCGCCGGTTTTCTCTGACGTCAACGGACCGGTTACATCGTGCTGTAGACAAGAGAAAAAAAAAGTTAGAATTTTATTACATTTGTTATTTACGAGATGATGTCTGATTTTCATTAGTGGGACGATTAACGTCAAAGAAAAAGCTTAGGTATATATCTGTTGTAGGTGGATTAACCTGTTTACAGTGATAAGTATTCAAAAGAATAAGTACATTTTCAGCGGTTCGATACAATATTTATAAAAGTAATAGTATATACAAGTAACTTTAACTTTTTTTATTTATGAGGTGCAAACAAAATAAATGTGTAAATGGGTGTGTGTATGTAGGTAAACAATTTACACCACTACGGGGTTATTTTAATTAATTGCCAGCAAAACTTAAATTAAGTACCTACTCTGTACGGTTCGGCACATAAAACAGATGAAATACAAAAAGCTTTGTACGTTCAGCCGCATCTTCCATTATTTTTGAAGTAATATTATTTGAGAGTCTAGTATTTAATATTGAATTAGGCACGATAGATTTAATTTTCTTTTCAATCATTATATATTTTATAGAATTCAACAAAAAGCTCTGAAAATTATAGTTCTGTGAGACTTGTGATTGGAAATTTACTGATTAGGTAATTAATAAGCCTTTTAACTACTATGAAATTTAAAAAGTCTGAAAACAAAACAACAACGATAGATCACAAGATCTTAAAAGGCCAAGTAACAAATACTGAATGAAACCAACCTGTTCATAATAACAGCATCTCAAAAATATTCACTGGTTTCAGCTCTCCACCGACTCTCTTCATCTATGCGTGGTAAAGCGGGGTGCGAAATCCGAGATGGAAGAAGAAGCGACCGAGGCTGTGCTCCCAGACGCTGTCGATCCCATCTTGGCCAAGTCCTTCTTCTTTCGGAAGCCGAGCTTGGCTTGTTTCCCGATGAAGCGGTCCAAAGCCTGCCTCAGAGCTGAGTGTTTCCTCTCGAACGGATTGGTAAACATTATCACTGCACTTCCAAATCACTTCACAGTCACAGTAGCGTTGTCGACGAGTGTCAATGCGGCATTGAAGTTAGCGCACCGCGGGCAGCTTTATATTATAAGCATCGGCTGCGTGCGCATGAACGTGGGTCATAACCTAACGATATAATATTTTGATCGAGCTTAAAGATCACAAATGAAAACAACAATTAGTAAGTAGGTACTATTGTTCTGACGTTGGGTTTTTGAATAACAGTATGACTACGTTTACGTTGTGATGTTACGGATGTGCGTGCGTAAATATTTTGGTCATTGATTTGCGGTACATGCCACACCTAACTGGTGGTCCGACTTAATATCAAAATTTTATAAAAAAATATTAATTAGCCGATTGTTTGGCAACTATGCTACAAAAATGTTTAACAAGTAATGTAGAGAAGATAGTTGTCATGATCATGATTTTATTTGACTCGCGTGTTATTGCATGTGAGTACGAATACTATCTTGAGAAGATATATCGGCCTCCTAGCCTAGTTGGTAGTGACCCTGCCTACGAAGCAGAAGGTCCCGGGTTCGAATCCTGGTCAGGGCATTTATTTGTGTGTTTATCACGAATATTTGTTTCTGAGTTATGGATGTTTTCTATGTATTTAAGTATTTATATGTATCTATATATTATATATATCGTCGTCTAGTACCCACAACACAAGCCTTATTGAGCTTACCGTGGGACTAGGTCGATTTGTGTAAGATTGTCCCACAATATTTATTTATTTTATTATTTATTTATTTATATATGATATGATATGATATACCTACATGATTCCAGACAAAACAATAACTATGTATTGGATGGAAATGATCTTCTGACATAAAGTATTTTATTTCTGGATCCAGGTAATCCCAGAATAGGTATAAAATATGTCATGTGAGATTTTATGGCATGCGACATTCCGTGAGATTATCATCGGTTAGATAAAATTGCTTTGTTGATGATTATTTCTCAACCGACAACAATGAATACGAGGAATGAGCGGACAACTTCTTGTTTTTGCAACAAATGTTGATGAATAGTTCTCTGGAATTTTAACTCCCATGAATCATGAATCATTTAAGGACTTAATTGATTTTTGCATCACTGTTTGAAAAGTAGTAAGGCATCGTAAAATGGGGTGAGTTGAGTAGGGATTGCGAGGGTATTTCACCCCCTCATCATGACTCATGAATGGATGGAATAGGGATGGAAGATTACGCTGGGATGTTTTACCATTTTGGGTTTATCGGAAAATCTATGAAATGAAATGGCAGAATATCATTGAAAACTAAAATTCATAGAACCGGAACACTTTTTAAGTAGGTATATACTTATAAATTATGAATACTTACAACTTTTATCGAGGCGTGAACTTCGATTTCATCCCCTATTTTACATTTTACATACTTTTATCTTGATTTTTAAATGTTAAATTGTCGCAATAAAATACGAAATCTAAATATTTTCAAAACGTACTTAGGAACGTGGTCTATGTCTAAGGTTTCCGGGGAAAACCTTCATCAAATTAAGGCTATTTACATGACTAATTGGTCAGTGACAACGCAGTACAACTTACGATTCGTACTTCAGAGTAGCCAACAACGCAAAAGGGATTTGCGTCAGTAATTCGCGTCATCCGATCACGATTGGCTAACACGGTTTTAGGTCAGTCCTTACCTGTGGTCAGTAAACCCATGTAAGCGTGATGTAGGCACGATTGACTACGTGACAGGGTTCTGTCACGTAGCCAATCTGGCCTCATTCATGAACTATAAAGCAGAAAATGTCGCCATATAGCGAAAACCCTGCTTTCTGTTAAGGGAATACGTATATAACATTTGAATACTCGTACGTATAGTTTTGTATAAGCGACAGGGTCGAGGTAAACTAAAGTTGAAAATATTTACACACTGCGAGCAGTCGAGTGTTGTAAAAGTAATGTAACATTTTAAAGGCCTAAACGTGAAAATTTATTTCTACCTAAAATGTTTGTGTATCTAAAATTTAAGTGATTTTTATAATTTACTAGTACATCCTTCTAATATTATTAACGCGAAAGTGTGTAAGTAGGTATGGATGTTTGTTACTCTTTCACGTAAAAACTACTGAATGGATTTTGATGAAACTTCACAATAATATAGCTTATACCTACATAGCTACATCAGAACAGCACATAGGCTACAATTTATAAAGATATTGCGCAGACGAAGTCGCGGGCACCAACTAGTATTAAATATGTAATACTTGCAATCGATTACATAATATACCTAGAAGTAATAAGTTTCAATAAAATTAGCGTGTAATTTGTTTTATTGATACAAAATACAAGTTTCTTTATCGCTTATACCATTATCTCGGCCTCAAAATAGAAGTTTTGTCTATCGTAAGTTGATTAGTGATAACCTCTTAGAATCTATTTGGTCATTTGTTTCATACGTGCCAGGATATTGTTATATAATTAGAGCAGATCCGGGTTTATTAGAAAAACCCTGTATGGTAAACTTGTTCATAATGTTTCTTCTGAGGCTAATTCGAACTTGCATGCTGATGTCAAAATAGTATTTTATACAATCGTGATATAATGAAGAGTTTTTCAGTCGAGTACCGTGTTTAGGCCACGAAGCTTGCTGAGTGGCCTAAGTTAGGTACGAGATTGAAAAACTTAATTATGTTACGATTGTGTACAATACTTTTTGTACGAGTCATCATCATCATCATCTATGAGGGAACAATTTCATCATTCAATTTCATTGACTTACGAGTAACACGGATGTAACCCAAAAAGATGTAATTGCGCACGCCGGCAGGCCGGCGCGGGGGCGCGGTCGGCACAGGCGCGGACGGCATCGCAAATAAGTATAGAATTTGTATGAAGTTATATTTTTGAAATTATTATAGTTGCCTACAGCGTATCGAAATGAATATTATAGTTGAGTTGAACTGTCTAATATCGAAAAGTATGAGCTTATAGTTTTGTCTATGTACTCGTAATTGACTGAAATAAAGTAGGCGAGTAGAAAAATACATTTTCATATCGCATGCTCTGAAAGTGGGTCATTGGTAACGTATAAAGCGGGTGGCAAATAATTCATTTCCGCCCTACGGCGTTTCACTTTCCAAATGCTTTGTTTTTTACAAAATGTTAATAGAAAATTATGTTTAATATGATGTATGATTTCCATTTCAATATATATTCACCGAATCTATAAATGACGACATTCAATCCAAACATTAAAATAAAAGTTGTATTTAGATTTATCTTATATACCTACCTATAACTAGTGGTTCGCCCCGAACGTAAACTCGCGACCCCCTTACCTCGGCAACCCCTCGACCGATTTTGTCATATTCGAACTTACTTACTTACTTACTACTTACTTACTTACTGCACTGGCTCAACGACCCAAAATGGATCTTGGCCTCCGCCACCAGAGAGCGCCACTGTCCTCTGTCCTGAGCTAAATCCCGCCAATCTGGCCGTTGAAGTCTCGTCAGGTCTTTTTCGACCTGATCCCCCCAACGGTACCGGGGCCGTCCGATCGGGCGTTTGCCACATAGGGATCCACTGTACGCTCGTCTCAAGGCACGATCCTCTCCCATTCTCTCTATTATTCGAACTTAAAGATTATATTTATCTCATATGACCACCTGCCAAATTTCGCGACGATCCGATTAACGATACTCGAGATATTGTCCAACAAACATACATTATACATACAAACGACGGACTGTCCAAGTAGATTGGGTTGGGAGACCTCACTCGCTTCGCTTGCTCGTTCGATTTGTATTATTCTTTTCTGAAAAGTAGAGTGTTCAACTCGGCTGAAAGGCACTATTTCAGTCTCGGACTATAGGCGCTTTTCAGCCCTCGGTTAACAATTTATTTATTTATTATTGACGCATCCGTTTTGTTCTTCTTGTTCGTCCATGTACGAGTATTGCAGGACACAACATGAGGGAATGATATCATATTGGAATTGTTGAACATCAAAAAGTAAGTTGGAATTAAAATTACCCTTAAGGATTTTACCCTTACTTTTAATTTTGCACGTACGACAGATAACAATTACCTACTTATTGTTTATTGGAAATTCCCCGAGTGCGTAGGTGAATGTCTTAAGTAGGTAAAGTAAGTAAATGTTTCTGACGCACCTTCTGACTCTACACTGAATATAATTACTATGTACAGTCAAGTGTAAAAATATGGTGGTGCACATCTTACTTAAAAATATGTCCCATAGCACCTTATGCCGATGTAATAAGAGCGTAGTACCATATTTATGAGTCGATTATGTCGGACCATATTTTTGCACTTGACTGTACAATGACGGTTTTTTTTCCAATTATGTTTGACACTATGATCATGCTAATTATTAAATTCCAAGAGCGTTGGTGGCCCAGCGGTATGACATCTTTTGACGACTTTCAATCCGAAGGTCAATCCTGCCGGCTCGTACGAGTACGAAGTAACATTTATATTTTCCAATGGCTTTTCGGTAAAGGAAAACATCGTGAAACCGGACTAATTCAATAAGACCTAGTTTACCCTCTGGGTTGGAAGGGCAGGTGGCAGTCGCATTCGTAAAACTAGCGCCTACGTCAAATCTTGGGATTAGTTGCCAAAGTGGACCCCAGGTTCCCTGAGCTGTGGCATAAATAAATAAATAAATCTTTGACTATGGTAAGGTTAAATATCACTATGACGTATACAAACATAAATTTTTATTTATGTCAATTGTTTTCGTACAAGACAGGTAGACAAATACTTCAGACATTCCATTTGCCTTTGTGTAAATATAGACTGAAAACTGAACCTGACTAGCTCAACAGGTTGGCTATCAAGGGCAAACGTGTCAGAACATCATAAATGTGTAAACCGTTCGTTTAAATGGATTTGTAATTTTCAGTTGTACTTATTTTTCTCATGTTTTTAGAGTTTATTAGCTTGGTATGAAATGAAATACAAACACAGACAACTTTAAAAAGTAAACGACTGCGGTGGAATTGAATCGGCCATTTGCTTACAGCAGAGAAACCGAAATGTGTAAAAGGGATTAAACTGAACACATTGAGAATTTCGATGAGTGGTTATTTGACCAATAGTTATAATTATAAGAACTGGTTGGTTGGTGGAGGCCGATTATTTTTCCATATTTTTCTTAAAAAAATTACGGTGTAAGTTACGTGAGCGATCAAGATTTTATTAGAGGAAACGTTTACCCTGCCGTAGCATATTAGGACCAAAATAATGGCCAAAATTTTTATACGTACCATGACTTTTAAAAGTAGAAGTGTCTGTTACTTCCTTTATTTACATTGTAAATAATTATGTTCTGCATTTGGTTTCATCGGAGGTGAAGTGTAGTGCGATAGTGTATATTTATTTATTTATTTCAATAACAAGTAAAACACTTAATACTAAAATAAAATAATAGTTAAATTAAATATTCCCCCCTCGGCATAGTACCATAGACGCTGGCAGCGTTTCCTCGCTGTATTGCAATACTAATGCGTTGGGCGAGGAAGCTGCCAGCTTTACGGTCGCCGGTAGCGCCCACAAGACTCTTTGAAATATCCTTAAAGAGGGCGTGGGCGCTCGAACCCCATGGGCCAAGGGTCTCGAGTCTCGACGCCGAACGGAACAAATTTGTATTTGCCGCCGAGACTTACTATATTTTACTTACGTTTCGCTCAATAATATTTATAATGGAGCGTTATTATAGTAACGTAATTTAACTTAACTTAGACATCATTTTATTGCACGTCCAATGTGTGAATGACGATTTGTTCTATTGATACGTGATAATGACGCAAACTTTGTATAGGTTTAAATTATAATCAATGGCGCATTCAAATTTGATAAACTTTCCAACGATAAACAGTAGTTTATAATATTTTAAATTAGTTATTACTTAAGGTAACATTACACTATTGCAACGACTAGGTACAGTCACGTGCAAAAATATGTATCGGCTAAATCGTCTCATAAATATGCACCATACGCTCATGCTGTAGGACATTTTATTAAGTAAGATATGTATACCCATATTTTTACACTTGACTGTACATCATTGTTGTTGTTTGGTATTGAGGCATTATCAGCTAGTCTATGATGGTCGGGTTTTTATCGTTTACCGACGTTGCTGTCACGTTCTAACTAGTATGTATGTGCGAAAGTGACGCATAGCGTGATAAGCGATAAAATGGCAACCATGCTAACCCTGCTGCAAAAAAATATTGAATTGAATTTGTCATTGCCGCATTGGTGTCGTGATTGGAACGTTCATCTCCGTCTCTATACTGCCTCTCGTTTGGCCAGAACACTGACTGATGCTACAGCACATTGTCCACTGCAGTCGCTACAAAAGTAGCACGGCTGTAGTCACGTGCGGATTGTTAGCTTTAACACATTCAGTACCAATGACCCGCCGGGCACGTGCTGAATCCGAACGTGAGTATTGAGTTTACCTAGACACCTTTGCAAATCGTTACCCAGAAATCCATATACCTACAACCAAGTAAAAGTTCGAACAAAGAGGCGATAAAAGAAAGTATTAGGAGTTCAAGGTCGCAGTTGTCTTATGTGCTATCATAAGACAACTTTATATATTTAAACTTTATGACCCAACCTATTCTAATCATAGAAATATTAAATTAAATAAGTTTGACATTGCAAAGAATATAGAAGAAATATATTCTTATCATGAATCCAATCAATCAGTAGGTACATATTCATTTATTAAATACTTTAAAACTTAACTTATCCCCTGCGGTGATTAATTGGTTCAGTAGTTATTTAAAGGGTCGTCGTCAACGCATAAAGGTTGATTCACTTCGTTCTTCTTGGTGCAGTACGTTCGCTGGCGTTCCGCAAGGCGGCGTGCTGTCTCCTCTTCTTTTTTCAATTTTTATTAATACTATTACCTCTGATATCACTTCATCTTATCACCTTTATGCTGACGACCTCCAAATATATTCTCATGGCACCCTTAATGATCTGCCTATGGTTATCAATTCCATGAATCGTGATTTGGATTTAATCTCAGATTGGAGTAGGCGTTACGGACTCGTGGTTAACCCTACTAAAACCCAAACGATCATTGTAGGCAGTTCCAAACTTATACCTAGAATCGATTTCTCCGTGTTACCTGCCATGATGTTTAACGGTGTCCCGATTCCATTTTCAAATCAGGTAAAGAACCTTGGCATTTTGGTTGACTGCACCTTATCTTGGACACCTCAGATGAGTGAGGTGAGCAGGAAAATGTTTGCCTCAATGGGTTCTCTTCGCAGACTTCGTAACTTCTTGCCCTTTGCTACCAAAATTGCGCTTGCACAATCCCTCCTTCTGCCTATATTAGACTACGCTGACATCTGCTATCTTGATATCACTGAGGACCAGCTTAATAAGCTAGAGCGTCTTCAAAATTTGTGCATAAGATTTATATTTGGCCTGCGTAAGTATGACCACGTTTCTAATTTTCGTGCCCAGCTCAAGTGGCTTCCCATTCGTTATCGTCGTAATTCTCATATTCTAGCTCTTCTTTATAATGTTCTATTTAACCCATCTACTCCCTCTTATCTTAAAGATCGTTTTACTTATCTCTCCTCTGTCAGGCCTTCACGGAAATATTTACTTGCCTTCCCTCCTTCTTCCACGAAATTTTATAATAAATCTTTTACATTTCGAGCAGTTCAGTTGTGGAACGCGCTGCCGTTAGACATCAGATGTGCTAAGACTCTCCAGAGCTTCAAAAGCCTTTTAAGGAATCATTACTTGTCTCTGCCTTGATTTGCCATTGTGTATGTATATGTATATATGGATAATTTTTATTTGTATGTATTTTATTTGGGTTAGGTATATATGTATGTATTTGGATGTATTTATATTTATTAATTAAGTTGTTTATGCAAATAATGCATAGTTCTGTTTAGTGTATGTGTAGTGTTCTTATCTGTAATACTTCTCGCGCACTACCCGTTTTGTTTTTGTTTTTTGCAACTTATCTCCTGCTACCCTAAGGTTGTCTGGAAGAGATCGCTTATAGCGATAAGACCGCCTGTTGCTACCTTTATATAATTTGTGAATTTGTTCTGTCTTTTGTCTCATATGTGGTGCAATAAAGAATATTTTACTTTTACTTTTACTTTAAAACAACATTAAAAACTTTCTTATCTGTGTGGGTACCGTAAAATACCATCACTACGCCAGACAGATCAATTTGATAATTTTAAAACCTCTGAATATTATAAGGTATGTTACTCATGCAAAAATAGCTACAGACGCGATCGACTTATTCTATTTCAGACAATTCAAAGCTGATAATCCTATTTCTGCGAGAAAAGCCACTTAAGTTATTATCCGGTCTACGCGTGTTTTCTTGATTTATCGAAAGCTTTTGATATGGTGTCCTATGACCTTCTGTGGCATAAACTTCGAACGGAGACGGGCGTACCGGAGGAGGTAGTGCGTATTTTTGATTATTGGTACAATAATCAAACGAATGTTGTCAAGTGGGGAAACGTATTTTCTGATGAGTACAAGTTGAGATGCGGGGTGAGGCAAGGGGGGTTAACCTCGCCGCGGCTTTTCAACTTGTATATCAATGCGCTCATAGAGGATCTCAGCAGTACTAGGGTTGGGTGTGCCATTGCTGGGGAAATGGTGAATAATATTAGTTATGCCGATGACATGGTGCTGCTGGGGCCCTCTGTCTGCGCAATAAGAAAACTATTAGGTAAGTGCGAGAGGTATGCCGTGGCTCACGGGCTTAGATATAATGTAGCCAAGAGTGAGGTACTTGTTTTCCAGCCGCGTGAGCAGAAAGTGGATAGGGTACCAGAGATCTCGCTTTATGGTGTACCTCTTAACAGGACCAAGAAATTCAAGTACCTGGGTCATTGGGTCACGGAATGCCTCTCGGACGACCTTGACATAGAGAGGGAGCGCAGGGCGTTGGCTGTCCGGGGTAATATGGTAGCTCGTAGGTTTGCACGATGTACAGAAGAAGTCAAGATAACCCTGTTTAAGGCGTATAGCCAGTCGTTCTACACGTGCAGCCTATGGGTGAATTTTACTCAGAGGGCAGTCAACGCCTTGCGCGTTCAATATAATAATATGCTTAGAGTGCTGTTGGGACTCCCTAGGTTCTGTAGCGCTTCTGGCATGTTCGCGGAGGCACAAGTTGACGGTTTCCATGCCATTATGCGGAAACGGGTCGCTTCCATTATGCGCCGCGTACGTGAGAGCTCCAATGGCATTCTAAGTTTGGTTGCTCAACGGCTGGATTGTCCAATCTTACGGCATTGGAATAATGTACATGTCCCCCAATAAGTAATTTTAAGGTATTTAATTTTTTTTATTATTATTATTTGTATGTATCTTACATAATCTCGGGACCATGGGGTCCCGGACTTTTGGAAGGCGTGCGTGGGGCCGAAGCCAACAGCGCAGAGGCCCCTTGTAAGAGACAATTTATTCTAAATGTGATGTGACACTAACTGACGATTATCCTTGTATGCACTATAGTAATGCATCCAAGGACAATTCCCGGTTAGTGTAGGACTATTCCAAATAAAAATAGAAACAAAAGGAAATGGGCTATTGGGATGAACGGCTAAGTGGATTGGGTAACCGGTACTATGGAAAGGGCTATGGCACCTGCCGTTGTCAATCTTAAAAAAGACGAAAAAAAGAGGCAGGTGGTGACTCGCCAACTCACTAAAATGGGCCCCCGAAAACGGTCGCTCGCACGGAGCGACAAGGGGGCAACATTGCGTGAGTGGCTCAGGGTGTGGAGAGGTGTGCGCCGCTTTCTACCCAGTGGCTGTAAACAGTCACTGTGCCAACTCGCGTCTTATGCATCTTTCACTTCCACCCTGCGAGCGTATAGCTCTGACATCCCACTCTGACCGGCCGGTTAAGGCAAGCCAGAGGTGAGAGTCCTGCGGCCCCTGCTGGGGTCCACTCCGGCCGGCCAATTAAGGCAAGCCGAAGAGAGGGGCCTGACCGACTCTCGGGGACATGGGACCCAAGGGACGTCACTTCCCATTCAGCTCGCCACAAGCTGCCCTGGGGGTTTATTATTATTATTCACTTTATTTTTTATTTTTTTATCTTAGGTTAGGCTATATAATATGATTATAAAAGTAAAATACAAAAACACATACAAAAACAATACAAAATACATATAAACATATTATAAAAACCTAACCTAGAGTGCCGCCGGCAACGGGGCAGGGCCCAGGCTGCCAGTGGTTAGGGCCGCAGAGAAAGGAACCGCCGGACTATACGCGCTGTGTCCAGGATTACTGCCTTCTGCATCTGACCCTTGATCCATCCACCTAGCGAGAGTCTCTCAAGATGTTGGTCGAGACTCTTCGCTATGAGACCGTTCGCTGAAACGACTATCGGAACAATGATCGTCGAGTCAACATCCCACATGGCGGTTATTTCGTGAGCCAAGTCTAGGTACTTACTGGACTTGTCCTTCTCGGCTTTCACGAGATTCTCGTCATGGGGGATGGTGACGTCGACGAGCACGGCCCGGCGCTGCGATCGATCTACCAGCACGATGTCAGGCTTATTGGCTACAATAGTCCTGTCCGTGATGATAGATCGATCCCAATAGAGCGTGGCACGACCATTTTCGAGAACTGGTGCAGGTGCGTACTTGTAGTACGGCACTTCGTGGTCCACAAGATCGTATTTAAGAGCAAGTTGCTGGTGAATAATCCTGGCTACGAGATTATGTCTGTGCAAGTACTCGCCGTTAGCAAGATGAGAACAACCAGAAATAATATGCCTGAGTGACTCTCCGGGACGGCGGCATGCCCGACAAATGTCGACCGTACCGTCCTTCAGGATATATTTCCGATAGTTATTCGTCATGATAACTTCGTCCGCAATTGCACAGGCAAAACCTTCGGTTTCTCCGAAGAGGTCCCCGAATCGTAACCAGTTCACCGACGCGGGCAGATCTACGTCGGGGCCCATGAGGGCCTTGTAGAACCGCCCGTGTAGCTCTTTGCTCTTCCATACCGTCTTGCGGTCCTCGGTGCTTAGTACCACAGGTTTGCGCCAATTCTCTTTTGCCAAGGAGAGCGGCGTGAGATTTCTGTCTACTGCCACCACATCACGATGCATCCCACACTCGTTGTTAAGGAAATAATTCCTAAGATTGTACACCTCACGGTTGTGAAGGTTTTTGGCGTTTAAAAAGCCGCGACCTCCACATTTCCGTGGGATGTACAATCTCATAACAGACGAGCGCGGGTGTAGCATACGATGTGTGGTGAGCAGTAGGCGAACTCTCCGATCCAGGGCATCCAGCTCGGTCTGGGTCCATCTTAGTATGCCAAAGGAGTATGTGAGCAGAGGCATTACCCAAGCGTTAAAGGCGCGCACTTTGTTGCCACCTGACAAAAGACTGTTAAGTACTTTTGTCAGCCGACCAAAGAAGCGCTCCTTCGTCGCCTGTCTAATACCAGTGTCCTCAATACCCAACGACTGTGACATACCAAGGTATTTATAGGTTTCTGCTTCAGAGATAGATCTGAACGACATTGTCTCAGAAGGTTGTAAATTTGTTGAATTTACTACTTTCCCCCGCTGTACATGCATAATCGCGCACTTATCGACACCAAATTCCATTTTGATGGCTCTACTGAAAACTGCGGTGGTTTGCAATAGCTCCAACAAATCTCGGTCATTTGGTGCAAATAGTTTGAGATCATCCATGTACAGAAGGTGAGAAATGACTTCACCCTCTCTCCGAAGCCGGCAACCTAGCCCTGAATCCTTCAACAGGGTGCTGAGAGGATTCAAAGCTAGGCAGAACCACAGGGGACTCAGACTGTCACCCTGGAATATTCCCCGCTCTATCCTTATAAAATCCTGCGGCCCAGGGGGACCATCTCTGTCTCCTGGTTGACAAAGGACTGTGGTCCACTGCCCCATACACGCGCCTAGGAAGGATATTAAAGCTGCATCAAGTTTATACAGCTCCAATATCCTTCTCAGCCATGAATGAGGCACCGAATCATAGGCCTTTTTATAGTCAATCCAAGCGGCTGAGAGGGTTCCCTTGTTCCGCCGAACTTGTTGGCAAATGGCCATGTCGATGAGGAGGAGCTCTTTAGTACCACGGGACCCAACCCTACAACCATTTTGAGAAGAGGCCAAAACATTGTTTGCGACAATATGCGCGTTAATTTTTGCTCTCAAAATGGATGTAAGGAGCTTGTAAAGCGTGGGCAAGCACGTGATGGGTCGATAGTTTTTAGCTTCCGTGGTACTACCGGACTTGTAGAGCAGGAAAGTTATACCAGTTGTTAAGGAAGGTGGCAGGGAACCAAGCTCAAGGGCTTGTTGAAATTGCGCAGCCAACCGTGAGTGCGAGCATCGAAACCATTTTAGCCAAAAGTTGTGCAATCCGTCCGGTCCAGGACTTTTCAGTTTTGAGCCGTACGGATGGCACAACTTACGTCTTCGGGGCTGATGGTGATAGCCCCCATTGGTTCGATGGCCTCGCACTCACGTTCAACAACGCTCATCCATTCACCCTCCGTGTGCTCAACGGGCACCGACCAGATGCTACGCCAGAAATCAGACATGGCAGCAGCATCCGGCGGTCGCGCGTCGGGCACACGCAGGTTAGTTTCCTCCCACCTTCGGTATACTTTCCTTTGGTCACTTTGGAAAAGACGATTCTGCTGGAATCGGTCCACATGCTTTCTGTAGCGACGAATACGGTTTGCCCATGAATAGATTTTCTGCTTTAGAAAGTCAATGCGTTCTGTGACATTGGCCATGTAGTCACGGGGCTCAATACCCGTCCCCGCGAACGCCTGGTTCACAAAACGCATTACTCGGGGGCGATTATTACCCCCCTGAAGCAGATCAGCTTTGCAACAAGAGTCCTAAATGAGTTGATACGTCGCTCGATCCGCACTTGCCACGCGGGGACACCCCCGGCGGTCCTAGGTGCACGTTCAGCGTCCGGAAACTTGACTCGAGCAACACGGCACGCCGAGATGGCCCCGCAGTACATGATCGAGTGTGTATCATCTAAGTCTTTACTAGACCGTAGATACGGTTCTAGCAAATCATTCAGGGCACTCATTAGCGCTAGATTACGTCTATTCATTGGTAAACGTGGTAATCGTGGCCTAGAATTGTTTGTGGACCGATACTGCGTAATTACCTCTTCCAAAGTCCTCCTCAATTGCTCATTAGCTGAAGTACTCACACTCTGATTAGCAAACTCCTCCTCGTCAGCACTGGGATCAGCCCGCGGTGCCTCCGATGCCAGGTCGGGTGCGGGCACCGGATCCGGCAACATGGCGGGCGGGTCTCGTGCCGAAGTGGAGACTGCGGCAGCAGTGAGAGCCTCCAGGCGAAGCCGATCGAGTGTCACGTCATCCAACCGCTTTAACCGCTGAATGACGCGCACCTGATCCGATAATCGTTGCTCCGAAACAGTGATGGCAGGTTCAAGAGCCTGAAACAGAGGCAACATCCTAGCACGGTACGACACCATATTAATTATTATTTTTTTTATTATTATAATTTACTTTAATTTATTGAGTACCGATATTAACTTTTTTTTTGCAATAATTTTATCTAAGTTCATTAATTCATTTGTTGTGTTTTATAATTTCATTCATGTTTTTGTTCTGTATTGTTCTGTGTTGTATTATGGGTTGATTTACCTGAAATAAATGATTTTATATCGTGCTTGCAACGTGCGTCAGTACGTTTGCACCTTCACATTTGGGTCTCACCGTTAAGTCTGCTGGATCAGCCGCGGAGTATGCGGCCAAATTGAAACACGCCAAGTACTCTGCCTTGGAGCCAATGTACGACTTTGTGCCCGTTGCAGTGGAGACTGCGGGACCTTGGGCTTCGGAGGCCAAGGAATTTTTGAGGGATTTAGGTCGGCGACTGAGGGAAAGGGGGGGCGATCCTCGTTCCGGGTCGTACTTGGTCCAACAGATCTCATTGGCCATTCAGCGCGGTAACGCGGCCAGTGTGATGGGTACATTTGGGCCGGGTACGATTCGGGGGGTTGTAATTAGTTAAGTATTAGTAAGTAAGAATGACAAAGCCTGTTTTTAATGTGACGATGTTAGTTAAGTTGTATCCTGACATTCATTTGTAATATTGTTTGAAATAATAGTTTTATATTATATTTTATATTATATTATTGAAATAACCGCCGTTGAACAATAAGTACTGAACTTTAGACAAGAACTAAGCGGTTTGACTGGATTCACTGGATTTTTCTACTTTGGTTGAGACAAATATGGTTAGAGTGAGATTGCTTTGATTGGATCTACAGACGCAGCGGTTGGATCATTTAGCTTTGACATTGGCAATATAAATGGCTATATATGCGAATCATACATTTGCGCAGTGAGAAGTTTGTGTTCATTTAGTAAATTAGCATACCTTTGTATACTATGTCACAAATATTGGTCCCTTGTACGTACTCTAAGGATGCACAATGTATTTACACACTGTAGTGGGATTTGAGTTATGACTTTTGTAAATTGATTGCTATAGACTTACATAAGAAGAAAGATATCTTTTATCTCAATCTGGTAATATGGTAAAGGCTCTACAACTACAGTTCAAACAGGAAAATTAAACAATGTACTTATTTAAATATTAACAAACGCACATCGGTCCGCGCGATCACGCCAGCTATTATTTAAACCTTTACGGTTTCAATAGTGGCACATTTGTAAACACTTTTTTTGTAAAACTCTTTTTTGTGAATAATAAACTTAAAAAATGTTCATATGAGAAATAATATCTTATGCGTTTTGCATGTAGGTAATGAGCAGATTTAACATTTATATAGGAAAAAGGATGTTAGGGACGAGTGTATTGACGGAGAGCCATTTACTATGCGCAGATTTGTTAAAAAAAAGTTGGATTTTGTGAAAGAGTGCTGAAACGACGAAAGATACTCGTAGAGGGACACGTAGGTTCGAGGAAAGAATTACATGTTGTGCCGACATCACGTACCGTGGGATAAGTGCAGAGAAAAGACTTTTTGAAACCAAAATATTACGATATCTCACGAAAAAAATCATAAAAACAAAGCTAGTAAGTAACTGTACTGCAAATTACAATCAAGTAACTATTAACAAGTACGCCAGTAATTAGCGTAATTAGGATTAGTAGGAAATACTTAGCGAACTTAATTTATAAATAGGACTAACAATGGACGTTCAGAATACCAAGAAATGGCGCAATGTAGTGCAACCCATAAGGAGGAATAGTCATTAAAACGTAAATTAGATCGATGAAATAATGATAAACATTATTTATTGATTTATGACTTATTTACGATGCATAATTGGGTAGTAATGTTTTGTTTGCAATTGCAATTAATTGGATCATCCATTGAACACTCGATGCTGTTTTCTCGTAATGGGTTATAGCCGTTATAAGTAATAAAAATATAGATAAGAGTCACCTAGGCTACTAATCACACATAAAGGATATTAAATGAATACTAGTTATCCCTGAGGATTCGCCAGCCTGTAAATGTATAAATAGTTTACATAAAATTGCATGTGGCTTAAGGTTTCCCTATCAGGCTACGTGCTAAAATCGATTACTCTAGTTAAATACAGGGTGACATATTGAACGTAATACAAAATAAATAATTAAGGCATAGTTAACGATGAAGAATATAGTGCACTAATTCAATTATTAAAATGATTCGTAGTTAACTTTTGCTTGTTTTCTAACAAAATAAATAAATCAAGACCGCGAAGTGTGGCCACCCATCGAGACGTCACATACTAAACCTATTTGTCAAATTAGGTTTCTTATCAGTGGCGCAGCGGTATGGCGTGTGACTTTCAATCCGTAGGTCGCGGGTTCAAATCTTTTCGGTTCGTACCAATAAGTTTTTCGGAACTTATGTAGGATATATCATTTGATATTTGGGGGTTTTCAGAAAAAAGTGTAACATTTTGAAGAAATTGGGTCCTCAATTTACATGCAAAAAAAGAAATTGTTAGGTTCGTAACGAGCCGGCCCATAAAAAATGTATATGAAAAAAGGGGCACTATTTTTCATCTTTTAAATCAATAGTACTCGTGGTTCTTGTTATAAAAACCCAAAAGTTCCTATATTAAAAAAAAGGAATGGTACACTTGTTTCTAAAAATACCCAATGAAATTAATGATTATTAATTAGATTAATAACATGCGACCTAGCAGTGGGTTTTAACATCAGGAAGAAGAGTTAAGAAAGAGAGAGAGAGAAAACATGTTTTGTATCACGCTCAATGTTTGACACTGTAGTGTAGGCCTGAAAGATTTCAGATTCAGCCAGAGTTTCAGACTTGCAACGCGCATTTTGATGAAACTTGGCAAAGGGGCTTTTTTTACGTCTTCTTGCCTTACGTGTTTGGTGCCAGAAGGGCACCAAACAATTTTATTTTTTATTTAAAATAAAGGGAGCGTGCTTGCAAGTTCAAGCAGGTTGCTTATTGATATGAAGTGTTAATGTCAGACGAGAATAGCAGTTTAGTAGAGTAACAACATTTGTCAATTTAATAAAGCTCACGAGGTGGCAGACCGTCTACCGCGTCTACGTCGAAGACCCACGGAAACTATGGAAGCTGAGGTGACTACCTATGTGTTGCGAATGAATACAAAAATCACGGAACATTTAACATAACACCATAAGAGCCAAATTTATTCCAAAAATCTTACAACTAATTTAAAATTCACATTGGTTTGTACGACACGTTGTTTGGCGACACGAGGCACAGGGACCAGTCACGTGGCTCTGGCGGTGATCACCATACATCGGCGGCTCGTGGCATTACGGAAGCACACTAGTGCTTCCGTAAAAACGTGTCTCATCACTAGATGAAACACGTTTTTCAAGTGCCTGTTCAGATAAAATAAAATAACCGATGAATATCTAATAGGTTTCTTTCCACATGTTTAAATATATTTGTGATGAAGTAGGTTTGATCGCTATTTAAAATTCAATAATTATTAGAAGACGTGTCGCGATTGTTGCGTATGTTACTTTTTTTTAATACAATGATTGAATGTACTGCGTATAGAGTGAAGGACACAGTTCACGAAAGAAAACATATCAAATGTTGTGTATATCGTGTAAAACCGTTTAATTTTGTTTTTTTTTAATTCTTTGTTTTGTCTTTCTGTTTCACTATTTTCTTTTGATATGGTTTCTGGTAGAACCACTTATTGTAAATATTTTTACTAGTTTTGTAATTTCTTTTGAAAAAATAAGTCCCGCCGAGTTTCTTGTCGGTAATAATCTTCTCGGGCTGTGGTGTAGGGATAGAACCGGTAGTAGCTTTTTTTTTTGACGTTCATAAGTACATCGTAATGTGCCTAAATTGAAAAATAAAGATATTTATAACTTTTTTTTTTATCAATAATGGAAAAAATCATAAAAACCTATCCAGAACTCCTGCCCGAAGGTGATAAGATAAAATTCACCCGTTGCGATGTTTTTATTGCGTGCAAGACACTTAATACATATAAACAAATATTTTAAAAGCAAAAAGTACAACAGAGAATCTTTTGCGTTACCGCGGCGTACCTTCAGAAAAGTTTGTTATACATTTGTAGCATTACCTTTTGTTCTTGCGAGCTTCAGATATCTACATTTAGCGTCTTACAAACTCTATTCATAGTAGTTATCTTTCTTTTCATGGTATGTCATGGTATGATTAAACTGCACTTTCTTGATCTGAAAAAACCTTGGTATAAAATTCAATACGTCAAACCTTCCATACAATGGTTTGACATGAAATCTCCTAGCGGCTTACCGGTTCACATGTATATCGTTCGTCCATTTCAAGGATAACAGTTTATTCTTGTAAAATTGATTATAACTACTCATACTTTTCCCCGGTTGTTTACACTTTTTGCTAGAAAAAAAAACCGGCCAAGTGCGAGTCGGATTCATCCACCGAGGGTTCCGCACAATAAACATTTATTTTCCGATACTTTGAAGAAAGGCAGGGCAGGCATACAATTTATGACCGCGCAATATTCCGTTTCTTAATACTGGTGGCATGGAAATCTCAGTGCGCGGCTAAAATACGATTTTCGGATTTTTTCCTGTACTTGTGCTACTATTTCTTGCTTTTTGCCAAATTTCGTGATTCTCCGTCAACGGGAAGTACCCTATTAATTTTGATTCCCATTGCAAATGTAGGTATATAAAATGCGATATAAACGGCCGTATCTTTTGATTGCGTTGACGTAGAAACTTGTTTTTTTTTTACAGCTTCAAGGGACCTCAGACCTGTATATGTATTAATTTCAACTTGATACCTTTACGCGTTCCCGAGATAATGGGTCTTGACAGACAGACGGACAACAAAGTTATTCTATAAGGGTTCCGTTTTTCGCTTTTGAGGCACGGAACCCATGGATTAGACAGAGTAGCCGAAACGGTTCACTTGACCTATCCAAAAATAAACGATTTCATAAACAGTAAAAAATGCTTTTTAATACAGTAGCTCGATAAATGCCCTTTTTTTAGCTGTTTTGGCGTAATAAAACTATAAACCTACCATTAACGTAAAAATATGATAGTTATTTAATATTTCACTATTTACCTCGTCATCAGAATAATGATAATTTATTAAAAATAGTAAACATTGAAAAGAGTGTATGAAACTGAACAGAAGGCCTAGTATAAAAATTGTACGAAATTAACTCCTCGACCGCGTTAGCGTATCGGGAGTTCAAATTATGTTTGCCGTTTATTTAAATCATCCGGTAACTTTCATATTTTGACCCCTCGATACGCTAACGCGGTCGAGGAGTTAATGTCGTACAACTTTTATACTAGGCCTTCAGAGCCTACGAAGTTTCTGGCAAAGCAGAGGCGTTTTTCAATCAGAGAAATATGTTCGAAGGCTCTATAAACATGACGATACGATTTGCAATACCAAGTGCGTCATTAATTATTTTATTGATGAGAAGTGAAGAGGAAAAAATCAGATACTCGTACTTACCTACTTATTGTTCGTAACCTTTATTGTGACGTTTCCAACGTGACATTAGGAATTGCTAGATCAGCGGGCAAGAATATAAATACTATTCAAACTTTTCTACAAATACATTTTTCAGGAGTCTTTAAAACTACATTTGGCCTTTATAGAAATTTTGTACGTGCTATTTTAAACTCCATTTTCGTAGGTACGTGATTTATTGAGAAACTTAAGGATAATAAAATTAATAAACGTAAACAACTTGAATATAGAGCCGGAGGCCATAATTCAGTCTGCTACGTTATCGCCAGAAATGTCCATTTACCAAGAAATTGAGTATCGACGTCGAGCGCATCACCCCGTCCTTGTTTTATTTTACAAAAGAAGTCGTCTAAGGTAAGGTATCTGATAGTTATCCGCGATCCACGAATGTCATCTGATATTGATATATTTAAGTTGATAAATAAACAAGTTGCACGTATAGCGCGACCGCGATTGCTGTTAAATTTAAATGTGGATCACTGTTTAAAATTATCGGAAATTGTCATAATAATGACAAAGTGAACCTTCCAAGCCCCACGTCATTTGCGAAATTCAGTTCCCTCCACTCTAAACTTACACGGGATATGTAGGTACTCTAGTAGGAGATAAGTACGAGATTGCCCACGATTTCGCGGACTTGACAGTTAGAGGGTATCACGCTATCCGCCTGCCATCTTAGTCCTGCAAGTGTGGGCGAGACCTTAGACACGTCACTGCGTATTGGCTCGTGTTTAGTCTTTTAAACCGTCCTTCCTTACCACAACAAGTTCACAATCAGTAACAAATAAACTCACTTTACAAATATTAACTTATCGTCGCAGCCAACCAAACAATGATAATTAGGCCGATATTGTTCAAGTAGAACCGATGCAAAGTCACGTACACCAAATAAATTATTAATAAATTATGATACCCAAAGAAAAGAGGCGTAAACTTCAAGAAACAATCGTGTCCCAAGTTTGATAGCCTAGCCAGAAGGGGCGTATACTGCGACTGCGACTTATAACAAGCTCCCGCGAGATTGCCTAATTAGAGATTATGTTAGATTGCTTAAATTTACAGCGTCTTATATAACGATCTATTTCGGGTGAAGTATTAATTATTAAGTATTTCTATTATTATACTTATTATAAAAACGGAGTAAGACGAGATGTCTGAGATCTTCGAGCTTTTACAAAATAAATTTGCTTTAGATTTTTTTCCTTATAAAAATAAATAAATATTATGAGACAATTTTAAGCCGGTAAGCTCAATAAGGGCCACTTGCACCACCCGTGGTTAGCCACGTAACCCGGCAAGCAATTTTTAAGCGGTTAAGGAATTTTTTTGTATGGAATTTGACAGCTCTTCTTCGGGTTAGCGGCTAGCTCTGGCTGGTGAAGGTGGCCTAAGACTAGTGTTGAGGGTAGTAGACTACGATGCAGAGTGATCTCAGCCATTTGATATACCTTAGCAATGCCCTTAAGTAAATATTTTTTTGATTAGAACAAAAAATAATAATTTTTGTTTGAACCGGGATCTCATGCTTCGTCGGCAGGGTCACTAACGACTTGGCTAGGAGGCAATTGACACATAGTCCCACACACACACACGGTCTAGTCATCCTTTACTTAAATAGTTTATTTTAGCAAAAACATTTGTTGTAACTATTTGTGTGTTGTAAGTCTAACCACCAGCCATGTACCTATGTACGGGCAATCCGTCGGATCTGGATAGCTGGAATGTCCGCCGGGCATCCGACAGACAAATTTTCCATACATTGATTGGCAGATCAGGCGGATATGCCCCAAACGTATATGGGCTATATGACCGGCTATACATAGCTTTGTAGCGAAAAAAAAAAGTGAGGAAACTGGTCTAATATAATTAAATAGGTACAGTCAACCAATTGGAACCAAGAGAATGGAAATGAGAGATTTCTTAAAATTTGATGTATAGGGGCACTATGACATAGCCAATATAGTGGCTTAGAGTTCGAATTGGTTGACTGTACCTCTTCCAGGTAAAAAATTCAAATGGGCCGTTCTTCTATTTTATTAAAATTGAAAAGCGATTTTTCGGATTTTCGATCAAGTATAAAATGATATCGGTAGAAAAATCATAATTATGTGTTTGAAGTTTTATTTGATGTAGGTACTTAATGTTTTTTTCTTTTCAGTGGTTTTATAGAAAACACCGAGATATCCTTTCGACTGGCCACTTTGTCAAGGCCTTTTGAGTTGACTAATGTCGTTGTTTAGTTGAGTAACAGTCACTAACCAGGGAAGTAACAAGTATACTGTACTGATAAGGTAAACTTATATTACGGCTATTTAAACCCTCCTATAAAAAACATAATTAATATTTCTAAACGAGACAGTTTTCAGCGCGAAGACAGATCATTGACGCCTTTGTAAAAAACTTCTGTGCTAAATCTAGGAACTTTGTTGTGGCTTACTCTGCCTGAAAACTTTCGTTGTTGAAAAGGTTTGAATGAACAAGAACAATGTCCTAATTAACGTGGATACTTATTGTACCTAACGCAAAGTGAAGGGCAAGCTTCTGGTTTCATAAGCAGAAGGTACAGGTAATTGGTATATATTAAGTATTAAACCTAGATTAACGTACTTTGTTGTGAATATAGTGAAGCATTAGCGCCAAGCATACGCGTCCGCGAATTCGCGGGCAATCTCGTACTTATCTCCCACTAGAGTACCTACATATGCCGTGGGAGTTTAGATGGGAGGGTAACTGTTACAATTTGGCAAATGACGTGGGGCTTGGAAGGGTTCACTTTGTCAGCATTATATGACAATTTCCGATACTCTACAGGTTTCAATGGTGCATCTTAGTTTTAAACTTCTTTTTGTATTATTATTTTTGTTTAATAAAAAAGAAGGTGTAGTGCACAATGTTTTGCCCCCGTATTTTCACGGGAACGCCTGAACGCGCGTGTGCGTGTGCTATTTCAGTCAGTGTTAGTACTAAAAGTACCTAGGTCGATTGAAGTAGCATGACAAATCCGAGATTTTCCGTTTATGACTAGGAAAAATATTTTCGTTTTTTACGTCGCTTCGTACCTAAATAGGTAATAGTTATGGGGAAACAACTGTAATTACGATTAGTGATTACTGTCAATTTGATTGCCTTTGGTGTATGTCAAATTCCATCTAGGCTGTTAAACACATTACCCGGCTGAGTGGCGCAGTCGGGTAAAAAAGACCGCAACCGCAAGCAGAACACTGCACTGCAGCACCGGTACAGTCCTCAGTAGATACCTATATGTACCTATAGGATTGGCCGCGGTGCTCAAAAATATCTGAACAAGCACTCTAATGCGTTTACAATAAAGGCATGCATCGCGTTCTATGTGGCCTAGTCTGAACAAAATGCCTTAATACAGCGAACTCAAGTTCGCTGCTTTAATAGCAGTATAAACGTTTTACCTGTTTTGCCATTTAAAAAATCTATGGCAAAACGAAACGCAGCGCCACGCAACACAGCCAGTGGGTCCCTCGCTTAGAATGAGCCAGCTCTATGTACACACGCGTTCAGAATTGCATGGGCAGTTTGTGAATGAATTCATTCATAAATTACCCATGCAATTCTGAACGCTATAGTACGTAAGCGTTTACACAATTCTAATTTTTAAGCAAGTTATTACTTGTGCTACTTTTAATTTCAGCATTGTGACTAAGAACTAGGTTACCGGGTAAAGTGAAAAGGGGAACATTTAATGAAGTACGTCAAACAGAAACAGTGAAACTGTGAGCATTATTTAAAGATCTAAAATAGTTGGGTCCAGCAAATCTAAGGAAAATAAGGCAAAAATGTTACACAGAGATAAAAATCTAGTTCCCTTTACCACATTAAGGGATGCCTCTCACTAGACCGGAACGGGACGGGACGATCTGTCAGTTTCTATAGAAAACGTCAAGGCTCGGAGCTATCACTTGATTCTTTCTATAGAAATTTACAGATCGTCCTAGTGTGAGTCATCCTTTATTGTTTTATAACTAATCACAGAGCCACTAGTTTTTATTTTAAGTTATATTTATTATAAAAATAAATAATATTTCGTTGATTTGAATGTCATTTACATATCTACTGATTAATGCCTAAAAAAGTAGCAAAGTAGGTAACAGAACTAATAAAACATAATTATATTGCATCAAACGTAAGAACGTAATAAATCTTTGTACTTAATATCAAACTTTTTTTGAAGAAAAATTAACGCTACTCAAGCAGGAATTTATTTTTATAGCAAGGTTTGTCGGACATTCCTCATATGTGGGTATTTGAGTCGCTCTTATAAAAGCGCAATACTTTAGTGGGTACATACCGCTATGTGCCTGAAAAGAATTCTGGATCGGAAAATGTCACGAATGCCTCCTGGTGGATTTCAAAAGAGATATTTACGGGCGCAGAATGCGGTCCCTGAGTGCTTACCATGAGCGTTTCTAAAATATAGACATACTTTAGAAACGTTGTTTTCTACCAGTGCAGTTGGGCACTGCATCCGTTTATAAAACTCCAAATTTAAGTCCTCATGTCCAGAGCTGAACTCCCAGTAACTCCTCGACAAATACTTAGTAACAAGTTTCTAACAAATCGGCATTTTCTACTGTAACATGTTTGCTATTATTCACTGGCGATAGTTTTACTGAACGATATAAATGTATGCAAAGAAAGAGATTTTAAATATTCTCCAATTCATTGTTAATGACGAATTAAAGTTTTAACTTTTAAAATGGACTCCCTGACTCAACTGAAATAAGTGATTGCAATTTCATCCTAATTCCAATTAAAATGGGTGCGAGTGCCTTCAGATATCCTAAGACATATTTCACTTAGGTATATAGAGGTACTACCTAAGTGAAATATGAGATGTCTATTATTATTATTTTTTTAATACTACGACGGTGACAATCAAGCATACGGCTCGCCTGATGGTAAGCGGTAACTGTAGCCTATGGACACCTGCAACACCAGGGGTGTTACATGCGCGTTGCCGACCCTTTAAAAAAAAGGTAAAGTCTATATTTTGGGTCTCTTAGTTTTTTTGTTTGAGTAAAATTCAACCATACATAGGTATAGACCTATAACATAAACCATACCATCCCTATAATATATCATATTGATCCAAATGGAGAGTTGAGAAGGTTCCTTATTTGAATAGCAAAATAAATGTTAAATTTTTAAAATAATACTTTGATCACTATTTACTATTCCCTAAATTAAATCTCTGTCCTAAAAATAAGTCTGTTTATAAAATAAATAGTATATCTGTCACCAAATAAATAAGTACAAAAGTACCCGTACCTATATCATTTTTATGTAATTGGGTAGGTATTTAATAGTAACTATGTTGAGCAATTATTTTTTTCCCTCACTAATTTGGAAAGCGCTGTTTTGTCCTTTAAAACTAGCGTGGAAAAACACATGTTATCCACATGTGGGGCAAAGTAATCTAATTCCTATCACTTACCACCAGTCCAGTATAAGTGAGTCCTATATGCCGATAGTAAATATGCGCAATCGGTGGTCACACCTTAAATTGGTCATGTGATCATGTCTTATCCCGCACTTGGTAAGCTGTTGGCAATATCTAAGTACCAGGAGCGTACCTATACTCTATGACAAATTTTGAAATTGATTTTTGATGGTTTCTTCAAGATAACTTACATGTGGATAAGATAAGTCGTATTTAGTCTGTATTTTCCTCGCAATAGTGAGGGAAAAAATGTTGTATTACACTCGGCGGCAAAGTTTGTTCAACTCTCGTGCCTTGAGACCCTCGTAAAGCTCAAGATTCCAGTTATTGAACCACTCGCTACGCTCGTGGCTCAATTTTGAAATATTTCGCTTGCTTCTCAATATAAGCCCGAGAGTTAAACAACAACTTTGCCCCCTTGTATAATAAATAACTATTGTGACAAATCTTATTAATAAGCGAATACGGATAAAACATTCATATGGTGATCGAGGAAATCATTATGTAATACTTAATGCGCAGGCATTGCACGTGCCACGAGGCCGTACGCAGGTTTAAGATAATGTTTCTATATATAAATTATATTTAATGTATTAATAACAAAACGTGGGAGATAAACTCATCATTTATATAAGAAGCTGGTAAATCGTCCGACAAGGGGTAAACAATTTCATATCATTACAAGGAAGTATTGTACGATAAATGAATTTACGTTCATGTATTAGGTACGAGTATCTCGCATATGCAGGAGATGATAAACCGACATCCAATCAACTAAATGACAACATTACGGATATTGACAAACGTTTAGTTTAATTATTCACTAATAAAATAGCGACTTTGTGGCGCGAGGCATGGCATATCATTCTACAATTATTTAACCCAGGGTTAGCGGAACATGGTCAAAGGAATTACACATCGACGAAACCCGGAGGGGTCGTTTACAAAGTATCGGATTTACCAGTTAATTCCGGGTAAGTTGGTTACCCCTGGTTTGCGCAAGTGATCTTAAGCGGCTTTTTGTTATCACAAAACAATATGTATCAAGCGCAGTACGTGCTAGTGTTGTTTTATTCATGAAACTTTTGGGATCGCAGTAGTTGACGCCAGCGTTATGCTTTCTGTGATCGTTTTTGTAGAAAACATGTCAAACACAGCCAGGACGGGTGTTGTGGAGCGAGACAAAGGCACACGTGACCACCCAAAAAAGCCTCGTCGCAAAAAGAGATTATTTGCTAATCCCATAAAAAGTTATGGATTTAAATCTCTGCAATATTTTATAAATAATGCGTAGTAATTATTTTGTTAAAACTTTTCTGTAGGCAAGTAATAATCTATGTCTTTGTCTTACAAAAAACATTGAGCAGGTAATTCGAATGAATGTAGGTATACCTCTAATATTTATGTTTCCTTGTAAAACCAAGTTAAAGCAAATAATTGTTAAAAATGTATTCTCTTAACATTAAAAATGAATATTCATGGGTTCGATGTGTTTGATAGTGGAGTAGTTTTTGCCAAATGTGTGAATGTTATCCTTATAAAGCTTGTCCACGAAAAAAGTAACCATCGTAAAATGAGTGTCCACTGTTACTCGACAGCTCCATCCATGTAGTTCAAACAAAATGTTAAACTTAAAAACTTAAAAAAAACACCATTTGAATTTACTAAGGCAACAACATGTTTTTGAGCAATAGCTTTAAAATTAAATTCAAGGGTGCATTCCTTTGCTTAAATTAAGTTAATTTCTCAAAGACACCGGTATTCTAATTAGCTCCATTTAGAAAATAACTACTAATTTAAACGGAGTATGAGTATTCGACATGACATTGATATGTCATAGTTGTTACTTAGTAAAGTCAATTCTAATGCCCGTTTTACATTAGCGGTTGATGCAACATGTAATTATTCTGTATGAGAAATTATAAAATTAAAAATTAACGAATTAAATAAAACTGACTATGCCATTCTGTTCCTTAATTATACCAAGCCACATGACGAAGACAAAGCAAATGCTCTAGGACATCCTGTACATTCAACGCTCCCTATCCCGGTCGGACCTTCTGTACTAAATTATAATCATATCTGTAATAACAACTGATGTTTTGCGTTCTAATTTAACCTTATTTTTACAATTTAATGTAAACATTTTACTATCTGAACACACTATGACAGTCGGGTCGTTCATATTTAGCCCAGACAAGTCAATGTGTTATAATATAAGAGATAAGGGCGTAGCAAGCCAAACAAATTGTTACGAAAACATCAACAATCAAATATTGTCGTTGACCTGTAGAACATACTTATTTGAGATTATCTAATAAAATACAAGACTATTACTGTATACTTTCTGACGACCGCCGACGACCAGTTGGCGTAGTTAGTAGTGACCCTGTGAACAAATATCTGTGATGAACACAGATATTGGTTCCTGAGTCATGTATGTTTCCTATGTATATCGTTGCCTAAGTGCCCGTAACACAAGCCTTATTGAGGTTACTGCGGGATTTTGTTAATTTGTGTAAGAATGTTCTGTAATATTAATTGTCTTTCCCATCACGGAACAATGGTATTCCGGGCCTTTGGGAGGCGTACGCGGAGCCGAAGCCAACACGCAGAGACCATTTCGACAATTTAATGAAATGTAAGGGGTACACCGAGCGGATGTTGCATCTGCCCGAGTCATGGGACGCACGCAGAGGCAGCACCCGCGAGGGTGTATAGACTATTGAGATCTAATGGAATCTAAAATATACTGGACTATTAGGTGAAAGTGGTGGACTAAATCGTTAAATATAAAAGCTGTCCGAAAATGTGTGCTGAAATAGCAAACCAAAATAGCCGCTGTCAAAGTTTTGCTGCACTTGCCAATGCCTAATAATTAATAATTTTTAATATTAATTAGTAAGTAGCTTTTCTTACAATTGTCTGTACTTATTAAGTAAGTTCTTTATTTCACAATTCTATTGCATGCGGTGTTTACCCATAAGTGGTTGTGACATACCTCCCTAAATGTATTATTAGCAAGTAAGCTTAAAATGTATTGATGTCAACAATCGTTGGTGAACCTTAAATAAATAAAATAAAATAAATACTGGGTTATGAAGAATAAAATCGGACGTCTGCCTAACAAAATGGTAATCAATTTTATTTCCGGCAGACGGTGACTCGCCCACATAAGATGGGCCCCCACAAAAAGCGACATCTAAGATGGCTCGAGGGCAACACCGGTATGGGGGCTGGGGGTAGACAGGTGTCACTGGACTTTAAACATATAGCCAACTCGCCACTTAGGTTTCCACCCTCGAGAACACAGCTCTCGCGACCCCACTCTGGACGGCCGGTTAAGGCAAGCCAGAGGCGGAGGACTTGGTCGGACGACGGAGTCCCCCAGGAGCGCTCAGGTACGTGGGATCGCTACTCCCCAACAGCTCGCCACAAGCTGCCCTGCGTTGACTGATTGCACCGGTCGAAACCAGTTATATTAATTTATTATTATTCATTTAGTATCATTACTTCATAATAGATTATTGTACTGTTCCAAATATTTGGGAAAATTATGCAAGTTCGTAAATAAAGAGAAGCTTAGGTCTAAAAATACAACTCTGCATTCAATTTGTATCTCCAAAGGTATGAGGGGCGCACAAGAAAGGTACAATTTTGCAGGTAAAATACATCCTTTGTTTGAAATCCGTTGTCTTCTGAAAGTTATTTCAGGCAACCAAATAAGGAAAGGAAACAATTACATTTTCAGTATGTCTTTACCTTAATAATATACACAGGTTAATACCATTTGGGTAATAACCTATGTTCGGAACCGTTCGGAAGTTTCATAAAACACATCATTTTATAGAAGTTTGATGTATAAATAAAATGCAGAAATATAAAAATGTATAAAACACTTTAAATGCTTGACAGTTCATTTGCTTGGAAGAGATAAAGTTGTCTTCATTTTTCAATATAATTATATTATGTTATATCATTTTCCTGATTCATCTAACGCAAAGCAGCACGTATTAGGGGACTCACCGACGTTATCAATGGCGACCACCGACTTCTTATTACTGACAAACGGACGTATTTCAATAAGACATGTAAAACTGTTACGCTGTTTTGCAAATCTCATCTGAACACACCATTGCCCACATATCCTACAAATACGGTGGTTGCAGATGAATACCACCAGTTGTTCATAAACGTACAATACCAATAACGTACAATAACATTATTCATCATTTAGTAAAACATAAGTATTGAAAATGCGCTTTATTGTGGTTTTATTCGTTCTCTTTAAGTTATATGCTGCTCAGGATACTGGTATGTTTTTATTATCTAACTATTTTATTTACTTTGACTGTTTAGTACGGAACAGACTGTGAAATTGACGGACATATTATATTAAAAATGCTATTCATATATTCCATTTAATGCATTTAAGTCATAGTTGTAAGATTAAGATGTAAATACACGAGATGTATAAGATGTAAGATGTAAAGGTATGCTGCTTGAGTTAATTCTGATCCTAAATATGAACAATGTGTCAAGAAAAATATGGTTATTATAGGCGATAAAAATAGGTTTGATGAGAAAATTCGGACACATTTTCAATTTAATAAATTGACGGGAACTGAATACTGTTATTTGACCTTGACGTCACATGGCATATGTTTTTGACAGAACAAAAAACAAACTGTCATCATCATCTTAACCCTGTGAAAACCAGTGCTGTAAAGGGCTCGAAACGTAGGGTCAAGGTGTTAATAAACGCGATTAATCCGTTCTAAAGTGTTTAATTTTAATGAATAACAATCGCGGTAACAGAAGACAGTATTAAAAAACAAACTAAATTCAGCCAGACCCCGAGTCAGATACTTTCGGATTTCCTCTACAATAGTCACCTTTACCAACTGTTTTTCCCTAGACTGCAGTGTAGTGCCAATGACGCAATGGGCGGGAGAAACCTGTCGGCGCACAGACCCTCTTCAGAACCCCGTAGACTTGGTGATTATCCAGCACAGCGTGTACGGAGCTTGTGCCAACGACAAGGATTGTGAGAAAGCCGTCAGAGGAATCCGCGAGTATCATATTAGCAAGAAAGGATTTACGGATATTGGATCATCGTAAGCGTTTAGAGCACTTCTTGAGACCCAAAAACAGTGGTTTTGTTATATCAGAGGGTCGCGAATTCTACCCTTGCCGGAAGCTGTGTCTTTTAATATTGTTTTCTTTATCTTTAAGCATTGTGGGATAATTACCAGACGTTCTTGCATAATGCAGTATTATTACAGTCGCTAATTTAAAATCTTGTTGTTTTTCCTTTATAACTTTATTTTTATAAAACTAACGTACTCTGCACTGTCTTTTGTTTGAACCAGTCAAAAATTATAGGCATGGAATATTTTCCACTCTCTTCAGATGACAATCAATTCACGGAATTTGAAACTGAAACTAATGTAAGCGATGCAGCCTTTTGCGTCACTGATAGTTAATTAATTAGAGTTCCCTTAAGCAAACCATTTTGTGTTGATCCTAATAAATATTTTGGCTGTAGGTTCCTTGTGGGCGGTAACGGTAAGGTGTACTCCGGTGCGGATTGGTCGCTGGTCGGCGCGCACACCAAGCATTACAACAACCGCTCCATTGGAATATCTTTTCTTGGAGACTTTAGGGGTGAGTAGTAAAACAGAGGGAAGTTATTTTTAGGACCACAAGTTTGTTCTGGACGAGAACTGTATGGTGTACTCTGGCGCGGGTTGGTCACTGATCTATGTGCACACCCTTGGTGTGCTTGCACTATAACAATCGCTTAATTCGAATATCTTTTCATAGATACTTCAGAACTAAGTAATCGTTAATCAAACAGAACACAGAGATGTTTTGGGTGTAGCGATTAGGTATGCGAGTAGGCGGACTGATCGCTGTTTCGTGCTTACACGAGACCAATAACTGTTCCTTTGGATACTTTCATGGAGATTTCAGAAGTAAATTGTTAAATAGAAGGAAGAAATCCTTATATGCAGACATAGAAAGGTGCACAGGGTAACAGACTAATCACTGTTTAATGCTAATTCACAATAGTGGTTCTATCAGTTTCTTAGGCGCCTTAAGGTAAGCAAAGCTAAAGGCAATCAGAACATAAGGAATCACTCGTAATTCTTTAGACACTTTAGAAAGATAAAGTATAGGGTATAGGAAAAGGCAAATATTTTCTTGGGGGTCCATACAAGAAATTTTTAAGAAGTAAAAGAGCTGTATATCAGCTGTAAAAGCCACGTAATTACGCCACGGCATGTAATAACACTAATAACCCACGCCACGTAATTTTGAATTTGAAATATACAAAACAATTTAATCCTATTTAGGCACATTATTATGGTCTTTATGCGTGATGGACTAGTCGCGAATTCTCCGATGCAGCTTGATAAAGTAATCACCATCATAACAACTTAAAAATTTATAAGATGAAACATACTTTTAACCTATTATGTCCATTGATATCCAAACACCAACGACTTCGAACTAATTATTACAACCAGTAATATTTTTAGCAGAAATACTACTTCAAAATGCCTGATAAACTTCTGGCGCTCTAGTATAATTCTACCGACAGACGTGAAGTCAAGTCGCGCTTAATGTATGAAGTGTCGCACCTTTTGACACGTTATGGTTGGGAGCTGAGGCCCTACCACGAACATCGAAAATTAGTATTAACTGAATAACCTCTTTATTTTAGTAGTTCCTAATAGGCCTGAAGTTCAATTAAATATCTAAAAAGAGAGAGAGAGAGAAGATATTTAAAAACTTTAAGATTCGTTCCTACTTTGCTGCTCTTGATCTTAAATCAAGAAGTCGAAAAAAATATTTTAAATTTAGTCGAGTGCCCAATTGGGAAGAATTAATGAAGCATTACATTTGAATACGACGACTTTTTAATTAAGATTTAGATTGGATCATTTGAGATAATCAATTCGAAATAACTGTGTAGCAAAGGCATTTTCAATCAAATTACGTCGTGAAGCTTGCTTGCTATAACAAATCCGTATCTGAAACTGTTCAAGACGTTGAAGTAGCAAACAATTTTAGATTGAATTGCAGGATAAATTGGAATCAAACTACAATAGATAGAGTTATGAATTAGTATACGTAGCCAATAGATAGAGTTATGAATTAGTATGCGAAGTATGCGTACGTATTCCCAAGACTTGTTTGGTGCGGGTAACATTTGCATGCTACTTAACAGATTTATTTGTCAGATATTAAACATGTCACTTACACACTCAGGCGGCGCCGCGGTCACATCATTCAAATTTGGATACGCGATAAACCTAATAATTCGCAAATGCGAAGATTGCTAAGAGAAATCAGGAAAATAAAAGCACTGTACACTAACGGAATAACCTCTATAAACATTGAAAACTTATAATAAAGGTCAAAATAATCCTTAGAGGACAAAAGCTGTCCCAAAAATCGATATAAGTAAGTAAACGTTTGTTCTCATCATGGATTCTATTTAGGAAATGAGTAAACATACTGTGTGTTTGTTTTCGCAGTGGCTGAACTTCAGGCAATAACCCTTGTATGTATTATTTATTACGAAACCCTTATAATATATGGATACTACTGAGTTTTAAGTTACCTACTCGAACTAATTATCATACTATTATTTTGTATCATATTTAATGGTCATAACTTCTAGAATTTGATCTATGTCCTATTTTTTTACACGTATGTCAAAAACGGAAGTCTTTTTAAAGAATATCTTTAGATCCATTGCTTTAGAAACACTGGGTTCAGTCACAACAACGTCGTATGGAGTTAAAAGTTTCTTTGGGACTTCGAGGTAATGTGTCTTAAAGTTTGATCAATTTTGGAAGATATAGGATGTTAGGAAAGAAATTTATCAAGTTAAAGTTATTTATATGTTGGGTAGACAGTTCGGGTTGAATGTAAAAGTTAGAAAGCAATCGAACAAAATTTTAGTTTAAAAGAGATCGCCTTCATTGACTGAATCAGGGTTAAATGACTTATTCCTAATAGCCAGGTAAGGCTGAACCTACACCAAAGTTTGTATCATTATTTGACATATAAATCATATAATCACCAGACACCGAAGTTTTGGTGGCGCGAATAAGATTTACCTAGGGACTTCTTCTTATGATAATAGTTATGACCTTCTGAGGTACCTATTATAATAAAATGTTTATGGTTCATGGTTGATTGAATGAAAAATAGTACTCTTCATTAGGTGCATGCAACAAAGTTACCTAAATTGGCCTCTGTTGTAAGGTATTCTTAGTGTCCGTTTACATTCCATTTAAATAGATTGAATATCATTAAAATAAGTTTTTGTGTAAGAAGCACGTTAATAATTAAAAAAAAAGTTGTTGTTAAAGTTGATTGTTATTTGAATTTTTAAATTCCTTAAAAGTATTTAAAACATTGATGGGTAGTATTTAGTCAGCATATTTCAGTTAATTTCTTTTTTATCCGATGAACTTAATAACTAATAATATGTAATATCATTTTTGAATAAGTATTCAGTTATACGGAAGTTTTCGAATTAATAGTAACTACGAAACTAGACTATTTGTCTTCAAAGTGTGTGTAAAAACTGTGATAAGTATTATAATTTAAAGTGCACAAGACAATTTGATTTGTGCTGTGCATCGCAACAACAATATACATAGGTAAAGAGGTCTATTTATTTCAGAAACCTTGCCAACTGCTGAAGCCGTACAAGCAACAAAAGACATTATATCCTGCGGTGTATCGCACAATTTCCTGACGCAGAACTACCGACTCATCGGCCATAAACAAGTCGCCAAAACCGAGAGCCCGGGTGCAGAGCTGCAGAAAGAGATTGAGACTTGGTCTCATTGGACAGAACATGTTGAGGCATAGAAGAAAACAATACATTGACTAAATAACGCCTAAGTTGTTTCTGTACTCTTACCAAGAGTTTAACGCAGACGGATTCTCTAGCACTCGCGTAAACCCGAAATGAATTCCGGGTGAGTTTTCGTAGTTCGCTAGCAATTATGGCCATTTAACTTGGTTGGCGTTATGTTAAAAAGTAGTTGTCTGCATCACAAGAACAACTAGAACAATTTTAAATGTAAACATTCTAAACAGCGGCTCTACAACAATGATCAGACCCCGTCGTGTTATAGTTACTAAAATAGTGCAAAACGAATTATGTTTAAGAACTCTATTGTATGCTCCATTCGCATTTAGTCCAACCTTAGTCTGGTTGAAAGTTTCAAGTTTCAATATCTGAATGGTTTTAATTCCGAATTGTTCTCAAGTATTCAACTCCTGGAAATGTATTATTTTGAAAACGAATCGATTCAAGTATCTCCTTTGGTCTTAAAAACTTACCCCATCTACAAGTTCCTAACGAACAGTAGTACCAGACGTCGTCTGGAAAGTTCGATTTGGATATCTTTTGATTCTCGAAGACAATAACCGAATTTGTCATTGAACGGTTTTGTCTAAGGTACAGTCAACCAATTGGAACCCTAGGCCACTCTAGAATCATGTCAAAATGACAAGCAGTAAAAGATTTCATACAATTTGATTTATAGAGTCACTATGCCATAGCCCTACAGTGGCCTAGGGTTCCAACTGGTTGACTGTACATTGGTGGTACACTCGTATAAGGGTAAATATACTATTTTTCATAATTAGTAGCTAATGGTTACGGTCCTCTGGGTCACTCTTAAAAGCGCGGTTTTATGATATTAAATATCACAAAACAAGATTTGTTGTGGTAGTTATATTTCATTTCCATAATGATGGGTCATCTAACAAGCTTGTTAGCAAAACATATTACCACGTTTCTTATACAAACAGTGCGACATTTGTCGTCTGGCTAATGGGACAGAATAACATCAAAAAATAGCTGCTGCATATAAAACAATTTCGTCTTTATTTGAAATAATAATTTTAACGAAACAAGGCCGGAAATCGAGTTGAGTAATTTCGTATTTCCGAGTCTTAACGAAATAAGGAAAATGCAATGTTTTTTCATTAACATTCACAGTTTCATTACGTAGGAACTGAAACATACGGACACCATAGTATGTAATACGAAGGTTGATCACCCTTACTAATAACATCTTACTGCAAAACCGTTCTGACATTGAGAAAAACCGGCCAAGAACATGTCGGATCACGTTCAGTGTAAGGTTCTGTACTTTACCGTCTCTTAGAAAAGATGTACTTAAACTTTAATTGGTTTTCATGCCCATAACATGCACTTCGCAGCTCTTACGCATCTTATTCTAGTTGACCCCGGAACTCTAAGAGAGTGTCTAAATTGATCTGCCAGTTGCCAGCGAGGCTGATTCTCTATACGTGTGCCTGTTACTGAGATCATTGATACACTCAGTTACCACAACGAACTAAATTATAGGTACCTACATTTCATACTCTGTAAAGTTAAATTTTCATGTAGTGCACTATTTAAGACGAAGGTGTATTATCTTTCGACTTTCTGCCGCGTCAATCAGAGACAGCATTCTTCTTGTCCGTGATCTAGTTATAATATATATGTATATGTAAATGCGTAACTACCTTATAATAGTTATAATTTACCAAAACAATTTAATTCCATCCCGGTTGTTCCTAATAGAAATGAGCGTAAATGCGAATCCAATATCGAAAAAAACCGGCCAAGTGCGTGTCAGACCACGCATAATTGAGAGTTCCGTACCGTCACATGATGAAAAAATTGTGCGAGCAAAAAGGCTTTTGTAGTAAATAGTTTTGGCAAAAACTCAGAAACGACTTGATCTGTTCAAAATAATTTTCGTGGTAAGATCATCTTATATCCTGTTTTCCTAAATTTTCCTCCCATTCAAAAGGGGGGGGGGGCACAATTTTTCAGACTTTCAGAGCGATAATTTCCGAAAATATTCGATGAATGTAATTCGATTTTTTTTATACATTTAGTTACATGTATGGGGCGCCCCCCCTTTACATATTTTTATTTCGTAATTTATAGGCAAAAATAAATAGCGGCACACGAAATACACCTTTAGCTGTAATATCATTACAATATGCTGTATAGTTACTGAGTAAAACCGCTGTGACATACGGACGGACGGACAGACGGACTTGACGAAACTATAAGGGTTCCGTTTTAGCCATTTTGGCTACGGTACGCTAAAAAGACCCTCCCCAATGTCCCGCTACTACTAATGTAGAGCCGAGTCTATGAATATGCCAACTTAACATAGAGGGTATCCGATTTCATGAAATGGTTCCATATCAACCGACTTCGGACTGAGCATGGACGCTGTGCTGACTTCATGTTCAAGAGCGGGTGGCGAGACTCGCCTGAGTGTGTTTGCGGAGCCCGAAAGCAGACTATCCACCATATAATACATCACTGCCCTAAGAGAAAGTTTAATGGCAACCATAAAGATCTGCTAGCGCCTACTGAAGATGCAGCCCTACAAAACCCTAGCAGCCCTTGCAAAGCCGTAAGGGCTTTGCAAGGGCTGATTCGATATAGCGCTATAATTCTTCAACTACTGTAAATAATACGACTCAAGTCTTGTAATTTGCCATATGATTAAATAAATTTATCGGCAACTGATTGGTACATTTTACTAAGGTTAATCAGATAATCACATATTATTATAATGTAAGTCAATATTTATTTCGAGAGCCTTTCGGAACGAGTTACGGATTACAGCTAAGCTTGCTTGAACAAATCTGTACGGATTGTACGTGTGACTTTCTCATTTAACAATAAATCCGGGAGGACTTAAGGGTATCAAATTCGTAACTGTTATTGTCGTCGGTTGACAGGTTTTTGATGTATACTTATGTAGATTTCTGTTGTGTCTTATTGAAATGAAACACTTTAAAACGGATTAATCGCGTATACTGACTACAGTAACTCAAACACAGGGTTATTTTATTTCAATGAGTACTAATTGAGGTTACCGAAGAATAAGTATATTATAATTAATTTTATTATATATTTAAGATAATTTGGCTTTAATTGGATATATACAGTGACATTACTAATGTTGGCACGACAAGACAAAGTTCCCGCGGTATGAAATAAATAAAAAATATCCTACTAATTGAACTCAACATAATTATGTACTCGAACTAAATCATCATCTAAGGTCACCCGGGATACGGCGTCACTGTTTTTCTGGATATTTTTTAGTGTCCCCTCTATGAAAAATGAGACCATATAAAAAAAATCTTAACTCTGCGCCTTCTACAACATGATACCCAAATAATTCGTAAAGTAACTTTTTCACTACTCTACAATTAAACTATATATAAAAAGTTTTTTAATTTTTTTTTTTTTATAATAATAAAGGTTGTCATTTTTTACCTATCTCTAGCCGGTGGAGGAAGAGAGGGGAGGCTTTTTCCCAGCAGTGGGACACAAAATAGGCGATAAAAAAATAATAGCCGGTCATTATTGTTCGGGCATATCCGCCAGAACTGTCAATCAATGTACATAATGGTAAATTTGTCTCGCGGATGCCCGGAGGACATGCACACTATGGAGAACCGACGGCTTGCCCGAATTTATACGGAATATTGACCAACCGATAGGTAAGTAGGTTGAAATCTATCACGTCATAAAAGCATCTTGACGTATACTCCGAGATATCACGTGACGCTTTCTATAGGGACTGACAGATCGGGCACGGCGGCCCGTCCCGGCCCGGTCTGCCGTGAGTCATCCTTTACACTTCACCCCTCTCTTTTGATTCTTGATAGACCCCCGAATATTTATTTATACGTTTTATTTAAGTTTTTTTTTTCATTGCTTTCCAACTAAATGAAGACCTGATGATGACTGCTTGTGCTTTCTTTTAATTTAAATTTCTACTTGTTAATAAGTGTAACATCAAGTTGCACAGCATTGACCCAACATCAGTTCGTTCAACGTATGCAACTGTACTAATGACTCTTATTATGAATTCACCTTGATAGTGATATTCAAAGAGGTCGTGTTGATTACTAAACGAAAATTACTGTACTTTATGGTAATTAACCCTGAGTTGAACCGAGGAAATGTCAACAGTCGATGCGGTTGTTCAAGAAAACGTGTTCTTATGAACAACTTCACCAGAGCATGCCTTGTGTTTAGTAGCAGAATTGTAATAATTAAATCGGATGACAATATTTCAATATCATCCAATATATCTGATGTGATAAGTTGTTTTTTTCAGGGAATGTCCAATGGCTTAGGTACGCTGTATGGTTAATGAACAAAAGTACCTCCGTATTTGTCAAGGACTTGTTTTTAGTTCTTTAAGGTACTAGTTAAGTCATTTGCACAAAAGACATTGCGTGTCCAAAGCAAGTTGTAGACTTCACACAAACCATTAGGCTTCTTCGTGGTGCACGATGAAAGTATCAAATAATAAGTTCGTGCATAAACTGCATAATTTCTGAAAAACTTAGTCGCATGAGTTGATATTTGAACCAGCGACCGTCGGATTGTAATCCCAGTGCTTTTTTGTACGATTACATAGAATACAATACTTACTTATTATTGGCATGGTGGTACAACCCTTAGCGGACCTTCACTTCCTCTTTAAGGCTTTTTAATTTATTCCGACTCTTGGGCTCCTTCCTCTAAGTTGTTTATATTCGTTCTTTCTATGTACCCCGCCCACTGCTCACGTTGACTTGACTAACCGGGATATAGCCGGTAATATACGTTCAGGCAATCCGTCGGATCTGCATAGCGGGTATGTCCGCCGGGCATTCGCCGGAGAAATTTACTATACATTACAATTGTATTGTAAATCAAATGCGACCCATTTCTAAGCATGTTTGAGAAAAATAAATAGAGCTTTAATAACGACGCAGTAAAAGTATCCTATGAAGTTGTAGACGATTATATATACCTAGGACAAACTGTCCAGTTAGGTAGGTCCAATTTCGAGAAAGAGGTTAATCGTCGAATCCGACTCGGTTGGGCAGCGTTCGGGAAGCTGCGACACATCTTTTCGTCCAATATTCCGCAGTGCCTGAAGACGAAAGTCTTCAATCAGTGTGTGTTGCCAGTGATGACATACGGTACTGAAACGTGCTTACAATGGGCCACATAAGAAGGCTCAAAGTCACCCAAAGGGCAATGGAGAGAGCTATGCTAGGAGTCTCTCTGCGAGATCGTATCAGAAATGAGACCATCCGCAGCAGAACCAAAGTAACCGATATAGCTCTCCGAATCGCTAAACTTAAGTGGCAGTGGGCGGGGCACATTGCACGTAGAACCGATGGCCGTTGGGGCGGAAAGGTTCTCGAGTGGCGACCGCGTACCTGAAGGCGCAGCGTGGGTAGGCCCCTCGCAAGGTGGACTGATGACCTGGTGAAGGTCGCAGGAGTCCGCTGGATGCGGGTGGCGCAGGACCGGTCATTGGGAAATCTTTGGGGGAGGCCTGTGTCCAGCAGTGGAGGTCTTTCGGCTGAAATGATGATGATGATGATGAAGTATCCTATAGTCCAGTCGCAAGTTGCGTCAGGTCATTCTGGCTAAGGCGGTGAATATTTGGGCCGTTCCCCTTTTTACCGACAATGAAACGCGATTCCTTAATTTTTCGGATTTTTGATCTTGTGTAAACGGTAGAAACATATGTGTTTGAAGTACATTATCTGATAGTTATTTTCATGTAGGTAAGGTATTTTTCTTTTTAGTGGTTTTCTAGAAAACACCGTGACAAAGTGGCCCTCTTCAGTGAAGACAGCCTTTTTAAGTTTAAGAGCCCGGTATATAAATTTGTCCGATGAGTTTGATGAGTTTTCTGTCTAGTTTTCGACCTTATTGCTATTGAATCATAATAAAACATTTTTTTTCTTGTTCAGTATAGAGTCTTCTACGGAATAAATGAAACACTTTTACACATTTTCACACAAAATTGATAAGTTTTTTTTTATATGGTATCTTTTTGTAGAAATACACAAACATTAGCCAAGTTTTCTGGCTAAACAGTAACTTTTTTTACATAAATGAATATGCAGTTATAAACTTTATTTATTACCTTATTTAAAAATAATAAATAGTGTATATATATTTCTACTGTTTTTTGTCTTAAACTCCACTGTAAATCGCTCTGCTTAGGGGTATAAAATCTGCGACGTTATGACATTGGATTCACACGCCTTCGGGGGCTCGCAGTGAGAGATCATGTCGCTCCGCGCTCTGACAATATTTATAAAAATGAGAGACTGAGAGTATTGAGGAACGTGTAAGTAGTGGATATCGAGATATTGGGTGGCTGAGTAGCCCCTTGTATAGTTGGGATACTTGGGTATGCCTATTTATTACGATAAAGTTTCAATGTTATATTTTCGCGCCATATTGTGTAAAAGTCGTATCTCGTGCGTATTTGAATATAATACCGGACTCTTAATAATGTAGGTAAATTGACTATCACTAACAAAAGAGTAACAAGTATACTGTACTGATATGATAACGTTAACCAAAATTTCAGCATTTACCTCCTATACAAAACATAATAATTAAATTCTAAATCTGACACTTTTTAAAGTCTTATCTGTCTAAACAAAATAAGTAGTAGGATATCGCTTCATTAAAAAAGCTTTTTAGTGACATACCAAAATTTTAAACACCAAATATAGTTTTTCTTAAAAAATAAATATTGAAATTTGTCTTCTGTTACCGCGATTGTTATTCATTGAAAATAAACACTTTAGAACGGATTAATCGCGTTTATTAACATCATGTCCGTACGTTTCGAACGTCTAAAGTGTTTAATTTTATTGAAATTTGTTAAAATTCGATTTTGCATATTTCAATACATTTGTTTTAAGAAAAATAAATATAATATCACTTCATTAAAAAATGCAGTGATATTCCCACTACTTATTTTGTTCCGATACGACTTTTAAAAAGTAGGTCGGTATTTCGGTTAAAAGCGGCGCGTACCTGCCGGTAAGTCGAAACTCGAAACTTCGATGTCCCGTAATTCGGTAATTAAGCTGTTCATTGGAAAAATATTTCATGTCTGGGCCGTCAACATACATCGCTATAATATAACCAAAAATTACTCAAATCGAAAACATCGACTTTTTTCAGTGGCTGAAATGCCCCAGTTTTCAGCGCGGATACAGATCACTGTCGGTAGAACGGCTCATTTTCACTTTTCCAGTATTTCTAAGCGTTGTGGTATTGTAAACATGTAAGTAAGAGAAAGTTTATGGAATCATGTCGGCGTTTCATCCTTAATAAATCGATCCGTATTCAATTTGCAAAATTATTTTCTGAGGTAAATTTAATTTCCTACCTTGTAAACGGCCCCCATTCAAGAAAGTGGCGGAGCTACCTGACAACTTTACGGTTAGCACAAACTTTCGCACGCGTAACAGTTATAATTATCAACCCAGCTATTACATTCCTACGTTTGAATTCCTTTCGTAATGTCATCTAAATACGGTTGAAAATAAAGAAGCGGGAGTAATATTTAAAACGGGTCACTCACTCTGAGTGTACAACCTGCCTCTGTGGCCAGTGGTCGCTCCTGATGACGTTCTTCGTAAAGAACAACACATGTCGAGTGAAAATCGACTAAATTACGTGAGTGACCTGTTTTAAATATTATTTAATATGTTCGAGTTTCACGAGAGTTTTACAGTTAAAGAGGCGGGAGTTTTGAGCATACATCATTATTTAAGTAAAAGTCCGACCAAACGTAATAAATTTTGATAAAAAAAGTTGGAAAACACATTTGCTCTGAATGCAACGTTACATTACCGGGGCAGTGAACATAACTGTGGAAATGTTTCGCAGTAGATTACACTTTTATAGAATAACTTATTACACTTTGAACTTTTGTAAAATTTGGAGGTTTAATTCTAAAACAGTTGCATACATGGCAGTGAAAAAATATCTGACACAACCTTCTTTTGTTGGCGTAAGTTTGTCTATATGGAAAAAAATATATCCATATTTTATCATGTCCTGGAAAAATGCAAAAAAATATTTTTTCTACTCGCCGACTTTAATCTGCCAATTACGAGTACATAGACAAAACTATAAGCTCATACTTTTCGATATTAGACAGTCCAACTCAACTATAATATTTCATTTCGATACGCTGTAGGCAACTATAATAGAACTTCATACAAATTTTATACTTATTTGCGATGACGCCTGAGACTTTGCCGAGCGCGCGCCTCACGCCTGCGCCGACCGCGCCGGCCTGCCGGCCATCTTTTTGTGTTACATCCTTGTTAAGTCAATGAAATTGAATGATGAAATTGTTCCTCCATAGATGATGATGATGATGACTCGTAGAAAAAGTATTGTATACAATCGTAATATAATTAAGTTTTTCAATCTCGTACCTTACTTAGGCCACTCAGCAAGCTTCGTGGCCTAAACACGGTACTCGACTGAAAAGCTCTTCATTATATCACGATTGTATAAAATACTATTTAAGTTTACTTTTACGAGCGAAAACGATGTCAGCCATGGTAGTCCATAGATTATCTGCGGTACGACGTGCAGGAAAACAAGATTTGTCAAAGTCAAATTGTTATTGACATATAAATTGTTCCGTTATTCGTTGTTTGTCAATGTCACAGCAGAGGTTACGTATAATAACGAACTTCACTCGTAAGTATAAGATTCAACATGAAGTTAGCTTCAACGAGTTTAATGACGTCACTACATGGCCGACAGCATTTTCAAATAATGAAAATACGTAGCAATATTGGGTTCTTAAGTCAAATACTATAGAAAATAATCATTTATTATTTATTAAAACACTTTTTAAGGTTGCCTATTGTGACGGACGGTAAATTGCGGAACCCTACACTGAGCATGGCCCGACATGCTCTTGGCCGGTTTTTTTTTTCATAGTGCCGGTTAACGGTGGTCCACTTTGTTGTACTTGTATATTGTATACAGCAAAAATAATATTCCTTCTAAACATGTTTGCTTACACAATTCAACATTCAACGCAAATGGCACGTCATTTCTGAAACATTTGCCAGCTCACAAATTCAGTGCCAGCACGTGCTACGCGCTACGAGCGTAGCCAATAACACCCGATAGCCAACAACAGCCGAGAGCCAATAACACCCGATAGCCAACAACACAACAGCCGATAGCTAATAACACCCAATACCAATAAGTAGCGGATATCGGGTCATTGGGGCTCATTGTCTTAAGGTGGTTATAACTGCGGTATTCCATCCACATACAGCGACGGTGTGTGAGCTACACACTGCTTTTCACATGTGTGATATGTGTAACGCTATTGCTTCAGATCGTACATTTTCGTTATAAAGCAAGAATAAGAATGTCCGTCCCTACTAAGGTGTGCTCATCATCACAACCCTGTGGAAACGACTGTTGAGTAATGTTTTTGTTGCCTTTGTTGCTTTCATACTCAAAAAAATGTAACGAATGAACTTACGAAAGTGAATTAAGAAGTCAATCTATTTTCAATTTCTATAATATCATTGTAATAATAATAATTAGTATTGATGACCTTTTTTTCTGCATAATATTAATTTATTTATGTTTGACTTTTTTAATATTTATTTGTATTATTTAAATTTTTCTTCATTTTCAATAGCAGTAAATGAAATATTATTTTGACATTAATTGACTAATTTTATGTAATGTAAATTATTGAAAGATGAAATGAAAGCATGTAAAAAAAGTACTTATTCATTATTATGTAATACCAATAAACACTTAAGGTTTAGCCGTAGATGCCAATTGAATGGATTATAAATAAATATAAATAAAAATGAAAATTTATTTTAGTGTCGAGGGCTCCACCCCTCGAACCCCCCAATCTGGCCCTTGATTGCTTTCATACCGTACAAAAGGTTACAAATGAACCCACGCAAGTGGAAAAAGAAGTCAAGCTGTTTTCATGTTCATGGGCTCCGCCCCCTGAACCCCCCTTTTGCCTCTTGATTGTTTTCAAACTGTATAAAATAATAAACCTACGCAAGTGAATAATAAATACCGGACTCCCGGAGTGAAATAAAACATATGTATTTTTATATTTGTATGTAGACATTTAACTCATACTTAAAAGATTGAGTTACACCTTACAAAGTTGAAACTCCGGCCGGTTAAACGGACCTATATTAATAAAATAATTAACATTTATTAAATTCATCCTTTAGGTTCATACTAGTTGATAGTAATTATTAACGCAGAGTCATCAGTGATGCTAGAAAGTTGAAATTTGCACAGCGGGCTACTCATACAACGTCTACAGATAATAAGAAGTAAAGTTGACATTTTCCACCCCTAAGAGGTTAAAAAAAGGATTGAATATTTGTATTGGGATACTGTACAATTTTAAGTGAGAGATTTGATACTTTGTGTATAGATTTCTTATTAAAAACAAGAAAAGAGATTCTAGGGTTTTTAGAAATTCACCTCACAGGGGGTTAAAAATGAGTTGAAAGATTGTATGTAAGCTATGTAATTTTTCTGGTGGTGGTAGTTTGTCCATAGATCGCTTATTGTAAAATAAAAAAAACTAATTTTCTCAGAAAGAAAGGAAAAGTGGAAAATATCATGACCCTGGGTGGGACTCGAACTCGTTACTCTGAGACAGCCCACCGCTCTGCCAGAGATTACTTATATAACATAACGAACACAATATAAAATAAGCGACGGGATTGTTTTATTATAATCCTAATATTGTATTGTCAAATGCCGTTATTCATAAACGCTCATCAAACCTCCGTTAACTAATTTGTTGTTTGTCCTTATCTGTCAGTTTGACATTTGCGTTTGTTAACGAGGGACAAAACATATTTTAACTAATATAGGTCTTTTAAGTTTTTATGAATAAGGCGGTAAGAAAATAATTATAAACAAAATTCAATTCTACGCCTATGAAGGCGCGGGCAACAGCTAGTATATAAATGCGTATGTCCTGAATGATTCACTCACTCACTGACTAATCAACGCAGAGCCGAAACTACTGAAGTTAGAAAGTTAATATTTGCACATCAGGTTTCATTTATAATGTGTACAAGTAATAAAAAGCGATTATGAAAAATTCAACCCCTAAAGGGATAAAAAGGGGGTTGAACCTTTGTATAGGAATGGCGTAAAATTTTAAGTTCGAGACTTGAAACTTTATTTGTAATTGACTTAATAAAATACAATAAAAGAAATTTCAGGGTTTTGAGACATCCCTTAAAGGGGATAAAAATGGGTTTAACATGTTTTTTTTTATTATTATGAAACAAACAGTCTTACAAAAATATTTTCACAAATTATTTTCTTATTTCTAGACCTATAGTTTCCAGAATTTTCACATTTCCTTAATTAAATAATAAACGAATAATTTGTCCTACTACGAGGGATGGAGAATAGATGTTTATGCTTAAGACGGCATCGGCGTTCTCTGGTACTTGGAACTCTAATGTCAATAATTTTGAGTAGGTTAGGGGCATCGACATAATTATTTATTATTTTATACAATAGAGCGGAGTCAACACAATCTCTACGGCATTCAAGAGATTGCATCTTGTGGCGATTTAAAGATTCTATATAGTCCTTGTATTCAAAACAAAATGTTGTACAGAAGCCGTATGATTTTTCAAGTGAGAGTCTTGAAAATTCGTATTTTGACTGCATATTTTTAAATAAGAAAAGTAATTTCACTCGTTTATACCTCCTAGAAGTTTGTATTAAAGCAAAGTCAAGAATGTGTAATGTTGTATGGGGATGGCGATGTTGTTAGCGACTTGAAACTTTGTGTTCAGATTTCTTATTAAAAGACGTGAAAAGCGATTTCATGGCGTTCCGAAATGCATCCCTTAAAAGGGTTTAAACGGGTTGTGGGTTATATGGGTTGTGTGGTTTTTTAAGTGAGAATCGTGAAAATTCATTTATTGACGGCTTATTGTGTAACGAGAAAACGAATTTAAGCGTTTATTGATTGTTGATTATCAATAAACGCTTAAATTCGTTTTCTCGTTGGGTTGAATGTAAACGTATAACGAACACAATCTAAAAAGCAACGGGATTGTTTGATAGTCCTCTAAATAAGTATTTTATGGCTAATTGGTATTTCTTTATACACTATGGACAAATTCTATGACGTGTGTAAAAATAATTATTAAGAATGTTTACAAATTGTTTACTTTTGACATACACATTACTTTTAAATTGAATTTAGGATATTCTTGAATAAACATTTCATGTAATATTTCAGTATTATCAATAAATGACTATGAGTATGAATATTCGCTATTAAAATAATTGCAAACAAATTGAATTCTACGCACACGAAATCGCGGGATAATGATAAATAAAAAATATTATTTTATTTATCATTCAAAATGATTTCCATTTAAATATGTTCCGTGCGTCAAATTCGGATAAATTCGATTCCGCGAATTAAGCGATTCTGGTACGAAACAGGTTTGGGCGTGGCATTCGTAGCAGGTTGGTTGGATTTGTATAAATTTAAAGTTAAACGACTCATGTTCAGTTTAACTGTTGTGATTTTATTTTCATTTTATAAACCTACGTTTTTAAACATTGACTGTATGGAAAAATGGTTTTAGAAGACTCCTGGAGAGCTACCACGAAAATCGAACGATTGCGGATTTGTATCTTCATCTCGGTCACACTTGCATATTAGAGAGACAAAGAGGTTTCCCCGTCAATACCAATTGTCGATATTCGTGGTAGGTATGCTGTTCTTTTTTAAATACCTACTTACACAACACGATGTTTACGACTGATCCTACACGACATAGATAGGGTTAAAAAATTCTATATTCAATGCGTATACCGGTTTTCAAATTGTAGCTTTCTAGTTTTAACGGTCACTTCTGTGTTCGATAGACAAACAGACATACAGACGGATATAACGAATATGTAAAACAATATAAGGGTTGATAGTTGATTCCGGATCCCTAAAATAGTCGAGTGGTAACACCGATTCTTAAATAATAGGTAAGTACTTGTATTTTCTATTGATCAACAATTCATAAACGTTCTACCGAATGAACACGGGTTCTTACCAGAAGTTTTCGGTCAAAAACTGTGGGTAAGTGTTCATTAGTTACAATTTCAAATAAGCGCGATAGTTTAACAAAGTGCATTTTTAAACAAACAGGCTTAACCAGTGCTTTATTTAAACACGAAATTAGAAAAACACAAATCTTAATAATAATATTAACAACTGAAAAGAGCTAAATTAAAAACACAATAATTAAATTAAGTTAAAAACTAAATAAAAGAAGAACCTAAATTTAAAAAGAAAATACTTACCTAGAAAAAAAAAACTTACCTAAAAAACAAAAATTCCAGAGGTAGGCGCCAGCTCTGGGGTCTCCTGAGGCGTCGACCAGCCTTTTCGACTTCGACAAGGCCCCTATAAAAGACTTCATATCAGCCGACCAAGGACCCATTGTTTCCACGACAAGCGCCGAAAAATCGTAGACTTTCAGTAAAGACGAGTACTTGCCACGCTTCCGAAGTGTGGGCGGGTCGGTTTGTGTGTGTGTGTGTGTGTGCTCAAATTTAACACAAGAATTGTCTAGTCAGAACTACATACACTAGTGGCTCTGTGAGTTTTGACCTCGCGACCATCTGGTCTTAAGCGCCATAAGCCTGTACGGCGTTTAATCTCTGTGTATCAATTTCCATAATTTCAAATATTTTCCTAAAAATGAAACGACAAAACGATCATACTCTTATAATATATCTTCCAAGCAAATGAACTGAATTCAAAATGTTATTTCATACGTCAAACTTCTATGAAGTTATGAATTATATGAGTTTACTCTACACTTACATAGTATGTGCTATCACAGTCTATGAAAATTTAACTTATTCGGACTTTACAAAAAAATCGAGAGGTCCGATACGTACCGATATACCGACCGTATATACCGATACGCGCTTATACACACGCGTCGCTATATTGTGTGTGTCTAATGAGCTGTATTCGATTGCGACTGCGGCATTCGAAAGTATGTTTGTCTCGCTCCTGCCAGAGTAGTGGTAGGAGCGAGTAAGATAACTTTAAACTCGCAACCCTGGTTTCAGAGCTATGTAAGGGGTTAGTAGTTTAATGTTTATAGCGATCCCGCGGCGTCCCTATGGTGAGTCCTTCATCCCTCCTGGTTCCCCCGCGCCAGATGGCATGAGTAAAAGCATTTTTGTAATGTAAAAAAGTAAGGGTTTTTTATTTATTTATTAGATAAGTCATGTTGATTATCGTGTCCGTGTCGTGGAAGCCTGTTTGCAGTTGCACGGAGAGCGTACTGAGAAACATTTGAAATTTATTATCTGCATCATTTTCACTCGACAACAAATGTCCGCGGCAGTAGGAGAGACAGTGACGCACGAAAACACGCTTTGAACTTGTATAGAAACTGGGCAAAAAAATATCATCATGTGACATTTACAATATACCTAATTGAATATTTTAAATAATTATGCAAAAAACTTGTATGACTTTAACGGAGCAGTGTGCATGAAAATAATGCAAATGTATTTGTATATATTCTGTGACTGGCTGAGATCTGTTTGAAGTTTTCCAATTTATTTTACTTTCAATCTAACGGCGTTTTCTTATACCCCAACGGTTTGTATGATTAGGCATTGCCTTTTTAAAGTAGTTGCTTCAACAAAACCTCAATATAATTTCAAATGCTTATCTTTGATGCATATTGGCAATCTTTAAAGGGTTATAGGGTAAAGTACCTCTCATGTCACAAAAAATGCTAACGTTTGAATAAAAGGGCATAAGATTAAGAATAAAATATTTTTATAAAAAATATATAATATCAAATTTGAGGGTTGTCGTAATTCTTCAAGAACTCCATCATATAAATAGAAAGCAAAACAAAAAGATGAATGTCACAACTCGGATGATACGTAGAGCTAGGTTTACGGACCAGTTCCACTTTGCCATCCCTGGTCTGCATCATCAGGTCCACTCCACCAAATTGATGGTTTTCGTGAACAAATGCTCGAGTGTCTTAAGAAAAAACCCAAATTTGAGGAGATCCCTCAATACCTCATTGATCCCATCGTCCGAAAAAAATTTTGAAAAAAAAAAATGGGATTATTCTTTCAGATAAAAAAAGAATTTTTTAAATCGCTTCAGTATTGACGTAGTTCAGAAAAAAAAACACATGAATTGAAAAACCTCCAATTTTCTAACCGACTTCGGGAATTCGACGGAGACGGTTATATTTTATTAGTCGTTTGTATTTTTTTTAATGTGCACCGATTACTCCGTAGTTCGTCGTCCGATTTAGGTGATATTATTTTATGCTCGAAAGGAGTTACCTCCAATTTGGTCTCATGTAAATGTGGTGATGATTTGATGATGGGATCCATGAGGAATTAAGTGAACTCCTCAATATTCAAAGGCACATGTATGGTGATTTCGGTCTTTTTATAAGTAAATGAAGCAGTTTTTTACGAAAATCTTAAATTTCGTCAGGTATACCTGATGATGGAGACCACGGATGACATGCAGAATTTCAAATACACAAGCCGATAATTCCGAGCTCCTTCGTACAATTTAATCAATCCTTTTTTTTGTTCAAAAGGCGGCACCTCCAAGTTGGTCCCATGTCCCATATGATTTTGGTGCTGATCTGATGATGGAATTTATAAGGAATTAAGGAAACTCCCCAATTTTTAAAGCCACGTGTATGGTGATTTCGGTATTTCTTAAGGAAATTAAGCAATTTCTTGCAAAAGTCATAAATTTGGAAAGGTAGACCTAATTATACATAAGCCGATAATTCCTAGCTTGGTCGTCCAATATGAGTTTTTTTTTATTAGAAAGAAGTTACCACCTCCAAGTTGGTCCCATAAGAATTTAGTTCTAATCTGATGATGGCATCCATGAGGAATTTAGGGAACACCTCAATTTTCAATAATAATATGGTGATTTTGGTATTTTTTTTAAGTCATCTAAGCATTTTTTCCAAAAAAATATAAATTTGGTGAAATAGACCTAATAATGAAGACCAGGGGTGGCATGTGGAACGTTACATACTTAAGCTGATAATTCGAACTTCACCGTCTGATTTGACTAGGTAATTATTTTGTGTTCATTAGTGTTGCTACCACCTACCAACCAAAAAAATAAATAAAAAAACAACTAAAATAAAAACCGACTTCAAAGAGTGAAAAAGAAGTATTCATTTTAACGTGCTATAAGATTTGGAATGAGTAATCAAACAAATGGAGGTCACACCACGTAGCGCTACCAACTGATACGTTTGAGTTCGGTGCCAAGCCAAATAGACACATTACCGGTAAATAATAAAACTCAGCGTTTTCTCTGAAAAACAATAAATATGATATGACGACGTTAATGCCATGCATGCTTGGATCAAATGTTATCACACTATAAATGTGACAATTGCTGGCCATACACGTTCGGGCATATCCGTCTGATCTGCCCATCAATGTATGGGAATTTTGTCTGGCGGATGCCCGGCTTAAATACCCACTATGGTGATCCAACAGATTGTCTGAACGTATATGGCCGGCCGCTAACTCCGAATATTTGTCACTTTTTAAGCAATGTTAAGTAAATACTGTTACCCTGACATAAAAAAAAGAACTGCAAGAATTAGCTTAGGCTACTGTTAGGACTGACACATCCTACAAAAACGAACGGCTTTTAAATGTGGGTTGATAACTTTACGACACATATTGTAGAATTCATTCATACTTAACCGCTTCTGCTATTCAATAGCATTTTGGCTTGGCATCGACTTCAAACGTATCAGTTGGTAGCACTGTGTGGTGTCACCTCCATTTGTTTGATTACTCGTCCTTTCTAAATCTTACCGCAAATAAAAAAGGAATATACCTACATTTTATTTTTTACTCTTTTAAATCGGTTTTAATTTTAAGTTAAAAAGTTTTTTGAAATTTTGAAGTAGATTGAAAAGTAATAGGTACCCTTTATTAGGGTTCCGTACCAGAATGGTAAAAAAGAAACCCTTGACTGTCTGTCTGTCACATCATTAAATATCTCGAGAACTACTTAAGCAACCGATGTGAAATTTGGAGTAGTTACATAAAAAGTTTATCCAGACACATTGAAAGATAATTTATTATATATTTTAATTAAATTTCAATGAAAAATGCCCGATAAAAGGGGGTAAAAATAAAAAGTTTAGTTAGTGGGTCATATGGGGTATCATTTAAAAGGGCTCGATTTGCACATTCGAATGAATTTTTTTGATTGATAAACGAAAATGTAAAAAAAAAATACAATTCCCCCCTCTTTATAAATATGATGCAGTGTTTTACTTTTCAATTATAAAAGTTTAATAAAATGATGATTGAATGAAAAGTTGTATTATGTCAATTGGTTCCTGCAAGTACAAATGGGAAGGGTTTGAACACTTTGAACTCAAAACTTTCGTTAAAAGGCTGGCTGTTAGTTTACCCTATGTACGATTTTACTGGAAAAAATAACGAAAAAGATCGTCAACATTACAGGTATCTCTCGAAACTTCTCGAAACGAAAAACTTCCCCGGGACGAGCGGGATTCGAACCCACGACCTCTCTAAACACCGATCAGATCACTCTGACCGTTTTCCTTTCAATTATAAAATTGTAGTTCGCAGACGTCCCTGCGTAATACAACATTTACATTAGTTTTAAAACGAAATCAGGATTTCACTGAGAGGATAATCCTGATGTCCTTGAATGCTTGAATGAAGAATTGTATAATTTGAATAAGAATTGTAATTTATATTATGTTCGATTTTATGCTTTGACGATCACAATGTAGATTCTTATAGATGGACATTAATGTACTTTATACTGTAATCATATGTTGTGAAATAAAAAAATCTAATCTAATCTAATCTATATGCAAACAACGTAAGTATTTTAATTATGTATTCGACACTCTTGCCGTGAACATGACACTGTCTCAGAACTCTTAACCCGAGAGCCATTTGCGTCACAGCACCGTTTACGTACTTATAATTTCCCTAAATTCCATTCTTTGTAGCGTTTTGTACCTCTCAAAAGGCAAAAACGGAACCCTCATAAGATCACTTTACCCCAAACCCGTGTTTCTTTTCTGATTATCGTCCTATATCTATTCTCCCTTTATTATCTAAGGTTCTCGAGCGGCTAGAGCATCAGCAGTTAAATTAAAAAAAAAAACGACCTTTTTAACCTGCGATTTTAAGCTAACATGATGGTCATTTGCATTATAACTAATATTTAAAATGGGATAACTACCATGTATGTTAGTTTTATTGAGCACCCGATATTTCGACACTGTTGCAAGTGTCGAACAGTATCAGTGGTGAACATTTATTGAAACGAGGGTTGCCAAAATTACATGAAGTGTGAAATCCTTAATTCGCCTGTTGTACATAACTTCGCCATAGTAAAATATTTAAATTTTAATCTATGTAAAACACATCACAAATAATATATTTCTAGTTAAATGTAGTGAAACAAGCAGTTTAAATGTCAAAAAATAAAACCGTCATATATCCTTATTTCGCCTTTGTTTCCCAATTTCGCCTACTGTAATAAAATATGATCAAGAAAATTGTGTATATACTTATTTCAAATTATACGCGTGAATGACCTTACTTGAATTTTTACGATTTAAGGTAAAAAATATATAAAAAATTTGTTAAGGCGAAGTTACGTACCGAAGGCGATTTTAGGATAGGTAGTAAATTGGTTGTACCCCTAAATACTATGGAAGAGCGGCGTCTTCTGCCACAAGTATTTCATATACTTACTTAAAAGAAGAGAGTTGTTACAACTCTTTCTAAAACCAAATAAATCATTTTTCATTTTATTTTTTCTTACCTATACTAAGATATGTGATCCTATAAAAAAATCACGCCTCTAAGTCAACGCCTTCAAAAGTTACAGCCTATGTCGCTTTTTCCATGCATTTAGAAAGGAAATCTAGGTCTTTTACTTCCCGATGATCCAGAATCATGATATTTGGCAAAAGCAAGATCGTGAAGCATAAGTATACGAAAAAATCCGAAAAGGATCCCGGAACACTAGGTCCCAATTTCACCACGGCGACAGGTGTGATCGACAGTTGTCAGAATTATTATTACTGGTATTACAGGCGTCTACGGCTGCCGCTTACTATTGTGCAGTAACAAACAAGCAAGTATGCTTGTTTGCCGCAAACTTGTCATTTATAAATATATATATTTTTTTACCATTAAAAATTAAGTAATTCTTTTGTTAATAGCTTTTGACATTAGTCACAAGAAACACAACATACTCGTATGTCACGAAATTCTGATACAGGATCATTTCTCATGTCAAAACTAGGTACCAAAAATTCTTTAAAACACTATTAGATCTCGTGACAATCCGTTTATTCACGATACATTACGATTATATTTAAATTTGAAATGGTGGCAAACAAGCACACAGCCCGCGCGATGGTGAGTTTCCGTAGCCTATGCCGCCTGAAACGCCAGTAATTCAGTAATTTCAGGAATTGACCCACTTTACAGCGTGTTGAAATTGGGGCCAGAATTGGGGTGTAGTGGTACGGAACCGTCCGTGCGCAAATCCGACTCGCATTATGCCTGATTTTTTTTTTATTCATGCACCAAACCCGTTAAACCTGAGTTGTCTTTATTCTGATTTATTTCCAGTCGACTGCTAAAGTGTCAATGTTAAAAATATATGCTTGTAATTTTGTAAACAAATATGGGCTTTTTCATAAATTTCCATTCGGTTATTCCACATTTTAGTCCTGAAAAGAGTATCGATTCAGTCTTTTACTTGGTTGTGAGTCAATTTGTGACTGCTGCTGAAGGTGTTTAAAATAATAATACACTTACTAACCTTTAGATACATCAGCTAGTTACAATTACAACCTGAGTGTAACTGAGGTCAAAATATAAGTGCTTTGTCACTAATAACCTAGCGTTGTACATCGTCGTTGAAGACCTTACTGAACTGTGTAATTTTTTTTCTAAAGATATTTGTATGTTCGCGTATATTATTATCATTTAGTTTGCGTATTTTATTATTGGTTGTTAATACTTCAATATCGGCTTAAGTAATTGCCTTTCTGACGCCAGAAGATTTTACAAATAATTTTTTTTCAGTCATCAAAACCCGTTCTTGCTTTTTTACTTTGTACTTAAGTAATTATAATGCCATTGAACCGGATTCCGGACGCATTCTCGATAAACAGAATCTTTTGGCATATTTGACTTGTGGAAGGTACGAGGGCGGCAGGGGCAGGGCCTACCATGATCATCGAATACTTAATTTGTAGTATTATATTAGTACCTATCGGTATCGGTAATATTGATGATGACAACTTGTCAATGATTGTGGGTTGATCACGTCGGGCTTGAGATCAGAATGGATAGGTCTATTAGGTATTCGGTTATTCAACATGATCACTCATCTCCAATATTGGCATATTGGACTGTATCACAGACCCCAAAGTTGTGTAGAAATAGTAGACTAATCTAAAGCAGTAGGCTAAGTAAAATGTGACATGAGTTTAAAATTATTCGAGTTAAGTTTTACAATTATCGGATGAATCTGCATGTTAAACTGCAAATATGCTATTATTATTACTTACAGATATTTTCGAAATATATACAGTAAGTGCAACTTACCTAACTACCTACCTCTACCTACAGATAAGTACTTGTGTCTGAAAAATGGTGTCTTTTTAGACCTTAATCGTATGTACAGATCGATTCACGAAAGCTGTTGAGGAACGTTATGAAATTAATAACAATTTCATACATTTTCCGCACCGCCTTTGTGTATGCGATCTGTAAATGCCTTCATTTTCATAAAATGGCCAATAATTGCCCATTTATTACATATAATGACTTGTAAATCACTAAGAATATAGAAAACAATAATTATCATTATTGCACTGCATGTTTAGTACTGCTCAAACGTGCGGACTGATATCACGTGTTAATAACATATTACTTACTTATCTTTCTCTATCGGAATAAAGTATTTGTGAAGAGATAAAAAATTATAGATAGATATGGCAGTCAATTTAGTGTAGTTAGTACTTATACTATAAAACAGTTTCCTTATCCAAAAATCATGTTTTTGGTTACGTTATTAATAATCAATTTAGGTTTTGCTTTTGTGGTGTGGGTGTACTGTAAATTGTCTTGCGGTGTGTGTAAAAGCAGCAGACATTTGGTAGGGAAGACAGTTATTGTGACCGGAGCAAATGCTGGCATCGGTTTTGAGACAGCAAAGGATTTGGCGGCGAGAGGTGCGAAGGTGATACTAGCGTGCAGGAATGAGACCCGTGGCGTCTATGCTAGGAACCAGATTGCAACCGCCACAGGAAACTCTGATGTTCATTACCAACACCTCGACCTAGCATATTTCAAATCAGTCAGATCATTCGCAGACCACATTCTTAAAACCGAAAAGCGCCTTGACATTCTTGTGAACAATGCAGGCTGCTACGCTTCAAACTTCGAAAAAACAGAGGATGGACTACTTCTCGAAATGCAGAGCAATCATTTCGGACCGTTTCTACTCACTAACTTGTTAATTCCACTTCTCAAATCTTCAGCACCAAGTCGCATAGTAAACGTTGCATCATTGGCACATATGGGTGCTGTCATCGACTTTGAGAATCTTAACGCAGAAAAGGAAACTAAAAAGACTTACAGCAAAATGTCAGTGTATTTTAATTCAAAGATGTGCAACATCTTAATGGCTGTAGAATTAGGAAAGCAATTGGAAGGAACTGGCGTGACAGTTAACGCTTTACACCCTGGTGTCATCGCAACTGGGATTGCAGCTAATGATCGTCTGATGCACTTTTTTGTGCGTTTCGTGAAGCCATTTTGCAAGACCTCGTGGGAAGGAGCACAAACCACTATTCACCTAGCTGTGGCACCGGAGCTCTCTGGCACAAGTGGTCGATATTTTAGAGACTGTAGAGAAGTGAAGCCAAGCAAGCAAGCACAAGATATTGAATTGGCCCGAAAACTGTGGGAGGAATCCGAGAAACTTGTGAAATTAAAAACGCAAATCTTGAAAACCTGAACCCTACTTGGCAGTTCTTCGTATTTTTATTACGTGATTGTTATGTTTCTTAATAAATTACTGGGCTAAACTTCCAAGAACTTATTTATTAAACTTCAACGCTAATTAGAAGCCTATACAGGGCGTTCCACACCAATGCCACATGGAGGGAAAGTACCTTAAATATCATAGATATCCCTAATGACCCATATTTTAACAAAATTCTACTTGGAAAGAAAAAATAAAATCTTATGCATTAAAGGGTTAAACACATTACCCGGTTTTGCGTTGCATATAGTTGGGTAATACCTAAGTACCTATCTGATTTTCGCTTGTAAATGACTACTAAATTATAGGTAAATACTGAAGCAATTGGAAACCTAGGTCATTCTAGAACCATGTCAAATAACAAGCAGTAAGGTAAGCGGCCCAGTGGATGACACTTTACGTCTACCTTAAGAGATTTCTTACAATCTGATTTTATAATAGCGTCACTATGTCATAGTCCTACAGTGATTTCAATTGGTTGAATGTACCTATATAGTTTAATTGTTAAAAGGACAACAATACCTACTTATACGATAAACATAATGTAAAAAATAAAGGTATTGGCCAAAGCGTTATCCAATGACGTAAATAGGTAATGTTCGTCTTCGAAGGTCATGATAATGAAGCACCCAATTTGTAATAAATAACGTCAAGCAGAAATTATTATCGACATTATCGTTAAAATTTGGATGAAACTTTGTATCATTCTTATTTTTAACCAACAAGGGTGGGTTCTTGGTCGGCTGATATGAAGTCTTTTATGGGGGCCTTGTCGAAAAGGCTGGTCGACGCCTCAGGAGACCCCAGAGCTGGCGCCTACCTCTCGCAGCGTATCTCATTAGCTATACAGAGGGGTAACGCTGCCAGCGTTATGGGGTCGATGCCGCAGGCAGAGCTTTTGGAAGGGGTTTTCTTTTTATAGCTTAGTTTCTTTTATCTTTTTTTTTTCTAGGTAGGTAAGTATTTTCTTTTTGTAAGTTCTTCTTTTATTTCTTATTTAGCTTAAGTAATTTAATTAATATGTTTTTTCAAGTTCATTTTAATTTTATATTATTATTAATGTTTCTTTTAATTGCGTGTTAAAATAAAGCACTTATAACACAAGGGTGGGTACGATGTGTTAAAGTTAAAGGTGCCCAATAATATTGTTTTAAAGTTTGTAAAACAAGTTATCATTTTTGTTATTTTTCTTAAAAATATAATTGTAAAGCACGAATTAAAACGCCACACAGCCGCCAACATTTAGCTGCTAACTTCACACAAAAATTAACCGAACAAATCAAAAAGTCCGAGCCAAACGTTGGATACGTTAAAAAACTGGCCAAGTGCGGTTCGGTCTCGACCACCGTGTAAGCTGTGAGGGCAATTGCGACATTGCAGATAAATGTAATCTCTGAACAAATCCGGTAATGACAGTGTTATTACTGGAATCGAATTGTCGCTCTTTTTGATTGTTAACGGCAAAATCTGTTTTCATGAAATAATAAATATTATGTGTCATACCATTTATGAATCACCATTAAGTAAACTATTTTTCAGGAAGTTGGCCACTTTTATTTCCATACATTTTTTTTTCACCACAGGCGGTTAAACTTGTAGAAAAAGTTAGTCTAAAAATGTAAATTTTTAAATTAAGGCCAAATTACAAAAAAAACACTGCCACTACGAAGTCACTTTAATGTCAATCAGTTAGTAGCACTATTTGAGAATATTAAACAAAAAACAGACCATAAAAATCTTTTCATTTGTGATTACACATCATTACAGTGAAATAAGAATGCAAAAATTGAAAAATAACAAGTGCGAATATCTCGAAAACCAGGGGATTTTTACTAAAACTCAAAGTCGATTTTCTGGACCAGTATAAGGTGCCCTATACGTGGTTAAAAGGTTGTCCATTAATTACCGGACACCCTGTATAACATTTTTTTAGCAATTTGAACTCCCTTTTCCGCCATTCCATTCGATTGGGGATATCTGGGACTTGTGTATGTGAACTTAAATCCCCACTCTTGTGCAAAGTCCCTACACTCCCTTGAGTCAAATGGAACATGGTCAGATACTACTTCAACTGGAAATCCAAAATTAGAAAAAATATCTATCAGTGCCTCAATTATGGACTTGGAGCTTTTGTTTGGTAACTTTTTTATGTCCAACCATTTAGAATAGTAGTCGTAAATTATTAAATAATTCTTTGTTTTAAAATCCATAATATCAATAGCTATTTTGTAAAACGGCAAGCAAGGTATGTTGTGCGACAGTAGGGGCTCTTTAACATTATTATTTTGAAAAGTTTGACAAGGAAAGCAACGCTTAACATATTCTTCAATATGAGAGTCAATATGTGGCCAATAATATAAATTTCTCGCTAGTTTTCTTATCGCTGTGTAAAATGTATCGAAAGTTTCTGTTTATTATACAGTTTTTACTATTATTATTAGTTACCAGATCAGTCTTTAAAGTATTAATGGCAGCATGATCAGTCTCAATTGTATTAATATTAATATTATTTAATAGCTTTAGTTTTACTAATGAGGTTAATCCTAAGATTGGTCTGACACTTTCATTGACAATTAAAAACTCAGTCATGACTTCATCTTGTGTAACTGCATTAGAAAAGACTTTTAGTGTTAGTTTTAGTGTGACAGATGCTTTTACAGAGTCTGCTACAGATACGTTGTGCGAGGAAGCCACCAGCTCTTCGGTCACCAGTAACGTCAACCAGACGTTTCGCGATTTCTACGAAAAACTTGCGTGCGCTGGCACCCCATGGACCAAGAGTTTCAACCCCGAATGGTACAAAAAGGTATTCTCTGCCCAGGCTCTTATAATTTATTACATTTTAAAATTTCGGCGCATTCAGCCGCTCCGCCCGAAAAAAAAATTATTTTAAACTAATTAAGACAAGAGTTATGGCCATAAAACCAGATTTTTGACCTAAAATTGTTCAACTTTGATGCCTAATATCTCAAACTTTGAAGTAATTAGGGTATACTATTTTGCTTAAAGGTGTTTCTGTAAATATGATAAGATTCAAAAACCATAATAAAAGTAAAGGATTCAGACCGAAGGTCAGTGGCGTTGGGTATACTTTTTTTAAAACACAATAAAACTTGCTTAAAAATGATTAAAAAATATGAGTAACCGGTCATTTACCACGTTGCTAAACACGTGCCTCTATATTTACAAGAATTTCTGACTGCATATTTTTTATGTATTTTTAGAAGGTACGTATATAAAGTGATTTTGCTAAATTCAAAACGGTCGCCATTGAAGTCTTGGCAAAGAAGCATTTTGCAAGAAAGGGTCAAATCTCCGTTAGCTTGAATGACCTGTGCAAACCTGAGTAGCTTAGTACTTACTTTCCATACCAGGCCAAAGATGGGTCCCACTTTCAAACCGACTACGAAAAACCGACCAAGTGCGTGTCGGACCACGCATAATTGTGGGTTAAGTATCGTTATACGATGAAAAATGTGTGCAAAAAGGCGTATGTAAGTGCCTTCATAATATTAAGGCATTAACGTCCTTTTATAATAAATAGTTTTTTTGGCAAAAACTCAAAAGCGGCTTGACTAAATGAAAAAAATGTGTTTAAAATAATTTCCCTGTTAAGTTCACCTTCTATACTACATATCTCCCTGAAATTTGCTTGCTGAATTAGTTGGGGCATTTTCTTACTGTAGGCATCATTTTTCTGCAGTGGAGTGAGTGCACTTTGAAGACCAGGGATGGCATATTGAAACTGCTCGATAATTTCCAGCTCTATCATCCAATTTGAGACATTGTTATTTTGTTTGTGACCTTGGAGGTCTATAAGGTAGTTCCATTTGATTTTACTTGAGATCTAATGATGGAAGTTATGAGACATTAAGAAAGCTCCTCAATTTTCAAAGTTACTTGTATGGTGAATAAGATATTTTTGAAGGAAACTGGTTAACTAAAACTAACTCAAAATTTTACCGGTAAGGCCGATTGAAGTCGGTTTTTTTCATAACAATTATTTCATACTAGACTTAACAAAATTAACTTTTTTTTTTAATGAATACAATCAAGTTTAAATTTTATTACTGCTTGCATGGTCATGGTCACTCTACAATTCCACTCAACTCATAAATTGAAAGAGATGTCATATACTACAGAAAAAGTGACCAAGGCACCCGGTGCCCAGGGCTAGGATCGAACTAGCTATCTCCTGATTTCACGGCAGACGCCCTAACCACTAAGCCACCCGAACACGGCGGTCAGAGTTCAGAGAGAGAGAGAAAACAGGAGATTCAATCGCAAATTCAATTTCAAATTAAAAACAGGTGGTTCAATCGCACGAGGTGGCACGGGCCTTCGACACTTTTTCCTTACAGACAATCTAAATTTTACTTAACAAAAGGTAAAAAAAAAACCGAGCGAGACAATTGTTTCGCTTAAATCCTATGGATACGCGTTCACCATAGGATTCATAAACATTAAAGTTCTGTGTAGACTACGTCCTGCTCACGTCTCTTGAATGACCCTGTATCTGTATAAATTTGAAGTGGGTTTGAAGTTTGTAGAATTCGACGGCGTTAAGTCGCCCTCCAAGTTTTGTGTTTTACAATTTAGACTTAAGAACAATAATCAAGATAAGGTTCTTAGCAAGCCCGGGACGTGAACTCGCAACAATTCAATTTGGCTTGTATAATCCAAGTACAAGTACATTGTACCTTAAAAAATATTTTATCTCCCTCACTACATGACTAAGATCCGATTTAAAAAACTCGGGTTATCGTTGAATAAAAGTATATGCATACAAACCTTACGATTTTTTCAGTCAACTCGGACAAGACTGAGAGGAATAGTCTTGTGAAACTTAGGTACAATTGATGTGGTGGAGATAGTGAAATTATTGTTTGTCCTTGTTACAATAATCACTGTTTCTTTATTTAGGTACCGTATTAGAAGATCGGTGAAAGTCTTAGAAGTACGGTTAGTTGGCCTTATTTTGTTTTCCACGAATTGGTGAATGGCTGAATTACATAGGTTGTTTATGGTGTTCTATGAGACAGTTTGGAATATATTCAGTAGTATTAACTATTTCCATAACGAATATTCTGTGACTTTGATGATACAATTGATATAAAACTAATAAGTTTACTAGTGATTCGCATATGCCCATAAGCATAATATCGCATTTTGTTGTGTAAATATAAACATTTTTATTTATTTATTTATTCAACGTTACCCACTTTTATACTATAGCGTGGATTAAGACAACGCGACACGATTTGATCGTCACGATATCGTGGGGGTTTGTATGTAGCAAAATATACGATTGCAATTTTGCATACAACTACATAGATTTTCCTCCCCCGCGATATCGTGTCGTATCGTAGAAATCCACGATATTAGGTACCTACTACTTAATCAGAAATCGAAATTTTCAAAGCAAACTTTGGCCCACAATAAAACCAATATACAAACCGTTGATAGGCAAATCAACACAACGATTTAAATATCCATTAGTCAATTAGTACCTATAAGCCAATAAATGAAGACATGTAATATATTTAAGAATTGTGGGACTTTCCAGCAAGAGATTGAAATCTCTTGACCAGTCTCAAAATTCAGTATCTAAGTAGCTTAATTCCCAAGTCCTATTTTAAGGCATTCAAGGGCTGGACACCTGGAGGAATCGCCGACATTTAAAAAAACCGGTCAAGTGCGAGTCGGACTCGCGCCCCCTTAAACATTTATTTCATTATAGTATTTGCTGTTATAGCGGCAATAGAAAAACATAATCTGTGAAAATTTCAACTGTATCACGGTTCTTGAGATACAGCCTGGTGACAGACGGACGGACGTACAGACGGACAGACGGACGGCGAAGCCCGTAGGGTCCCGTCTTACCCTTTGGGTACGGAACTCACCTTTTATTCGAAACCTGCGTAGCCTATAAATATGTTCTCAAGGTTATATTTAAGAATAGTACTATAGGTTATTAAGTTCAACACTAAACTTAACAGACCCATATTAGTTCAAATGTCTTCTTCTTCTTTTAGTATATGGGCTCTGTCCGAGAATTGGACAATTTTGCCAGTGTCCCGTATTAATATAATCAGTGTATCTTATATAAATAGTATATTGCATCTTGGGCGACGTTGTTCGGTAATTGGCCTTGCTATTTATTCCGTATACAGCTGCTGTACGTAATAAATATGTCGGGAGGCCAAGATCCCGGGACAACCGAGTAATGACTCAATAACGCGATTACACGCGTTTCAGGATTAATTCTTCATTAACTGCACACTTCTTCGTTAGTTTACTGCACAATAAGCTATAAATATTGCACATTAAACAACATTTAGCACACAAAACAAATAACTATTCAAGAAACGCAACCGCCATTTTGAATATCAAACGGAAGACCCAAAGTTCAAATGTGTTTTGTCCCATTTTAACAAACGCAAATGTCAAACTGACAGATAAGGACAAACTACAAATTAGTTAACGGAGGTTTGATGAGCGTTTATGAATAACGGTATAACAATATAACTTTATCGTCCTCTCTTCTTCGTTTTCGCTTCGTTTGTCAGATCGTTTTGTCTGGGCGTTATAAAGGTATCTATAGAATAAGGATCAGTCTAGGTTCGTGAGTATTGACCTTTAATCTAAAGGCTAAATAGACTATAATTTATAGAAATATTAATTATACAGAGGTTGGTATTATAATACGTTTGAAAATAAAGGAGTAAAATTTACAATTTAAATCTTCAAAGGCTAATATAATAACATTAGCTTAGTTATCTAATTAGAAACGTTTTCAAATTAATTTGTCAATGTTCTAAAGATTGTTGATGTTAACGATAGTGCATAATTATTTTAGTCCGTGGTAGCTAAGGGTTAATCTTTTTTTGAAATAATTAAAACAGCCGTTTTTAAATACATTTTAACTTAAAGCGTTATTGGAGTTATTTCCGAGCAAACTTAGTAAAGTTATACTAAAACTATGTATTTTTATTTTATTTAATTAAACTTTTAATTTATTTAAGCCTTTTTATTTAAGTTTTAGTTTATTAAGTTTTTGTATGTACCTTTTAGTACCAAGTAAATCATTGTATTAATATTTATTTCATTTAGGTATTTATTGGTTACGTATTATGATCAGAAAACCACATAGCGACGATTTGTAAATAATGCAGAATGTAAACACAATTACATGCTTCCAGTGCTGGTGGGGTTTTATTTAGCTTTTTATTAATTCTGAATATAAGTAGATAATATTAAGTGGTAGAAATTTAACACTATAATTACTATTTAAAACGAGATATTTACCATGTACATTTGTTTTAATGAGCTCCCGATATTTCGGCACTGTTACAAGTGCCATGTTCACGGTGTAACTGATTTGCTGCGAGTTTTTATTTTATTTGTGGTCTACCCACACCCCGTAGCGATCTACCCGCTTACGGGTTCACGGGTTCGTTTTAAATAGTAATTATAGTGTAAATGACCATGTTAGCTTAAAATCTTATATGGTAGAAATTTAAGTTTATATAACATTGTAATTTAATTTTTTTGTATGTAGGTGTTATTAAACGAATATTAGTTAAACTTAAAAAGTAACTTCAGAAAAAACAGATTCGATAAATTTTATTAACGCAAAGGAAGTCGTAAGAAACCCTCGTGTACAAAGTAAAATAATTGCATTCATTTTATGGCACACTTTGTAAAAAAATATTACTTTAGGATTTACTGTAACAAGTCCTCATACGACTGAATGTGTCGTCGCGCCTTAAAGTACTGTAGCAGCAAAAATACTTACGAGGGAAATGATACCATGATTAGATTTAAGGATTTTCATTACCTACGTAGATACATTAACTTGCCGCTTGTACTTTGGCACACGCTGGAATCGCTGGATCAATGAAGTATTGTATTGTATCCAGCTTCGAGCAGCCGATTGCGGTTGGCGTCAAGTACATTATCTTAACTTAGCTGCATAAATATAAGAGTGAAGGCATCAATATACCTACATATAATATTACAATGTACCTGTAAATTGAGGTAGGAATTTTAGTGCTAAGAAGAAGAAAAAGTGTAAAAAGTAGAATCGGTTTTTTCAAGATGGGATAACTTAACAGGATCAATTTAGATCGAATAGGTTTATTATTTATGCCGAACAGTAGATCTATATTAGTTAGAAGGTTAATAAAAATTTCCTCACGACGTTTCCCTTCACCCGAAAAACAACTATACGTAGATAAATATCAAATTACATTGACCAGAGCTGTTGCTGTTGAGTCTATCAGGAAGTTCATGTGTTCACAATGCCTATGACCCTATTGGTTGGATAGTTACCGGAATAAACAAAAAGCGAAACATTGTCCCGCATTCCCAATATTATAGATAAGGAGAATTACCTAATCTTACCTGCTGAAACGTGCAATAAAATCCGATATACTTACCAAAATTGAATAGGTACCGGTTAATTTGTATGAAAAACCCGTATACGATCGCGGCCAAAATTGTATAGGAATTATGGGTAAACCTGTAATTTTTCGGTAATTTTCATCCAAAATATTTACCGGTTGCATTCTTTACAGGTAAAAAAGTAATGTGGGATACGGGAGAAACGTAGATCGGTTTAGAACAAAACTAAAACTATAGGTAACAAGATTTTACATTGCCTGTTTAATTTAGGTACTTATAAATAATTATTATCAACATAAAACAGAAATAACAAGAAAACAAGGACCAAAAATAAGCAATTAAGCAGATTAATCATATATTAATTTAATTAACCTATTTTTAAATCAAGGTACTACTGATTTATGTTTTCTGAATTAACTATAAATTGCACGCAGTAGTTCTGATGACAAAATCAAGCATTAAAATTATGAATATTGGTTATGTTGTATTAAGATACGACAGCTAGGTTCAAAATTGACGAAGATAAAGAGCATCAAAGTTCCGGGGTGGGAGTTTGTTACGTCACTATTAGGTAAGAATCGTACCTACTAGTGACGTCACGCGAAACTTGAGTGCACTGTATTTTCGTATTTTTTTTAATTGACATACAAAAGAAAAAATCAATAATCAAAAAAAATAAAATAAAAATCAATTTATTTCGGATAACTTAGACCCATAGAGATACAAAAGAGATAAATAGAACAAAATTATACTAAAATTAAAAATTAAATTAAAAATAAACAATAAAAAATACGTGTAATTTTTTTTTATAATTTAAGAGTTTCGTCGTAAGATTTTTTAAAGCAAAGTTTATTTTAAAGTAGGTAACAGGTACAGGTAGTAACAGTAACAGGTAGGACCTACATAAAATACTCAATAACATAAAAATAAACAAAAATTTTATCTACTATAACATGAAACCATTAACCCTAATATAAAAGAATCTAATTGAGCTCAATCTCGGTCTTCTGTATCGTTAAAAAATTTCACCTGGCGACAAGTTGCCCATCACACACTCTCGCGCTGGATCGCGATAGCAATTCTTTGCGCAAGAACGCTGCATGTGTGCTTACCATATTAGTTGTACGTAACCGTTTCTAAAGTATGTCCGTCACGCTCTTGCCAATGTAGTGGTAGGTGCGAGATGGACATACTTTAGATACGCGCAGTGGCTAACACCTACGGTTTAGTACAAGTCGTATAACTCATGGTAAGCACACTGTTCGGGGGTCTCGCGTAACGTAACCCGTTGCTTCCCTCAACCGTTTGGCGAGCTCTTAGTATCTTTGATTTAATTGTGTATCCCGTTTAAGGCTTAAATTTAAAAATCGAACAAAAATATAGAATCGAGGAAGTTGTATTTTCTATACTAATGCGTTTTAGTTAAACAAATCCCACTAAAAATATAAATCTTAAAATGGAAGCCAAGTTCCATATCACTCGTTATTTGTCAACTCCGCCGACAAAAGATCGTGATATCCCACTACTTTTTGTCAATAAATAATTATTATTTATCATTAAATTTGTAATGCTCTACTTCCATAAAAAATAACCCCTCTAACCAAAAACTAGAACCAATGCAACTTTATGCTCCATTATTACACCTCAGACACCACCTACGTTCCAAGCACTCGTCAAAACAAAGCCAACGAGTCCAAACACGATGGTATTACATCAAGAAGTTACTGAGTTCCGGTGGTCAGCTTTTTGCTTCGCCATCAGACCTTGGACATCATCTACGGTTCAAGTCCTCACCGAAACAAAACTAATAAGTCTAAAGACGAGGGCACTACATCAACTAATTTTTGAGTTCCGATGGGCTCCTTTATGGTCCAGTATTAGACCTTGGACATCATCAACCAATTAAGCCAAATAACCAAATTAACCAATTAAGCTATATTTATAAAATTTGGAGATCACGTTAGTCTCGGGTCTTAATGGATGGGCCAAATTTCGTGTGTTTATATATGAAAAATGCCTCCCGATGGTTCGTGTAAATATACACACTGCAGGTGCAGCTGCGTCGCCTGAACTTGGCTGGACATGCCGCCGCGTGTCTAGATCGCTATAGTATTGAAAATATGTGTTATTGATTCTTACCAACAAACAATTGCCGTATGAGACTATTTAATAATTTATATGTTGTTATTGTAAGAATGTTTAATCGAAAAAAATATAATTATTTAACCGCTATCCTGTCTGAATCAGCCATTTTCAGCCATATGCCAAACGACATAAAGGTCAATTTCATTCTTAGTCAATGTTCGCATTCCGGTCACTTCCTGGGTACGCTGGACCGAAACATAACAGGAAAAATTAAATGAAATGTTATCTTCTCCATACACAAACAAAACGGTGGCCAATTATTAATTTATAATTATGGGATGGAAGGAAATAACAACTATAATTGCATATTTTTTAATTGATGACGCATCAAGGGAATAAGTTTTAGCGGTGACTAAACTTTACGGTTGGTCAGAGGGCAGCCCGGCAAGATACGAACCCGCGACCTTCGGATTGAAAGTCCCACGCCTTACCACTGGGCCCCCAACGTGTCAACTAAATGACAATATACGATTTTAAGCGGTCATTTACATTATATATATGTTTTTTTATGCTATAGGGGGCAAACGAGCAAACGAATCGCCTGATGGTAAGCGATTAACGTCGTCCATGGACACCCGCAACACCAAAGGTGTCACAAGTGCGTTGCCGGCCTTAAATTACTATTTAAAACGAGATATTTACCATGTAGGTATATTTGTTTTTTCAAGCTCCTGATATTTTGGCACTGTTACAAGTGCCATGTTCACGGCGTAAGTGATTTACTAAATATCCGAAATATCGGGAGCTCGAAAAAACAAATATACATGGTAAATATCTCGTTTTTAATAGTAATTATAATAAATGACAGTATTTTATCTAAGGTTAATGTGCGCATTTTATTTTTAATGGACGTCTGTCATATAGGGCAAGATCTCCCGTGTTTGTATACCCACAACGCTCAGATAAGGCTGATTCCACAGTTATTGGTTCTTCCAACTCTGTTGTCAAAGGTGACCTACGTATAGTACAAATGAAACAGTAAAATCAGATGAAATAATCGCTAGATGAAATAATCCGATAGACGGTTTTACCTACATTTACATTTACTTAGGTAGGTACCCACTACAATAAATACAACACATGCGAAGTCTTAACATAAGTAAATAGTCTTGTATCACACATATGTACACACCCGACATCCAACTATTGTAAAAAATTGTATCTATTTCATATAAACAGTTTATACATACATTATACACCGGTGTAACGTGATCTGAGATCCCCTCCCCAGCCGGTCGCAAACAGGTCTTATTAGTGGTTTCAACGCCAGCGAACGATGACCACAAAGCAGAATCATCCTCTTTCCTTAAAACTTGAACTGTGTTAGTCCGATTTATTTTACATTGGTTATTCTCTCAAGTTTCCTGGTCACTCTTGTTGTCAATGTAGCCCCGAGAACAGTGTTGGCTAGTGATACGTGAAGATGCGGGTGGTGAAGTGTCTCGTGTTTGTTGTTGTGGTTTTTAACTTTGTTTGTGGACAAGAAGGTACCGGTTTATTATGTTTTATCATAAAATCTTTTTTTTTGTTTATGTGTATTGAAGGTAGATGAGATTTAAATGAAAATCAATCTCACTGATGTATCATAGCTTAATTATTGCCAAGATCTGTTGTCGTATTTATCTTTGCGCACATAAAAATGCGTGTCATGTCTTCACTGACTTATAGTCAATGCAGAGCCAACACTACTGAATGTGTTGCTTCATTTTACTTAAATTTGCAAGTTTATTTAAGTAACCTTTACATTTAACTCCTAAGGACTTTACAAAAACTGATGAAGTCGCGGACAACAGCTAGGCAATATAAAATAAATAATAAGATCAATTACATTAAGTTTTAAACATATAATAGTGTACGAGTAGATATCTATTTTGGAATAAATTTACTTATTGTGAATTATTGTGATTTTTATGGATGAAAAGACCACACATCAAATAGTTACAAATAAAAATACGTATAGACTGCGCTTTCTGACATTCTACTCTTAGACTATTTTTCTACTATTTTTAAAACAACAAATCTTGCTTTCAAATAGGTATACTGTATAACCGGTCATTTACAATATTGCTTTATATTTACAAGAATTTTTGACTACATATCTTTAATTATGTGTTTTTAGTAAGTACATATGGTATTAAGGATTATTCACACTAGAACGGGACGGAACGGGGCGCGACGTGCCGATCTGTCAGTTTCTATAGAAATCGTCAAGTGACATCCGAGGGCTCCGAGCTATCACGTGATTGTTTCTATAGGACTTGACAGATCGTCCCGTCCCACCCCGTTCAGTCCCGCCCCGTCCCGCCCCGTCCCGCCCCGTCCCGTCCCGTCCTGTTCTGTCCAATCCGTCCCGCCCCGTCCTGTCCCGTCCTAGTGTAAGTCATCCTTAAAGTGGTTTTGCTAAATTCAAAACGGCCGCCATCGAAATCTTGGCAAACAAGCATTTTGCAAGAAAATTTCAAACCTCCACCGTTAGGTTGAATGACCTGTGCAAACTACTGCAAACCTGAGTAGCTTATAATTTTCCATACCGGGTCAAATATGAGTCCCACGTCCCACTTACTACAAAAAAGAACCTCGACCTGGCTAAATCATACTAGTTTATTTTCGTGATAAAATATTACTAAGCTATATCCCACTTGCTATGTGGGCTTTTTTGTATGGGTAGGTATAACAGGAACGAAATACATTTTGAAGGAATCTATCCATACTCATATTATAATATTATATATGTGAGACACACAGTCTGTTTGTTTGTCCATCTTTCACGGCGAAACAGAATGACGAATTGACGTGATTTTTTAAGTGGAGATAGTTGAAGGGATGAAGAGTGACAAAGGCTACTTTTTGTCTCTTTCTAACGCGAGCGAAAGCAAAAGCGGATGGCTAAAAGCTAGTGATATTATAAATGTTCAAATTATTCTACAAAAATTGAAAACTAAATTGCTAGTGTAACGAGGTTAAGACAGTTACGGAAATTTATCAATTTTCCTCAAGTGATGCATTCATCGCAAACAAAACAACCGGTCTCTGACAGAATGGTAATACCATCGTCGTATATTATTTAATTAAATAAAGTTAAGTTAAATAATGTCACTGTGAGCTATGCGTGGAACAGTGACTTTGATAAAATATGTTCCTATAATGACACTGATAAATTATAATGTGTGTAATATATCTCTGTAACTAGTTCATTCTTAGTTCTATATTTTTTAGGCTAGCCTCTTTGACTATTTTATCAACTGGGTTGGCAATGTCTGTCATTTTCCACACAAAAAAGTATGCTTTTTGCGGGAGAGGGGCACGTCAAGCGTAAACTTATTCGTACGTAAGTACGTAACGTACAAATAGCTATGTCAGCGTCAGTCCATACAATTAGTATGATTGTTTGTCATATGCATTCGGCAGACAATTAGGCCTATCGATTGCTATTTTGTCTGGTTTAATACTCAAGGGCTAGCCTAGGTATTAGTGATCCTGTCACGAAACCTAAAGTCAAGTTACAACTTTAGTTTTGCTCAATGTCAACCATTAGGTTCGCCTAATAAACAACAATTTGGAGCAACAAATTTGAGGACTTAGGCAAGGACAAACCACGAATAGGCCATCGCCTCGGACATGCACTGTTCACATGCATTTGCATACTGGTCTGACTGAGATTATTATTGTGCCATACCTAAATGATATTTAAAAAAAACATTTGTACTCTGTACTCTTGGTTTACAAACTTAGTATAATTAGACCGCGGATAACCTTTACTATCGAAGTTATAATGATATTTGAGGAGATTATTAGGTACTTTATCAACAACTAGTAGTATTGTAGTATCCATAGTGGTTCGTAATACACTGATAAAAAAACATATTTATGTTGGAAAATTAATAAGTATAGTGTGATAGGAAAATGTAGAAATTAAAAACCGGCCAAGAGCATGTCGGGCCATGCTCAGAAATATTTACTTTATCAAAAACTATTTTTAGAAAAGCCTCATTATTTTTCAAATACCTATCCAATGATATGTCACACTCTAGGGTTGAAACTAAAAAAAAAAACACCCCCCACTTTACGTGTACGGGAGGTACCCTAAAAAAGGATTATAATCACTTTTTATTTGACCACTTTGTTGACGTAACCGATATACATATTTGTACAAAATTACAGCTGTAATATTATTAAAATATCTTGAACTTTAAGGAACAGGGAGGCGGTATATGTGAACAGCTATGCGTTCGGTTAGAATATGTCAGTTTTTTTATTTTGCAAATACCTATCTTTATATACATATGTTTGTCGCTGATACAAGCAATATGCGTTATGTCGCAGTAAACCATTAAGTTACTGCTAATCATGGAAAGTGGTCATTTAACAGATTACACAGCTTTCTAGTACTTACAGTCACTGAGATTATCCGCGGACGGACGGACGGACAGACAGACAGACTTGGCAAAACTATAAGAGTTTCTAGTTGACTACGGAACCCTAAAAAGTGGAATAAATGACTTCTGATTCTGACTTAGACCATTTAACTAACTGGATCGGCAAGTTTTCGGTAGAGGGGTCTGCCAAAAACATATGACCAACGATCATGCTCAATATACGGACTGACGTTTATCTGACATAGCTATTTGTACGTTACCAGGGAGGTATCACTCCGCGTTTTAAGCTGACACAAAATTCGCGGTTCGCGATACGCCCATTAGGTACCTCACGGGTGCGATCAGATATATTTATCTTTCAAACAACGCATGCTAATTTATACTAAGAGAAATTAATACCAATACTAATCAATAAACAATAAAAACGTGTTCTTATAATACAATAGTTTTCCGATCTGGCAAAACGCAAATACCCGCAGCACATAGGTAGATTTGACCGATTTAGGCGGCCAAAAATATTTTATCGTCGAATGTAATTTAAATTGGCGTATAAAATAAAAATACGTTGTATTTTATTCAAATTACTTATTAAGTATTTTCGAGTCACTACTTTAATACCAGAAGCACTGGAATACTCTGTAACACAAAACAATGATTACTAAAAAAATGAAATTATGGACATTTTTTAGATTTTCCGCCCTAATTAAAGTTTTAATTGACAGTTATTTGACAATAAGCACTTTTTGGCAGGAGCTGCAACTGTAAATATAATATTGAATACATCCTGAAACTATTCTGATATCAATGAAAGCTGGGAAGACCTGGGAAGTATTTCAAAACGACTTTTGTAGTTTACAATTTAGGATAATTAGCTTCAAAAAAGGTCTTCCATTTGAAAGCTAGTTAGATACAGTAAACTAATTCAAAATAATATATTTTTATGTTGAATTATTAGATTCTTACCTGAATTATTGGAATCCATAGTTTTTACTACGCTAAAGCATACAGTTTTTTTTCGTTACAATTTATAAGACACAGTAAATTGAAGGCACCGAAAACTGTTACGTACACTGCAAGTGATGGTCTGATTTCAATTACCTGTAGATTTGGGTAAATCTCATCTAATGAGTTAAAAGTGGTGGGGATGGGTGCCCAGGAATGTCAGGTAGATAAGAAAGTCCATTGTTTAGCCGTGTGGTGGTTTTCAATATTTCGACTTATGGCCGCCTAAATCGGTCAAATCTACGTATGTGCGCAGTGTAGAGCGTCCAGAAGCAAAATATCCAAAATCATAACGAAATACTTTTAACAAATTTATACGTGAATAGATACTACCAATAAATTAGCCGATGCGCACCCAAACAGTCGTACGTTCGGTCCTGATTGAGCATCGGGCTAGGCGTCGCGTGTCACAAAATGGAATTATTTAGAACTTAAGAAAACAATAACTTTATTTAGTAATTACAGAGACCAAGATTTAATTATAATAATTTCGCTTTTGGGTGCTGTTTTAATATCTGTAGAAAATTTAAATAACTAATAGCTTGTCAATGGAGTTATAATGCTTATAATGTTAGTCTAACGACGAATGAGAGCACTGTGTTATACGTATGCTCACCGTTTGCAATTGGGTTCGGGATGTAACACAATTAATATATGAAGGTTACTTTCTTTTGAAAACTATAAAAAAGTAGACATGTTACTATATTAAAATTAAAATTTCTGTTTTAATATTTACTCTTTTGATTCATTGTGTATAAATGTGTGTTATTAAAACAACGCCTTGGTTTGGACAATGCGAAATTATTATTTTAAATTAAAAAGCTACTTTTTCACAAGTGAGTGAGAAGGGCCACTTTCTATTTATGCATAAGGGTAAACCTTAAAAATAGCACTTTCCGAGCTAATGCATTGTAAACCATTTAAACAATCTCCCGCGGATTGTGTGTAGTCACTTTTTATAAAAAACTAAGAACAAATCTAATTGTTACTATAGCTTTGTTGTGCTCATGAAACCATTTATTTCAGATGTAGAAACAGGAGATAACTTGCAGTACCAGTTCTTTCCAGTAGTGGGAAGCTCGCTGCAGTTCAAAGTGCGTGCGCAAAATGATGCACACATCGCATTATCCTTGCACCCGCTGGAGACGGACCCTATGTACGAGGTACTTAAGTTTCAACTGTATTGTCACTTGACACTAGCTAGACTCTTAAGGTATCAACTCAGTATACCTACTTACGCGAATATTTATGCAGCGTCGGAGTAGTAAAAAAATACACCAGTACCCGTAACACACAAAACAATAATACGAAAGAAATGAACATTACAAACAAAATTTTGGGCAAAGAAACAACCACAAACTGACATGGTTGCTAAGCAATATATTTCCTTTTTAGGGTTCCGTATCAAAATGTTAAAAAAGAACCCTTATGGTCCAACTCAGTCTGTCTGTCTGTCTGTCTGTCACATCGTTTAATATCTCGAGAACTACTTAAGCTATCGATTTCAAATTTGGGACAGTTATAAACAAAGTTAATCCAGACACATTGAGATAAGATTTTTTATATATTTTAATTTATTTTCAATGAAAAATGCCCCATGAAAGAGGGGGCAAAAATTAAAAGTTTTGTAGGGTCAGGGTATCATTTGAAAGGGTTAAATTTGCACATTGTAAAACAATTTGATTTATAAACGAAAATGTTGAAAATTCCCCCCCTTCCTCTCCGAACCTCATGAAGGAAAAAATATGAACTTTTTACACAAACTTGATATTACCCTAAATATTACAGGAAAAATATAAATTGACCCTAACTTCATTATTATTATTTTTATTCAAAAATAACTTTTCTGACCTAATTTTGTAATTTAAGCGACTTAGCTTGGTTGTTATTTCTTTCAATTTGTATAATATCATGCAGTAAGTGTCGTCCTATAAATAAAGTTAAAAAAAAATTGGTTTACGTGGTAAAAATATATCAAGAAAAAACAAACTCGCATACTTTTTCTTCTTCTAGGTGAAGTTGCAACATAAAGTTTGTACGGAACCCTCGGTTCACGGGTCCGGCTCGCACTTGGCCGGTTTTAAAAAAGTCCCTGGTCTAGAATCAAACCACATTATTTCATCCGAGCAAATTAATTATCTAATTCTAGTGTTATTTTAAACCTCAAACATCTATGAAATTATGACGTTTACCTAACACCTACACAGTCTCTGCTATTGTAACATAGGAACCTTTGTATAGACGGACTCTAAAATGGAACAGAAAAGTGAGAAAAAATGGGAAATAGTGATAAGCGTGTAGAAGCGTGTAGTTTAGCGGGCAGATTCTGTCATCATCATCAAGCATCGTAATTGTCACATTTTTAATAAATATGTTAGCAGGATAGCGACGCATGAATGCACGATAAAGACGATAAAATTGCAGGAGAACTAATCACTTCTTTTAATCGTTCGTCTATTTGCTTCTCTATCCCTCTTGCCAAATATACGAACAAAAGAGGCACATATACTAACGTAAAAAAGAAGTGGTTCGTGGTAGGCCTCAAGTGTGGTCATGGATTGTTGCCGTACCTACTACGTTACAAATTAAGAAACGACGATTACGATTACAATAGGTTGAATTTTCAGGTTGTCATCGGAGGCTGGGACAACGGAAAAAGCGCTATCAGGAAGAGGGTGTGCTCGATGCATCCGAAGGACGAAAAGCCGACACCCCAGTATCTCAACGAGGATGAATCCCGAAGTTTCTGGTTGCAATGGGACAGCGGCATAGTGTCCGTTGGTCGGGAGGGCGAGACGAATGCCTTCTTGTCCTGGCGTGATCCTGAACCTTTTACCATTGGCTCCGTTGCAGTGCATACTGGATGGGGGTCTAAGGGAGACTGGAAGTTGCAGAGTACGTTTTTAATTAGTAACAATAATACATTTAAGCTTATTAACCCGCCTGCTGAAATTGTGTTCTAAAATACCTACTTGTGTTTATGCATGCAAAGAGTTTTAGCTCGTTTTGTGTCCGGTTATTCAGTTGTTTGTTGAATAATGATGATCAGATCAAAACACGAAATTATTCAACATTTGCAGCAATTAAGTTATAGTAATACTAAACCAATGATATGCCTGTGCTTTTCGCTCAAACTGCTCGAAGTTTACTGACCCCGACCTATAGAGTTAACCCTAACGCCGTTATCTCTTCCGAGCAAATGATCTGTCAAACTCTAAAGTGTGATTTTCAAACTCTAAAGTGTGATTTTAAACGTCAAACTTCTATGAAATGATGACGTTTACTTAACACTTTCACAGCCTGTACTATTAAAATCTAGGGAACTTGCCACAGACGGACTCTAGTAAGAATAAGAAAAAGAATAATTTATTAAAGACAGGTATTTGCACACATACAGTTGAAAAACAAGGACTTAACATTAGGCGGATATAGTATTTCTGTAAATAAGCATAGCAAAAAGTTTGGTCTAACAATGGCATTTTTACATATTTTTTTTGTTTTTTAGATGTTTCTGCTGACGACATTGACTCTAGAAGTGGCGATGAAAGTCAAATACTTGAAGGTACGTTCCTACTAGGAAAACTAGACTATTTTATGATTATGAATTTTAATGTAGTTAACGGGCCTACAGTAGTAGTATGAGTTTAGTGTGTTCGAAACTGACGATATCATTCTAATGGGTCAAGAGTCAAGAAATTACAAACAAGAAATTGACTATTTCTTGCTGAAACAAATAAAATTATTTAATTAATGGAAGTACTAACCGATGAAGCTTGTACTTAGAGTACGGCCACAGGCGTCTGTGTCTTGCCTGTCAACGAGATTGCATACACTCGAGAAATTCGCCGGCTTTTGTTGAGACCAGGTGGTCTAAATGTTATAGCGTTGGCCGTGTAAGCTAAAGGTTCGGGTCGGACCCCCAGTTGGAGTGGGTACTCCGATCGAGTTGGTATTTTCCTTTTGTATATGGCATCTATTTCGGTTTATAAGAGATTTACTGTTTTGAGCACTGAAGTATTACAATTAAACCATTCTCCGAAAATTTCTAGGTTATTTTAATTTTGATACAATTATTCAGTAGAAAATGTTACGTTTTATAATACAAATCGTACACTCGCGTTCATAAACTGCCCATGCAATTTTGAACGCGTGTGTACATAAAGACATAATAGTATTGCAAAGTAAGAAATCGTATTGTTACAGTGAAAACGGACGACAATAAGAAGTACCTTCAGTTCTACCCCGTATCGAGCAATGCGCTGCGCATTAAGGTGCGCGCACGCAACGACGCTCATATTGGGCTCGCCAGTCATCTTTGGGAGTCCGGACCAATGTATGAGGCAAGTATTTCAATACGAGTAAGTTCCTCATTCCCCCAAAATTGAACTCAATAATAATTTGAGTGTCAACCTGTTTTATGAATTCTTTAAGGTACCTACTGCTAAAAGTTTCCCCACTCTTTATACAAAGTTAAACGATTAAATTTGAAATGTGTATCGTTAAGGGTGTGTGCACACTAGCGGTTTTATCAGCGTTTTAGAACTCGGCTTGCAAATGCGGCGCTTTCATGTGAGAGCGCGAGACTATCGCGCGATTTGTGGTCAGTGACTGCTTAGTGGTGTGGTTCATACGTTATACCTGCACACACCCACATCAAAATTCTGAACACCTGAGAACTTCAGTTTGTGTATCCAACTTATGTTTTTGAGATCACTCTGTCTACTAATACGGCAAATACTTTATGAAAAAATGTTCACGAGGTCAAGACGTTTAACATTTCCCCCCTGAATCCTTAATAAGTGTCCCAAACAACTGAGAAACATTTTGTTGAGAGGACAATTTAAATGAGTATAGGGCACGGTAGGCGAGGCGAAGTAATAGCGTTTTACGGTACTATCTCTTTTCATGAATTATTTATAGTCTTGCGGACCCTTAGATGTTTACGTTCTCCAGATTCAGAAACCCTGTTCTAGATCATGGTAATTGTACGATTTTTTTCAGATCGTCATTGGCGGTTGGGATAACTCAAAAAGCGCAATTAGGCGAAGATACTGCGAGAATCAAGAGAAAGACATTATTGTCACCCCCCAATACTTAAAGAAGGACGAATACCGTGGGTTCTGGATGAAATGGGACAATGGTATCGTACTGGTTGGGAAAACGGGGGAAGCCAGTCCTTTCCTGTCGTGGCATGACCCTGAGCCTTTCAAGGTCGCTTTCGTGGGAGTCCACACTGGCTTTGGATCCACTGGCACTTGGAAAATAGAAAGTAAATATACTTAACCATTGTATAAGTATATTTTTTGTAATGAAGTCCTGTTATGGTTACATGCTTTTATTTAATTTGATCTAAAGAAAAAACTTGTAACGTAAATTAAACCCGCTTCCCATTATTTGATTAAAGCTGAAAATTCACGTTCACAAATGTTAATGTTCCCATAAAACTGGTTTTGTCATCATTATTCCATCAGAGCATGTCTGATGAAATAATGGTGACAAAACCAGTCATCTTCAAGATATTCAGATCAAATTGGAAAGGTCGCAGGATCTCTTTTTGAATTTTGAATTTGGTTTTAACACACACGTTTAGGTTTGTGGCATTTCTAATCCACAGTTTTTTTTTAATATTTGATTTATACTTGTTAATTGACTTGTTCTGTCAAGACTGATTCACTGAATCATAGAAATATAATTATTATAAATTATTTTACTAAGAAATAATGAATGTTTTATCTAATGCATGTAAATAATTATTTGCTGTAACATTCTCTGTAATTATTTTAATTGATCATGTTTAGTTAGTTAATTAGTTTAGTTATTGGAACTCTACGTCGTTCTAAATTAATATCAAAAATTAATTTACAGATATCCCGACTGAACCTAGTAATATTGATAATGGTAAGTCTGTAATAATTTACTTGGCATGATCTTTCAATTTCAGAATCATTAAAAAAAATTAGGTGTGTTCGGGTAATTACGGATATTAGACAAAGTCGGACGATTCTGAAAGGGAGTTATTATATGTTTGAATTACGGGTGATTTTCCTGTAATAGATTTTTGTGACTGTTTCTGACATTAGGAATAACCCGAATAACACGACTCGAAATACACCTTACCTTGTTACAGTCGACCTCATAGATAAATATGTATACTCTTTTACAAAGGAGTAAGTTCGAAAATTGTAAACGTAAAAAAAATTATCTTTGGCGTCCACTATACATATAATTTGATATTTTTGTATAACACAATAGTATAAGATCTAGGGGTTGCCTCTTTGTAGCTATTGCGTTGAAAATATCTAGTGCAGCGGGTCGCGGAGGCAACCTGAAAAATTGCTACCACTATTACTGACGGTAAATTAACATAATAATTAGAAGAATAAACTTGAATCAGGAGAGGAAATAAAATGTTTATTTTTATGATTTTCAGATGTGTTCACGGGAGATAACGTTCAATATCAGTTCTTCCCCGTATATGGTACATCGACGAAGTTCAAAGTTCACGCGCGCAACGACGCTCACATCGCTCTTGCCTCGATACCTCGGGAATCTGGGCCTATGTATGAGGTATGCCTTCATACGTTCTGATAATAGGGCATCTAGAGCATAATATATATTTATGTTTTATTGTTTTGTTGTTATGTTTTATCTGAGAACAGCTAGTAAATACGTTGCAGTGTTTCAAAAAGTTATATATTTAATTAAAAATCATCAGTACTTAGTAGGTACTACTAAATTGATGAGCGGATAGGATGGCGGCAGCCCAGTGGTCCACCACTCCACGAGAACTGCGGTCGAGGCTACCGAAGTATTTATTCGTAATAATAAGTATTTTCATTTCAGATCGTTATCGGAGGCTGGACAAATACAAAGAGCGTAATCCGAAGGCGAAGCTGCTTTCCCTGGGAGAGGGAAGAAGTACAAACGCCGAACATTTTGGGCGGCAGCCAATACCGTGGTTTTTGGGTCAGATGGGATAACACAACAATTTTGGTGGGACGACAGGGCGAGGCTAGGCCCTTTATGACGTGGCTTGATCTGGAGCCTATTCCGGTGGCTTATTTTGGTGTGCATACAGGCTTTGGAGCTACTGGCTTGTGGGAGATTGGTAAGTTTACAGTAGCATACATAAGCTGGAAAAGCATAATTTGGCCTACGAATATAATCGCAAACGCCTTCGTTCGTTTGTCTAATATCCTCATCCGCACTAGAGAGGAAGTAGGGTAAATCGCCAGTAATTGGCTACCTTATACAAAAAAAAAAAATATTGTCCTATATATAGAATTAATTGTTGTGTGAGGTGTGCAATTATTGGCGGGCAGCCATTAATTGAAAACTTACAATAAATATAAACTCTGTTAATAGATGAACAGAGTTTATTTATAGTATAGGGTGGCCAGTAATTGGCCTGGGTGTGATGAACGACGATATGATATGACTACCGGGAAATAAGCAAATTTAGGAAATCACCCTTAGTGTTTAACCTCACAGTAAATTTTTCATAATAGTCATAAATTACTACGAGTAACATATTATACTCGCATGTAGGCTTTAATAGGGTAGCGTAACACCATGTCGTTTTAAATGGCGTAAATGGTGTTATACCCTCGATATTAACCCAAATTTACCATAAATGTTATACGTTGCATTACGACTGGAAAAGTATAAACTGAAGCATTATACGCACATTTGCATGTATTTATTGTTGAAAGTAAATAACTAAATACAAATATCTCCGATACCGCTTCCACTGGTTAGCGTTCCATACTACGTAGAAAATTGTATTTTGTAATATGTTTGTGCAAGATATAAAGATATCTATCCAGTCTTACTTTCTAACTAAAAAATTACGATACAATAATATATGCTTGTACGGACCTATTCTTTTATTTACAGATAATTTACAAAGCGGCGAAGGGAGCAAAAGTGAGTCTGGATCATAATGATTTAATCAGTCAGTTTTTATCAGTTCAAACTTATAATTATAACTTATAGTAGTTTATGTGATTGTATATAATTACATTTTCACAGATAAGAAATTTGTTGTAACAAAAAAGTTTATTATTATGGGGGCCTTTATATGCGATTTTTGAACGCAATAATGCGGCTCATGATATGTGGGTATATAAAACTTGTAACTAGCTATTACTTAAAATTAATACTTACTCACTGGAGTTAAGGTTGACCCCGCACATGCAACCGCGTAGCGCGCGTGGATGCTTATGTGAGGGCCCCGACTGTACGGTGATGTGTTCATTTTTATGTTTGCTACAATATATGTTAACTGTGACATAATCCGTCGGTACTTTCCCTCCATCAACGTGCCTGCTCTACTTGAGCCGACTGGTATTGTCAGGGATGATGGCAAAATATCCGATGGGGTATCCTTCGTTCCTTGGAGTTTAGGTCAGATGCTATGGCGTGGGATGCGTCCCACCTCCAACGAACTAATGTAAAAGCCGGCGCAGCGGCTAAAAGTGCCGAACTTTTAAAACGTAATATATACCTATAAGAGGCACTGAGTACCATTTTATACCATTTGGGGTCGAAACTCAAGTTTTTTGTAGAAATCGCGAAACGTCTGGTTTATGTAACTGGTGACCAATTTCGGCGCTTTCAGCCGCTCCGCCCGCTTTTACATTAGTTCTTTGGAGGTGGGACGGTGCCAACATGTCTACGCAGGTAGCATCCCACACTAGCATTCGTCCTAAAATCCAAGGAACCAAGGAAACCCCATCGGGTCTCCTGCCACATGTAGGTAGTTTCTAACTTAATATATATATTTTGTTATATTTGAAACGTTTTGTACCTACTGCTGAGGTAAGTACACAGTTTGACTGCAGGGGAAAATATTATAAAGATGGAAAGCAATAACAATTCATTGCATATTATGTTTAGATACAAGTTACAAACTCTACCGATCTTAATGATATCTCTAATTTCAGGCCTTTTGTCGACGCCAGACAACACGGAGTATCAGTTTTTCCAGATTACTGGCCGCTCAGTATCGTTCAAAGTAAGAGCGAACAACGATGTCCATGTGGGCCTTTTCTCCGAACCTCGTGAAACAGACCCCATGTATGAGGTAACTACTAGCAAAGGGAATGGAGTAGGTTCTAGATGAGGAAAGTCTGAGAAATAAGTAAGCCACGAATCACGTTACTAGACGGCTTTGTACGGCTACTTATATTTTCCGGTCTAGTTAAAGTATCAACCTCGGGCCTCGGGGCACGACTTTTATCTGAGAATGAACGCCTCTAATACTCAATTTTATTTTCTACCTGTTTGCAGTAAGGAAATACTTGCAACATTAATGTTTTGTAAATCCCTATACCAGAAATTCAAATCATGGAAAGTCTACGAATATGGTACAGTGAGATTTAAAAAAACTGTCGTTCCAGGTCGTTATTGGTGGCTGGGGAAATACAAAGAGCGTTATCAGAAAGAAGTATTGCTACCAACCAGTAGAGAAAACCGAAGTGGCGACGCAAAATTACTTGAACGCGTATCAGGAGCGAGGTTTCTGGGTGCGATGGACCAACGGCAAAATCTCCGTTGGGCAAGAGGGTTCGAGTAGGGCGTTTATGGCATGGGATGATTTGAACCCGATACGCGTAACCCATATGGGGTTACACACTGGGTTTGGTTCCACTGGCAATTGGAAGATCATAAGTAAGTTTTGCACAGTTATGCCTCTTCGAAACGTATGTATGTATGTGTTAACTAATTTTGTTGGTATTTACCAATTTTTAGATACAAACACTAAGCATGTAGGACTGTAGGTACTATTTGATAAATATGTTTATACCTTGGATCAATGCACTGATACTTAAGTTATAATCACAAAACATTTGTTAAGTAATGCAAAAAATATGTATAAATTTGTAAAAAGCTCTGCTCAACTTATTGTCTTAATTTTGCAGATGAGTCCCGTAACAACGCTGAAGAAAGTAAGTACCATTATTCGGTTATATAGGTTGATCTAATATCACCTACTTGTTGGCTAATAATTACATCTAAGCGTTAAATTAACAGAAGAGGCTTAATTTTTTTTTTCAATTTAGCGAGGCGAATAACGCTTTCGTCGTCATCTAGCGTATCATGTGTAAAGTAAAAATTGTCAAACAGTACCTATTTCAAATGTTCATTACAGATATAGCGACGGGTGATAACACCCAATACACGTACTTCCCGATATCAAGTACGTCGTTGCAGTTCAAAGTGCGTGCTCGCAACGACGTCCATGTGGGTCTCACAACTGGGCCCCGTGATACTGACCCTATGTACGAGGTATGTGTTTTGGTTTTTTTACTATATGCGCAAAAATAACTTTCGACCACTTTGGTCGTTTTAAAACTTGTTATCTCGATTTTGACAATCATGCAACTGTGTGATTTGTTATAGAGTTTCGTACCAAAATGGTAAAAAAGGAACCCTTATGGTGGCACTCAGTCTGTCTGTGTTTATGTCACATCGTTAAATATCTCGAAAATTACTAAAGCTACTGATTTGAAATTTGAAACAGTTATAAGCAAGATTTACCCAGACACATTGAGAGAGGATGTATGATATGTTATAATTTAAACACTTTTGAACGGATTAATCGCGTTTATTAACAACATGACCCTACGTTTCGAGCCCTCTACAGCACTCGTTTTCACAGGGTTAAGATGATCATCATCACAGGGTCATCATCTTAACCCTGTGAAAACGAGTGCTGTAAAGGGCTCGAAAGGTAGGTCCATGATGTTAATAAACGCGATTAATCCATTCTAAAGTGTTTAATTTCAATGAATAACAATCGCGGTAACAGAAAACAATATTATGTTATATTTTTTTATCAATCGAAAATGCCGGATAAAAGAGGGTGCGAAAGACTTTAGCTACTGTGCTATGTGGAGGGTATCATTTAAAAGGGGTTGATTAGTACATTCCAGAACATTTTTTTATACAAAATCATTTTTTAACAATTCATTTTATTTGGTTTATAAACGAAAATGTAAAATAAAATACGTTTCCCCCTATTCATTTACAAAAAAAAAATACAGAGGAAAAATGTGATCTTTTTACAAAACATTAACATTTACATTAGAAGAAATAAAAAAATCAACCCTATACTTATAATTTCTTAAAAAAACTGAATTAAATTTGAAATTGAACCGCATTCGATCGTTTTTTTTTTCAATAAGTTTATTTGATATCATGCTGTAAGTACCGACTTTTAAATAAGTGAAAAAAAAATCGGTAAACGCTACAAAAAAATATCAAGGAACATCAAACTCTATGCCGTGCCGTGCCAACGAGTGGTTCCAATCGGTCGATTCGATACATGGGACTGACGTCAAATGTCTACTTCTAGATGCAGTTGCAACTCAAAGTTTATACGGAACCCTCGGTGTGCGAGTCCGACTCCCACTTGGGTGGTTTTTTTAATTGTGTGAATTTTTTCACCTATAGGTAATATCATATAGGTATCTCGTTCATTTGTAGATCGTTATTGGAGGTTGGTCAAACTCAAAAAGTGTGATCAGAAAGAGATGCTGCCTACCACCGGAAAAAGATGAAGTCCAGACACCGGAAATCTTGGACGAAGGTGGTTTCCGGGAATTCTGGATGAGTTGGGATAAAGGAAACGTTATGGCTGGACGGGCTGGAGAGACCAGCCCCTTCGTGAAATGGCAAGACCCTGAGCCTTTCCATGTGAGCTATTTGGGCGTGCATACTGGTTTTGGATCTACCGGGACTTGGAAACTTGGATCTTCTACCATCGATGATCGAGTTAGTCACAGTAAGTCTTGATACCTTAAATTACTGGAGTGCCAAGTACCAACTACTTAATTTTACGCCTTAGAATGGCTTATATCGGTCTTCTACAAATCTTTTAAATTAAACTAGTTGTAAGCAGGAACAGCCGTTGATGACAGCCGTTTATGAATTAGGAATATCACAAATTTAGTTTTTCGACCAAATTCATCTTTCAGGACCAGTGGTAGTCCCGCTAGTGCTGCCTGCGGAAACTCCCGCGCCGGCGGTGTGTGCGCCGACGCAGACGCGCCTACGCCAGGGCACTGCGTGCGCAGGGCAGGTCATCTTCGAGGAGAACTTCGACGCCCTGCGTGAAGATGTGTGGCAGGTTCAGCAATACGTGCCTAATGACCACCCCGTGAGTTTTAACTACTGATGTTTGGTGGATTGGACTAAAAATATTTATTCCAATTGGACTAAGTAGTCTTAGTACATTGACCTCGTTCAAGATCTTTATTTTATGTTAAAAAAATATCTCTTAGAGACTAAAGATTGTCAAACTTATTTATTCAAATGAGATCCAAATAGTCGAAATTGAATTATCCCCCAGGCATCTAAATCATTTACGAAACGATTTTATTCTTCGGAGTTAAGTATGTTAAGAAAGTGAAAAAGCTTCCCCATGTCTTCTTCCTAGCGTTTTCCCGGCTTATGCCACGTCGCAGGGATCTTGAGTTCTGCTTTGGAAACTAATCCCAAGATTTGGCGTAGGTGCTAGTTTTACGAAAGCGACTGCCATCTTACCTTTCAACCCTGAGGGTAAACTAGGTCTTACTGAGATTATCCCAGTTTCCTTACGATGTTTTCTTTCTCCGAAAGCGATTGGTAAATATCAATTGATATCTTGTACATAAGTTCCGAAAAGCACAAGTCGTACCCTCTTACTGCTGGGTCACCAACGCTCCAAAAAGCTTTCTCATACAATACCTATTCATAGAAGGGTTTTTCTGTTCAAGCTAGGAGAGATCAAAGTGGAACTTTTGTGTGCAAGGACATTTACGTTTTCGGGCATTAACTAGTGGCAACGTGGTGTTGGTATGATGCTATTTTCGGTTTTGTTTATTCCCTCTAAGTTGGTGTGAAAAGCAGTCACACGGTATCAACATTATTTTCGTCTTGGGCGTTAACGCTTGAATCCCTCATTACGCTCTCCAATCCATCGCTTCATTCGGAATTCAATGTACGCCCTCGCCGGAAATATATCATTTTGATCCCTTGTAACAGAATATACCTATCATTGACATGAGGTTTCATTTTGCTTGGCCCATGGGAAAGCATTTTTCATGATGGCCACGGCCAGTTTCACTCTGCAAAAAATATCAACCCATAATCCGTATAGTTAGCTCAATGTAGTCGGACTTCCATATTAGAGCCACTTGCTCCAACCGGAGTAAGCCAACTAACCCCGAGTTAAGCGTTTTATTCATATGGAATTTGACAGATTACCGCCGGGTTAGCGACTAATCCTGGTCGGCGCAAGTGGCGCTATTGCCACTTGCACCACCCGGGGTTAGTCAACTAACCTGAAGTAGTGAGTCAAATCCCGAACTAAAAAACCCTAAACTCCTAGTGATTTGTCTAAACCCAGGTGGTGCAAGTGGCGCGTGTGATAAACAAGGCAATGTATTTATTACCCACTCTTTGTTCTATAGGAGCTTCCATTCATTTCATACCAACGCTTTACCGTGTCGGTGAAAAATGGGTATCTCCGCATCACGCCGGCGTTGCAACAAGTCCAGCCTGGTTTCACTTACTACAGCTTATACGGCTCTTTGGATCTATATAATGGGTAAGATATCCATTAACTTAATGCCCACTTAGGTTCAATTGCACCATCCGGGGTTACCCACATAACCCGGAGTTAAGCGTTTTTTTATATGACAGTTTAACTCCGGGTTAGATGCTAACCCTCGGTGGTGCAAATGGGCCTTAGTTATACCAAAGACAATGGAATTATACGATTACGATACGTGGATTTGTGAAACATATTGTACGTTGTGATCAGGGATCGGATCCCGGTATATGTTTTTGTTACCTAAATAAAGGATTGAGTCCTACATAACGAGCATAAAATGTTTTAAAATATTGGGCTCTTTCGAGGGTTTTAAAAACCGGTTCCCATCTCTGATTGTGATCTGAACTTAGTAGACGGCGAAGAAAAAAGTCTTGTTATAGTTAGATTATCAAACGCAATCCATCGCAGAAGCGCTTGATCTTGAACCTTAAATCACTGTCTACTTAAGCGTTACTTTGCTGTCACCCTCTTTCTATGCCGGACTGGTAGACAGAAATAATTCCTCGAAAACATGGCTTCTTCATATTCCGTTATCTTTAAATGTACCCTTTTACTTGAACAATTTATTTTTTTATCTGAAGATGCACATCGGGACAATCTTCTTCATGCAGCGTAGAAGCTACCGATGGCTCGTCCATCCTACCGCCTGTGGTTGGAGGTCGGATCATCAGTAAATCTAGTTTCGCTTTTACCTATGGCACCATCAGTGTTCGCGCGAAGTTGCCTCAAGGCGATTGGATTTACCCAGGTATGATTGTATATTTGTTACCATTCTGGTATGCAAGTATACCTATAAATTTAACTACCTTCCGACCGCGACTGTGTTTACGTCTAAGTAGTAAAATTGTCAAATCTGGGTTTTTTTGAATTTAGCACTTCCATGTTTTGAATCCTTAGTTCGACTGATTTTGGAGTAATCTGTGATATAAGAATAGGTTATGACCCTTTGCAGCAAATGTTTTACACGTGTGTCTATCAACCGCATTCGTTTACCTGTTATTTGTTTCAGAGGAACTAAAATCGAAAAATACGAAAAATCGTACAAATAACTATTATACAAGTAGGATAGATGTGCTATTTCAGTCTTATAATATGATGTCATCTGAGTCATCTCGTACTTGATCAGTGCGAATCACTGATCAAACAAAGTACGATACTACTCCTATCTATTTACGCAGATTAACCTAGGTATAAGATTCATTGTACACATATTATGCTAAATAAGAGCTCATCAATTAGTTTACTATACCTGTTAAAAATGAAAAGATGAACTTGCTGCAACAAATGCTAGTTAAATTTTCTATTGATGAAACTTAGTAATAAAGATACGATATTAGTATTATTGATTTGGAACAATCGATGTGATTTTTATTTTTTCCAGAGATATTATTGGAACCTCTAGTTAAGAAGTTTGTCTACGGAACTAAGAACTCTGGTATGCTGAAAATAGCATGTGCCCGTGGAAACTTAGATCTCACTAAGGGCTCAACTCAGTACGGCAACAAGGTAAAAGCAGAAAATTAAGCTATTACCCATAATTAGTCCATTATTAAAAATACGTACCCAGTTCCAATAACCGTTAGTGAAAACATATATTGATCGAAATGTATTTTTCCTGCATTTTTCCAGTGTTTTAGTGGTTTTATTTTGTATTCTACTGGATTTGGTTTTTAACTGTATTATCTCTTCTAATTTTATTATTAAAAAAATGTTCATTCATTCATTAAATTTCAATGGCAATAATACGGCCAGGCAAATATTCTCATGAAACGTTATTTTATTAGCTTGGGTTGGTAAAATAAACGGAAAAGTTATTCTACGAACGGTTTATTCTGTCTTTCAATGAATCGCCTCTAACAAGGAAAGCTTGTTCGTTAAACTATAACTAGTACCTAATATTATTTTTAACGTTGATGCCACAATCTAAATCTTATTTTAGGTGCTGTACAGTGGACCCGTGATAGACACAAAATGTCAAAACATGTTGCTTGTCACTAAAAAATCAGATAAGTACTGGGGTGACGATTTCCACGTTTATTCCGTTAAATGGACACCAGGTGAGGTCGTAATGTTATTTGTACCGAAATATGAAAGTTCAAAAAATAAAAGTTATTATTCGAAAAGACGATAAAAGTTTTATCGCGCTCATTACGGATTTATCCCCGATAGCTTAAACATTATTGACAGTTTCATAAAATGCAAGCGTAGATTTACTAATGTCAGTTTAAATCTTAAATTTTTTGTCTGTAGAAAGTTTGATCCTGTTAGTGGACGGCGAAGAGTACGGCCGCGTCGAGCCAGGACGGGAAGGTTTCCGCGCAAGTCTACCTAAGGTCTGCGCTGGCCCGCCACAATCCGGCATGGCGCCTTTTGACGACCATGTAAGTCAGTCAGATTTACTCTAGCAAGGCTTGACCATCTTTATGATTGCGTCTAGGCAGGACCGCAAGATGTACGTGCAAATCTGCCTAAAGCCTGCGTTGGCCCTTGACAACCAGGCATAACGCCTTTTGACCACCATGAAAGTTAATCTGTCGCCTTTTGACGACCATGTAAATCAATTGGGCATTTACTCAAAAGGAGGGAAAACGACGTCTTTAAAAATCTCATTTCTGTTGCATATTTGTTATGTTTCTTTATATCTCTTTTTTGTCAATGGTTTCAAGCCCAAACGACGATAGAAGACTTAAGGAATAAAGTTTCGATGTGTAACATTTTCAAAAATACATCTTTTTTTCAGTTTTACATAGCCCTAGGTTTGGCAGTCGGAGGCCATACCGAATTCCCCGAAGCGTGTGTTTCAAAGGGCCATAAGAAGCCATGGAAGAACCACGCATCGAAGGCAACCCTGAACTTCTGGAACGACATTGACACCTGGCACGACACTTGGGAACTTCCGAAGCTGCTGGTGGACTACGTGAAAGTTGTCGCATTGTGATTGACCAGTAAAGTTTCAAATCATGAAAAAATAGTTCATAATTAAGCATAAGCCAGCAAAAAGGGGAATGCCGGCTTACTGTGTCCAGTACAGACTGAGTCAATAAGGCCTTTTAGAAACATGAGGCTAGCAATACCTATATTGGCTGAGGTATTACTGTCTTTTTCAAAAAAATGTGTGGCAATAAAAATTTTTGCAAAGGAAATTTCGCCAACGCATATTTTCCAGCTGAACGTATTGTGACAATATTTCCACACATGTTTTGAGACTGTTTCATTTCTCCTTGTAATATGGGCCATAAAAGGGCCTTAGAAAGCGATGACCCACTGCAGTATAATTTAAGACTTTTGAATGGATTTTAAATTTTGATGAGCAGATAACTACTGTAAAATGGGATGAGTAGGGATGCCATATATTATAAACTCAACTTTATTCATTTCATATTACATCATTTATTCAGTAATAATCATACATTGTCAGTGCTATACAATTCACTTAAATATGTAAAATTAAATTAAATTAATTAGTAGTTACAATATAAAAGTGGAGTGGTTAGTTGCCAAAGCGGACCCCAGGTCCATCGTGACCATAAGCCGGGAAAAACGCTAGGAAAAAGGAGGAATATAAAAGTGGAAATATTTTCTATACACAAAATGTCAAGATTCATCAATAAATTCATTTACAGAATAACAAGCCTTCTGAATCACAAAATATTTTAAACGTGACAAAATACCTGAGATGGTATTCATATTTTTAATGTCAGGCGGAATTTTATTATTAATTTTGGATCCAACTAATTATGTGTATATTGTGTATCGACCAACTCAACCAATCAACTTTTTTATTTAATCGAGATTTGAACTTCGAATTCATCCAAACCCACCCTATTACGAGATTAAAATGAAAATTATTTTTTCTCGGTTTGGAATTTTTCTTAGTACCTAATGCACAGGCTGCGCCGCAGTGAGATTTATGTCTGAAATACTCTTAATTAATCTGTTCTTTTAAAATATATTGACTTTGTAAACAATTGCAGTTTATTTTTTATTTTTCCTGTACTTTCCGTGCAACTAAATAGCTGATATAGTACCCATTTATGAAATAAACATACCAAGCCACTTATTTCAAAATTATTACTCTATGGAGCAGATAACGTGATACTTGCTGGATAGGTAAGACTCTGGGAGAAGAATCTGGTTTGCAAGTATACCATGACAAATTCTGTCAATTTTTAACAATTATTTACATTTGAGAGCAATTACTTGTCTGTTTATCAACAAAGCATTATCAGATGACATTCGTGAATAACTATCTTAGGCCTGCAGGTTTCTTCATTGCATTTATCTAGTCTTGCCAAGCGCCCAGGGTAATTTTAATACCACGTTTGCAGTATTTTAGACTCGCCTTTTAGCGGAAAGATTAATTAGTTAATTATTTAGGTAATATATTTATTAATTTTCTCTTTCAACTCGCCCACATATAGTTAATGAGATAAGGCCTTAAGGAGATGTAGACTTACAAAACGAAACATTTTGCAGGAAGCATTTGAGTAAGAAATGATTAAATCGTATAGATACCGCAAAAAAAGAAAAAGGTACTGTAAACGATGACTCGCGCTAGAACCGAACGGGCCGGGGCGGCATGGGATGATCTGTCAGTTTCTATAGAAAATTTCACGTGACATCCGAGGGCTTCGAGCTATCACGTGATTCTTTCAATAGAAATTGACAGGTCGTCCCGTCCCGCCCCGTCCCGTCCCGTTGTAGTGTAAGTCATCCTTAACAAGTATAGTTATTAAAAAAAAGTTTGTATGGTTTTTCCTGTTATATCGACAAGGAAGTATAAAATGTATAATTAGTAGAATTATGATTTTACCAATTATCATTAAATATTGAAGGATTGAGGAAAAAATTAAACAAATTATATTAAGCCTAAACATGTTTTACGTGCCCATTTTGAATGAATAATGTAGTGTATATGTTTATACTGTCGAACTTAATAACCGATTTGGTAAACAAAATAATTACCACGCCTCTACAGCGCACTGAATTTATTCGCGTCGCGCAATTGGCGATACATGTAATGTTCTTTGTCCTCTTTCGCTTAAGTGACTGAGGCAAAATGAGACAGACGATACCAGTTTTGTCAGCCCCCTCCTCATCTCGAGCAGGTTAGGTTTGTTATTAACACAAATTGAACATTAACTTGTTTACGAGTCTTCTTTAGTAGTTTACATCCTCTGAGTTTAACGGACGTAGTTATATTAGATTCTTCTTTGTTTTCGAGTAACCTTTGGTAACTTGAATGGACTACTTACTTTGTTTCGCGTAATCATATCGACCTCAAGGTGTCGATAAGGTAACCAAGATGTTGTGGTTAAAATGTGCCGCATTTATTTTGGTGATAGGATTCGTAAGTGCTCAAATGGGTGAGTACCTACCTATTGCATTTAATCGATTTAATCTAAGTTTTCTAGAACTGCTATTTTTTAATTTAATAATTTTGTAATGTATATTTTATGTAAGTAACGTAAAATAAACTATGAATCATGAAACAAGAGTATTACTAAATAAATAAATAATAAATAAATAAATATAAATAAATATTTGCGGGACAATCTTACACAAATCGACGTAGTCCCACGGTAAGCCCAAGAAGGGCTTGTGTTGTGGGTACTAGACGACGATATATACAGTGTGTAAATCGAATACGGGCGAACCTCTTAACGGTGGTTAGTATAGGACATAAGAAATGTAATTAGGTAACTTTTAAATGGAATTGCAATTAAGATTTTATCCATAGGAAATAATTCGGCCCGCAATGTAATGCAAACACACCCGCATTAAACATTCGTCGACAACTGTCAGCGTCAATTTTTTATAAAGTACATTGCTGCTGAAAATTTTATAAAAACAATAATTATGGGGTCATAATTAAGTGTAACTTAAAAATATGTTTTAATTAGCGATAACACAAATGAAGATGTTTGGTTAAATTTATCGCGCGTACTAGACTTACACACTGTATAATAGATAGATACATATAAATACTTAAATACATAGAAAACATCCATAACTCAGAAATAAACATTCGTGATAAACCACAAATAAATGCCCTGACCAGGATTCGAACCCGGGACCTCCTGCTTCGAAGCAGCGTCACTACCAACTAGGCTAGGAGGCCGTTAGAAATAGAATGAAAAATAATATACTATTTTAATTTTTGACATAATGATTCATCGCTGACTCTAAAGCGGCTAAGGTCCTGAGCAATCGGTAACAAAAAATACCTATTTAATTGAGAACCTACTCATAGTATAGTACTCATTCGAAATGACAATCAGATTCTAAATTACGAGTACTATATGATTCCACTACACTGGGTGCCAGTGCATCCCGCTGGCACCGGCATATCAATACGGCATTCGAAAGGGTCAAACTCAGGACTAAAGAGCACATTAACATATTACCATACTTACTCACCATACTAAACATTATCCGCCTTATTCATGAAAAAGTTAACACAAGTTTTAGTTAAATTATGTTTTCTCCCATTCTGTCAAACGCGATTGTCAAAGTGACAGATAAATAAGGACAAACAATCATTTAGCTTAACTGTTGTTGAAGTGCGTTTATGAATAACGCCATATCGCTCTACTGCGTAACACATAAAGTTAAGTAGGTATAATGACAAAGAAAATAAAACTTACTTATAAATAAAAACTGGCTAGTAAATACACTTAATTAACAAGCTGCTATAGAAGAATTATATTCCTTAGTTGGAATGGTCTTAGCAGAGCAAAGGTGTCCTTAAGTATTACTCTGAAATTTTCACGATGAACTGTTAGCGGGGTTCTTCAAGCAAGATCATTTTACACTTGAACATCGTGAATATGGTTGAGTACCTTATTCGACAAAAGATATCAATTAAAAATAACTTTTTGTGCAAAACTTGTATATAATTATATGATTGAACTATAAACATACCAATTAAGTTAGGTTTTATTAACAGATTTTCCTGTTAAAGATAATAACTTGGTCGCAGATGACTCAAACGAGTTCGTTAAGTTGAGGAAAAAGCTTCCGTAACACAGCGGCGATATCTCGGGAGTAATGTCCTTTCGGGGCCTTGTTACGGACAATTACCTCATACATAGAACACTTATTTATAACTTTCGCTGCGAATCATCTTGTGACCAATTCTTTAAGTTTCTTTTGGTTGTACTTTGATCCGTAAATAATGGAAATAATAATAATAAACAGGGTGTTTTATTAGGCGTGAGCACGATGAACGCTACGGAAGTACTTAAATGGTATGGTTATTTTTGGATCAACCGAATGTGTAACGATAATAACTACAAGTAATTACTAGTAATCCGATATTTGTCATAGGATACCAATTGAGATAATTAGCAACGAGAATAATTAGTAATCTCAAGCAATCACAATTATTGTAGTACTAAATGAATAAATGATCCTCAAGCCGTTTGGAGACCGAATAAAATGCACCTTTACAAGTGTACTCGTACATCTGAGAATCATGAATAGGATTAAGGTAAATGTTATATAAATGAATTATTCAAATACTAATAATATCAACACTAAATTTATTACTCGACTCAGGATATTAATGACTCCTTCTATTCCAATTTTCCTTTGATTGAACATCAAAGGAAATCTCTTTTGATGATAATAACTTACCAACAGAGAACTTCACATGTCTGACACAAAGACCTTGCCAAAGTCTTGTCTGAAACTGGCGGAATTCATCACTAACAATGCGCTACCTCATAGTCATACTAAATATTTTTCTATTTTTACGCAGTAGCGTCTGCGAACGATACCGATTATAATTACCTACAAATATTTTTTCAGAGATAACTACAGAGGATGATCTCAACTACCGATTCTTCCCGGTAAAGGATCGTACCTCCATGTCGTTCAAAGTGGATGCTCATAATGATGCCTGTGTGGCTCTCAGCAAACATCCACAGTTCTCCGTCCCTATGTACGAGGTACGTATTTGAGAATACGAACACGTTACACGATGCTTTGTCAACCCTGTCATACTTTGCGAGTTGATGTTGGTGATATTAATCAATTTATATGTAGGTACTTTAGGTATAAGAGGATTAACATCGAAAGCGCGAGAAATAATATTATATGTCATCTAGAAAAAACAATGTCAAATGATCGGGGTCTACTGAAAACAACGAAAATCCGAAATTTCGTGACGGTGTCTCTATTGCACTTGCATATAATTATAAGCGAAAAATATATCCGAAATTGTGATTTTACGATGTTCGCGGTAGTCACGTAGATCGTATTGAACGTAAAAAAGACCAATAAACTACGCAAAGCACCGAAATTTAAACAACTGATGTAAAAAACTCGTGCTAAACATGTCCAGATGATTTTTAGTTATTTGATAATCTACATTGGCACACGAGAGGGCGTTGGTGGTCCCGTGGTAAGAGCGTGCGATTTTTAATATGAAGGACGCGGGTTCAAACCCCGTACCATTAAGTCGAAACTTATGTACGAAATACCATTTAATATTGTATCCCCGCTTTTCGGTGAAGGTAAACATTGTGAGGATACCGGATTAATCTCAATAAGGCCTAGTTTACCCTCTGAATCGGAAGGTCAGATAGCAATTGCCTTTGTAAAACTAGCGCTTACGCCAAATCTTAGGATTAGTAGCACATGCCCCAGGGCCCCTGACCCGTGGCATAAGACGGAAAATGATAGGAAAATAAGAACGAAGAAGAAGATTGGCACCTTGTTTTGATTTCAATTCTAAATGAAACATAAATCTTTTTTTCTCATACATATTTCCTCTATTTTTGTTATTTTAGGGGATAAATAAAGTGTGTAGTGATTGATCGCCTTAGTAATTGGTTACCACCTTTATAGCTCGTCATCGGAGGCTGGGGAAACACAAAAAGCGTGTTTAGAAGATTAACCTGCTTGCCCCGCGAAAAAGACGAAGCTCAGACACCGGCCATCTTGAATGATCAGGAATATAGAGGATTTTGGATACGGTGGGACAATGGGAATATTTTGGTTGGACGAGAGAGAGAGAATAAGCCTTTCCTGACATGGCAAGATCCGAAACCCTCTCCCGTAACTTATGCGGGTGTGAGGACTACATGGGGTTCAGATGGGAACTGGAAGCTTGCAAGTATGTCAGGTTTTAATTTACATACATTGCAATGATATTTTTAATTCTGGGCCACAAGCAAGAGCTGCATGGGGTGACGACAGTAATTCACATGTGCTCTAGCCATGCAAATGATATGGCCCCCAAGTGGCGGACGTCAATAATTTTGCAGGGAAACCGGAGCTTCTTTAACCCTCTTTTTCCTCCTTTTTAACTGAAAATTATTTAAACCATGGGAATCGAGCTCTCTGATTCGTCACCATTGACTCTATTTATAAAATGATGCATAGCCAAGATGCCAATCGCTCACGTAGCGTATCGTAGCTATCTATCTTTCTTCCTTATTAGTGCAACAATGCCAGTTGCGTTACGTTAGCGACCGAGCGTTAGCGATTGGCTTATTGGCTACGCATGCTAGAGCAAAAATAAAAATGTCTAGAGGTATATTTAATTTTTCCAGATGGTACGCGCTACAACGGCGGAAATGAACAAATTATTGGTAAGATATTAGTTTTGTGACCTACTTTAAAGTAAAAAAAAAAATACATTTCAAAAGCTTCGACAACATTTTCAGACTGGTTTCCAGCAAATACACGCTAGTAAGTTATAAGGGTCGCACACACGTCCGGAATCAGAATTTGAATTCATAAACTATTACTTTTGAGCAGAAACGTATTTGAACGAAATTTTTTTTAGAAAGAAAGGTAAAGTGGAAAAATTCATTACTTCGGACGGGACTCGAACCCGCGTCTCTGGGATACCAGCCCACCGCTCTGCCAACTGCGCTACCAAGCTCACACACGTAGCCACGAATTTCTCCACCATATCCCAAGTATGCGCCGCCTAAGGTGCCCCATATGAATTTATAATCCTAATTTATATTATGCACGGAATCACATATAAATTGGCATATTTCCGCTGTGTGTAACCGGCAAAACGGGATGAGAAAAGCAATACATACTCTGATTCCGGACGTGTGTGGCGAAGTATACCCTTGTTTTGTCTAACAACTTTTCGCCTACTTTCAGTTCGTCTAATAACTTTTAGCATAATCAACGGTTTGTCTTAAATCAGTTTACACAATGTTGTTTCGCATAACAATCATTACATCGAAAATTGTTTTATGTAATTGACATTTTGCATAACTATTGAATCATGTCGTCGAATTTTATTTTAACTAATTATTGATTCGACAAATAGGATATATAACCAATTATACTAATTGACCGATTTATAACTGTATATCCATGTAAATACTAGTTAAAGTTTGTACAAAGGTTAATGGCATAGTCAAGAAATGACCTGCTACCAGAAAATTTGATTAGGTTAAAAAGAACTGCGACCGTACAAAAATGATCGGCTGATAGAAAAATAAGTTAGGTTAGGTAAGAACTGCGACCCTTACAAGAATGATCGGCTGCCAGAAAAAGGGGTAATGTTAGGTTAGAAATGTGAACCTTACAAAAAGACTGGCTGCCAGAAAAGTGGGCTTGTTTAGATTAGAACTGTGAACCTTACAAAAATGATCGACTGACAAAAAATGTGAGTTAGGTTAGCTTAGAACTGTGACCCTTACAAAAACAACCGGCAGCCAGAAAAGTAGGTTGGGTTAGGTTAAGTAGAACTGCGATCACAACATTTCAAAATGTAAGCTGTGGTAATTAAACTTCATGAGAATCTATGAAATATAAGCAAATCATTAGAAATTTAAAGTAAACATTAGATAAAATATAATTATACTACATGAATATTAGACAAAGTGTAATTATATAACTATAAAGGTAACATGAAAAACAAAAGTATAGTGAAACGAAATTCGATGAAATGAAAATAAGACGAAACCAATAAGTATGCGAAGTAATTTTAGGTAAACTGAAATTATTCATAAATTTGTCAGACCCAAGGAAGGTACACCGTATTGCGACCTTGAATGTGCACAATAAAAATGATCTTCACGTGGAATCACCCTGAAAACTCACCCTTAACACGTTTACCGCCGTAAGACAAAAAAAGACGGTTTATTGCATTAACAAAAGATAAGCCTATTGTTACATTTAAACTTAGTGTTAATCTTTATATTTTAAGATTATAACACTAAGAACTTATGTTGAGGAATTTAATCCCCTCTACTACAACTAACTATTATACATTTCTGAAATATATTTAAACTTTTTCCATACTTAAATTTATAAGCGTTTTTTTTTAATATTCTTAGCTCTACTACCAATTACTACTTCAATTATATTATCAATGACATCTGTAGGAAAACTGTTTAGAGTTGTAGCTATGTATGTATAAGTTCTTCAAAAAAGGAGTGTTAAAGTTTTTAAAGGGTCGGCAACGCGCATGTAACACCCCTGGAGTTGCAGGCGTCCATAGGCTACGGTGACCGCTTACCATCAGGCGGGCCGTATGCTTGTTTGTCACCGTCGTAGTATAAAAAAAAAAAGTAGACCATATTCTGTTACCATATTATTATATTGCTTATTATTTTTTATGCTTGTGAATGTGATGTTAGGTTCATTAGAGAGACTACGTAGATTGCTAGACCTTTTGTATCTATTCAGCTTTCCTATACAATGCCTATATTCTGAAATCACAGACAATTTAGTCTTTTCATATACATTTAACACTCTACAGTAGCTAAGTAATTTATCATAGTTATTTATATTTTTTTGCTTGATTTAAAACTAACTAGACTGAGTATTTAATCAAAATTCTATTCAACCTTAAAAATCGTACTGTCTTTTGACTAAGATGGAATTGGTTTGTAACTAAATAATAGTTTAGTAAACTTGTTTACGGAATATGCCATTAAATTATGTTTTATATTTTCTTGAAGATGTAGCCACAAAGGTCGACGCCCGAGCCCAGTACTTCCCTGTATCGGGCAACGCTGTACACTTTAAGGTGCGCGCGCGCAATGACGTCACGATAGAGCTCACCACTGCTGCTCGTCACACTGACCCCATGTATGAGGTACGTATTTCATGTGTTGTTCAAATATAATAAATAAAAAGATAAAACAGGTGTCTTAAAAGTTGGATTTGGCGTTTTATTAAAATTCACTATCCTACATAGGACGTCTGGACGTCTTTCGGCTGAAATGATGATGATGATGATGATCCTACATAGGTATACAATTATTTTGCAAAATACCTAAACCTTTATCTCGGATCGATTGCGATTTCAAACAAGTTTCCATATTTCTTCTAATATTTACCTACAAAAAAGTAGGCTACAACACTCTCTGAAATCATCATTTAAGAGGTTGCTGGAAGCATACACCTCATAAAAATTCAGTTGGCACCAAGTGCAAGCAGCCGACAAAGCATCATCGTTGTGTGTCTTAATGACTTTGTTTTTAGATCGTTATTGGAGGTTGGAGCAATTCAAAGAGCGTGATCAGAAAGTACGTTTGCAACATAGCCGAAAAAGATGAACGTCAAACACCCCAGATTTTAGACGACAAAGAGTTCCGCGAGTTCTGGGTGCGCTGGGACCACGGGAATGTCTTGGTGGGGCGTGAAGGGGAGCCTCAACCGTTCCTATCGTGGCAAGACCCTGATCCTGTGAGGGTGGCGTATGTAGGCGTGCGGACTACCTGGGGTTCGACTGGAAATTGGAAATTAGCAAGTAAGTAATCAGATTTTCGTGCATACACGCTAACATTCAAAGATATGCTAGTATTTACTAAGCTTGATACAAAAATGTTTTTCAGGCGGCTCTAATAAGGGCGGAAATAGTATTGGTAAGTTTAGAATCATAAATAATCACATAATTACGAAACAAGGTTTTTATTGGTAAGTAAATACTGAGAATTTAATTGCATTATGTAGGTCATTATATATACACTTGTTTGTTTATATACACTTGCATGTTTATTAATCGTCGGGTCAGGGGCTAAGTATAGTAAGTAATAATTATATAACACTGAATTCATTGATGTTGATTTAACATCTGCCAATCTTCAATATAAGAGGAGGTTTAAGGTAAAAACTATGCACTAACATAGTAAGAATCGATGATATATATATATAGCAAAGAGTCGTGGATGTCAGAACCATTAGCTTCGATAGAACAAAAACACCAAAAGGTAACTAGACGAAGGACCTTCTCGGTTTCGGTATATCTCTAATTTATTCGGCAAACGCGCAATACTTTTCAGACGTGGCAACAGAAAACGACGTGAAGTGGCAATTCTTCCCTATAATGGGCGATTCACTTCAGATCAAAGTACGAGCCAGTAACGACGCTACCATCGGACTAGCGACGCACCCCTGGCAAACAGATCCCATGTACGAGGTACCTGTCTCATATTCTTTTGTAACGTTGAATTAGTTTAAAACTAGCTGATAAAATAATTTCACTTTACCGTAAAAAGGTGGTGATTCCAGCGTAACGTCATTAAAATCCTAATTTATATTTTATAGTCTCCAGATAGGATATAAGAGGTTTGACTGTAGGAAAGTTTTATTCTGATTCTTTCGATGATCATTTCACCGATTTTAACTTCACAAACTGTCACCAGATTGTTCTTGGAGGCTGGAGAAACACTAAAAGCGTACTTAGAAGATTTTGCTGCATAAACCCCGACAAGGTTAAAGTTCAGACGAACGAAATCTTAAAAAGCGGAGACTTCCGGGGTTTCTGGGTACGCTGGGATGGTGGAAACTTCATGGCTGGGCGGGAAGGAGAGACCAACCCATTCATCACGTGGAGGGACCCTGAGCCATTCTCCGTGGCTTTCATGGGTGTGCATACTGGTCATGGCTCCACTGGCATCTGGCAGTTTGAAAGTATGGCAAATGTTGATGTTAATTGACTTAACTATCGTATCTATAGACAACATTTTATTGTATTTCCTTTGTGCGAAAGAAAATTAATATAAAACTGCTAGCTGATGATGAAACTGATAGATGTCGAGTAATTTAACTTTATCTACTCGTACAAAAAAAACATTCTCATCCGATTAAGCCTAACAACAGACCACCAACAGACGTTTTCATCGTTCATATCAGTTGACGTTTTTCTTTTGAATTATGACATTTGTATACTAAATTTAACATCGAGAGGCTTAAATATTATGTGGTTTTATTTTCTTCAGATGTTACCACAAAGGATGTTGTTCCTTCAAACCACAAAGGTAAGTGAAATAAATACAAGTTGTCTTTGAGATCTATAAGCGTAAATAACTTTATGGTGTTTTTTTTGTTTTGTAGTATTTAATGGAGATTTTTCTAACTTTAACTTGCATAAGCTTATGTCTCAAAAGCTTTAGACCGACGTAAAATAGAAAAAGTAATAAATGATTTCATCTATATGATTTGCCTGGTTTTTTCCGAGATTTTCATCAATTTCGACCAATTTTGAGTCGTTATACCTTAATTTGCACTACAGATAGAATTATAATTATAATAATCCAGTCATCTGACAGTTTAATGAAAATTTTGATTATTTGGGAAATAATTTATAATAGTAATTTTTTTAGCGTAACGGAAATATTGTGATTCTGGTATTATGTAGGCAACAAAATCCAACAAAATAATGTTCCATGCTAACCGTTACAAATATGTACACACATTGTTTAGCCACACCTTTATTTAACCAGTGTTATAAAACGGGAGCTATTACAGGTATTATAATAATTTTAGCTCCTCCAGAACACATATTCATGCCAGCAGTTTGCGCGCCGACGCTAACGCGCCTGCGTCATGGCGAAGCTTGCGCTGGTCAGACCGTCTTCGAAGAGAACTTTGACACACTGCGCGAAGACATCTGGGAGGTGCAACATTACGTGCCAATCGATCATCCTGTGAGTCCTCGGCGTTTGTATCTGAAACCCTTTACAAGACTCTTGATTGGTGCACTACACTATTTAACTTGAGCTATACTAAAAATCTTTTTCTACTCCAGTACTTCTATCTGTCTGTCAATTAGATGACTGACAGCGATATTAAAAAAGCATACATTATAACGTTGTCTATAGTATTCCATAAGAACACTGCTTATATGGATTTTCATACAATATTATTAGCACTGTTGATTTTTTTTAATTTCTATAGTAGGCAAACGACGTGTTCCACATTCTGCCACCTTTAGAAATTTTGCTTTTTTTGCTATTTTAGCTGTTTTTGAAAAACTTGGATAATTGGTCACCTTATTATATCACTGTTGCATAAACTACTATTTTAATCGACTTCAAAAAACAAGAGAAAGTTCTCAATTCGTCGAAATTTTCTTTAGGATCATCTGACGAATCTAGTCTACACTTTACTGAACTATCGACTTAAGAAAAAATCCGTAAATTTTATAAATTTGTGATCCAAATCGTGTCTCCTCTGAATCCATGTAAGTTGCTTTAGAGAAAACGGAATAAACAAAATAAAAAACTAGCTTATTCTTGGCAAAATTAGTAACAAAGACCGCGTAAATACCATATAGACCACTAATAATATAAATAAATATTACGGGACAATTTTACACAAATCGACCTTGTCCCATGGTAAGGTCAATAAGGCTTGTGATACGCACACAACGTGGGACCTCCGACTTCGTAGGCAGGGTCACTACCGACTAGGCTAGGCCGTTTTAATATAAGTAGGTACTTACCTACCTTTTATAAACTTTCTCATTTACTCCAGGAGCTGCCATTTGTGTCATATCAGCGTTCGACAGTTTCCGTGAAGAACGGATATCTTCGCATTGCTCCAAGACTTCAGCAGAATCAGCCAGGGTTCACCCACTCCAGCATCTTTGACGCTTTGGATTTATACAAAGGGTAAAATATTGGTTGATTAATATTTTGTTATTTACGCAAAGCATCCTGAAACAAAGTGCTGTCCTTGTTACTGATCCCCGTTTATCCTCTTGCCGCTATTGCAGTTGCAGGAGTATTGACGGATGCAATTACGTTAACCTGCGTATGACAAAGTTCTATAAAATATGTCCAATGTTGCATATATTTCTAGTCAGCCATACAGGGTGGAGCTTGTCCTAAAAGAAATTGATCAAGGTAAAATAAAACAAAAAAGAAATCGGTTTGGTGTTGGTGACAACGCTGCGGTTTTATGGCTATGACACATGTCACCCGATTAATTTGCTAGGGTTGAAACAGGTGAATTTTTGCACTAAAGTTTAACAAACTTTATCTCGAAAACGGCACATAATGTTGACATGGTTTATACGGTAAATGGGTAAATAAAGCTCTTGGGGTGAACAATTCACCGTTTTCGTGAAAGTTTATAGGTCCAGTAGTTCCAGGCTGTATATAGTCAGTAGGGCAGTTTTCTATCTACTATCACCTTTTCAGAATGTTATATATAAGTATATCCCACATTATTAGTATTGGATCTCCAAGTCGTATTTATCTGGGTTCTAGGTCAAAGTATCACTCTGTTTTTTTTAGATGTACATCGGGTCAATCTAGCTCATGCCACCTAGAAGCCAGTGATGGCTCTTCAGTTATCCCTCCTATCATTGGTGGCCGCATCATCAGCAGATCAAGCTTTGCATTCACTTATGGAACCATCAGCGTTCGCGCCAAACTACCCCAAGGAGACTGGATTTACCCGGGTGAGTCACTAGGGGTTAATTTAATATGTGATCTTTTATTATATTATCGACGATATTGTTTAGTAGTTAAGTAATTATTGATTTTTATAGGGTGTAAGTTTCAGTTGTATTTCCTTCTTTTTTTATTATGAGTCTAATGTTTCATTATTTTAAGAAATATTTTTCTCTTCCTTTATAGGAATTACATAAATTATTTATGTACCTATAACCTGTACTTGACTTGAACTTACTGTAGCAAATCTTAATAATAATTGTGCAAATTATTGTTAAATGTCGCTATTTGTCATATATACAATATATCCTTTTGATATACGATATCAAAAGGATTAAGTTGTTGTTCAACTCTCGTGCTCATTATTGCCACACGTGTGACACGTGCCTTGATTCGCGTCGCGGACAAACTTCGATATCAAGTGCAAAACATATGCCTACAAGATTTCTACCACACCCTCGTTACGGAAATAAAAGCTGTATAACGTTATAAATCTAATCTAAAGTAATACTTATTACATAATATAACATTCAAAATTGACATTTAATATAATTGTCGGTAATGTGTCCGTACAAGGTGTCAAATGTGTTTGACGTAAGGAACTAAGAGACCAACTAGGAATTTTCATACAGATTACTTTTAGCTCACCTTTGGATAAAAAAATAATGAGCACTTTTTTGTGCATGATAAAAAAAGTATTTTTCGTCATATTATTTATTTCATAGTTTTGTGTATTACTTACAGAGATACTGCTGGAATCGTTTTCTAAGAAATTCGTCTACGGGACGAAAAATTTTGGAGTGTTGAAGATAGCGTGCGCCCGAGGCAATAAAGAACTAATTAAGGGTGCTACACAGTACGGAAATAAGGTAAAGTGAGTTCGTTTTCATTAGAACCAATCGAGTAACTAAGATTGTATCTACTTACCTGTCAATTCTTTCTGGCCCCTATGTCACCACGGTGACAATTCATCATTATATATAGGCGTCTATGAGCTACGGGCATAGATATATGTATAATGATATAATGAGCGGTATATATATAAAAGTAAAAACCAATTTTACCACTAAAAACGAATACTTTAGTGAAGGGCTTTTGACAATTATCACAAGAAACACGACATAAATATGTCTCGATATTCCGACACAGGAAGGGTCTCATGTGAAAAACGACCTACCACAAATTCTTTAAGACACTATTATTTCTCGTGACAATCGTCATAAGATCTTTACCAAAAAATGATCTATTTGTTGACGATACACTAAGGTTCTATTAAAATTACCGAAATGGGATGGTGGTTAACAAGCCCGCGCGATGTTGAGTGGTTTCTGTGCCTATGGACGCCTGAAACGCCAGTAATTCAGTAATTTTAGGAATTTTCATACTTATCAGCGTGGTGAAATAAAGGCCGAATTGAGTTTATGAACATACGTACCGCCATCGTGACTGATAGAGTTGATCATAGATTCTCAGTAGGTGACGATTATACTTCATGAGTTTGTTTCAAACTATGACTCACATTTCACATTGTCTGCCTTAGGTGCTGTACAGTGGCCCCGTTATCGACACTAAGTGTCACAACGCACTGTTGGTCACCAAAAACTCAGATAAGTTTTGGGGTGACGACTTCCATGTGTACTCTGTTAAGTGGACTCCAGGTAATTTGTCATGTTTGCGTAAGGCACTAATAGTAGCCCGAATTCATAGTTTCAACTGAATTGTGAAACGTTGAGTTTTGAGACCCAGAATTAACGCGAAATGTCTGAGAACAAAGATAAATCGTACCTACTTGTTGTCATAATTAAACACCCGACCAGTGGCGATTAAAACCCCATAGTTGTTTTTAATCCCCACTGCAAATATATCATTAATTATCCTGACTCGGTATTACAAAAGAAAAACGGCACACAATTATTAGCATTCGAGAAGGATCATCAGCCAATAAGTTGGCTGAATTTCCAATTATCACACTTTACTTTTTGACAGAACATCTGATTTTGTCTGTGGATGGTGAAGATTATGCTCGCGTGGAAGCCGGCGAAGGCGGGTTGCGTGCGCGCTTACCCAATACCTGCGCAGGACCACTCCAACCAGGCATGGCACCTTTCGATGATCACGTGAGTGCACTAGACGTAAAACTAGACTTGATTCACATTTAAAATCTGTGATAGTCTTTGTGTCTTTGTCTTAATGAGGAAAAATATAGCCCTACACAGTTCTGCTATGATTAAAATCGTGGTTACTAACTTATTTTACGCAGGCGGGGATCAAACTGCCTCAGAGTATGTGCCTCTGAGGCAAAAAGAACTTATAAATAACATAAACACTCTTTTTTCAGTTCTACATAACCCTAGGATTGGCAGCCGGCGGACATTCTGAATTTCCCGACGCGTGTGTCACTAAGGACAATCACGCTAAACCGTGGAAGAACCAAGCTTCGAAGGCAACCCTGAACTTTTGGAACGATATAGATGCATGGCAAGACACATGGGAGCGGCCAGAGTTGATGGTCGATTATGTGAAAGTTGTTGCATTGTAAAAGCATTTTAAAAATGGAAGATTATCTGTAACGAATACATCTTTTGTAAAAATAAAATAGTTTGTTACAATTGAAATCATATGACGAAGTCTTACTGAAGCACCCAACTGTTTTCCAAAAGCTGGATCATAAATCTTTAATAAATGCCTTGCAAATTAGGTCCCGTATCCTACTTGAACAAGACATTAGATGAAATTCGTTCTTGGCTCGTCTTGGCTTGGCTTGATCTATTGTACCTAGTCTACTGTCTGTAGATGTGTCTGTGTGTGATGTCTGCTAGGTTTGCAGAAAACTGTAGTACACTACACTTTACACACAGTTTTATTTTTCAAACGCTTCAATGGCTATTTTAAAACTTGACAGAAATGACATGATATTTTTACTATTTCTTTCATAATTAATTATTGGTTGGTTCTAGTGATATATATAGGTCAGGGTTAGTGTTGATAACAAAATCTATAGCCTACATACATATAAACCTTTAATAAAAGAAGAAAAGAAAGACTATTATGTTAAGATGAATAGTTCTCGAGGTATACTTGATTTTTTAAATCTTGACATTCGCCATCTTTGATTGGCTGCCATTTTGGTTAGATAGGTACCGCTTAAATATTGACGTTCTGATAAGCTTAACTAACTGCCCTTAAATAAAAATTTGTAGGTAACTCCAAAATGTACATATACCTGTCATACATTAGCCATCTTGGATTGGCCACCATTTCTAATAGCTACCACTTTGGGATGGCCATCATGGTTTTTTTAACATCCTAATAAACATGTCTAATTGCTGTATAAAGGAAATTTGGTACCCCCAAGTTATACCGGTTTCTTGGCTGGCCCATGGACTAATGCTAACTTTTAAAATAATTGAATAAATATAATTATGATTTTTACTCTAAAGCAATCTCCCGTTTCATCTGCCCGTGTCAACTGGAAGTCATTAATGTCATAGACATTCCGCGCCAGCTTTCGTGAATCCATATGTACAAACTGCAGACGCCGGGAAAGAAGGGCTTGCCAGGTGAGTAGGTATAGACCGAATAGGATACCAAGCCGGCAAGCACTTTGCACGGCAAGGCATGTATAGTACTTTCTAAAATATGTAATAGCATAATTGGACAAGTAACTATAAATTTGTAAAGAGGTCATACAAATTTATATTTACTTGTACAACTGCAGCAGACAACTTTACTTATACAAGAAAACAATTTAGCATTTTAGTCTAAACTGACGATTAGCCCACGATGCATTTCGGATATACAGGCCATCCCAAGACTATGGAACATGAAGGGAAAGTACCTTAAATATTCACATACAGCGTTTTAAAAAAAAGAAGCCACAATATAAAACATACATGAAACTGCAGAAGTAAATTAGGTATTCTTTTAGAATATCTTTGAATGCAGTATGTAAAAATAACATAAATTCTTCCTTCAGCAAAATATCCTATCTACGATATTTAAGTTACTTTCCCTTCATGTCCCATAGTCTTGGAACGCTCTGTATATCTTCTACCTGCTTGGCATTTGACATTTGCATCATTAGAACTTATTTAAAGCCGATTCAATTCTGCTCTCGTATTTCGCACTCAATTCTGGTGGAGTGCAATGAATATTAATTTCTTCGTCAAACCTCAACAACAACAATAACATTAAGTATTATTATAATTAACAACGAACAATAAAAGTAATACAATAGAAAAACGGAACCAAACTTATTCAACGTTGCCTCCAAAGTGATTTAAAAAATATCTACGCCTTTTGTTTTTCTCAAGGCGCAGTTTGAGTAGACACTTTTACCGCTAATATTTAAATTTAATATTTTAATATTGTGTTGGTAAATTTGCGATAAAAAAATATTGAAAATTGTTGATAATGTATACCTTACCTACTTATTTGCTGCGTTTATGTCGATGTCGATTTTATGTTATTAAAACTGCAAAATAGACGTAGAGTCCGTCTATGCTAAGTTTTTGATAGCACAGACTGTGAAAGTGTTAAGTCAAGATCATAATTTTCATAGCGGATTGACGTTTAAAATAACACTTTGAAGTTTGACAGTTAATTTGCTTAGAAGAAATAACGTGGTTTGACTCTATTGGCAGAATGAACCAAAATGTAATAATGGCTAAAAGCCATGATGCTGCGTCACAAATATATGGGGAATGACAGTTCAAAATACATTACTTTCCGGCCTAGGCCTTCAATTTTGTATGAAATTTTGGTACAGTTACAGTACAGCAACGTGTTACTTCGAAGCCTATAATTATAACGAAGGCAATGAAGACAACATTTCCTTGCATGTTTGAGAAAATTACTCAACTCACCGGTTGATACTTAGGTATACTGGCATGCAAATTCAAGTGTCAATAACCTACATAAAGATTATTTTATTTTATTTATAATTAAAATATTAATGGAAATTTATATTCCTATTGTTTTTAACTATGAACGGCTATGACGACACTCAATTCAACTACTCATTTCTTGCCGTCCTGTCGAAAACCCGGATTACGTAATTACATTTATACCCAGCCGATTCCAAAGTTTTTGCCAGCTTTGTGGTGAACGTACAACTTCTAGGGGTCCCATGTCCTTAATTATGTTGAATGTTGAATGACAAGTTTTAATTACTTTTAAGTAGGCCAAAGTATGGAGTTTTCTTCTGTGAAAAGTTGTACAATCAGTTAAATAGTGACCTTGTTTCAATCCAATGTGAGATCTACCTTTTAGTCCAGTTAGATTTACCTTTTTACTTGTTTTAGTCTAAGTGCTTAGTAAGATTACTTATATTCTATTGTTTTTATCTTAATGTGGAAAGCAACAGTAAGTAGCAATAAAATTAAATATTTCATCAGTTCAAAACGTTTTAATTACTTTTAAGTAGGCCAAAGTATGGAGTTTTCTTCTGTGAAAAGTTGTACAATCAGTTAAATAGTGACCTTGTTTCAATCCAATGTGAGATCTACCTTTTAGTCCAGTTAGATTTACCTTTTTACTTGTTTTAGTCTAAGTGCTTAGTAAGATTACTTATATTCTATTGTTTTTATCTTAATGTGGAAAGCAACAGTAAGTAGCAATAAAATTAAATATTTCATCAGTTCAAAACGTCTGTTAAGTTTGAGTTAAATTATGTTTTTTCCCTTTTTAACAAAAGCAAATGTGAATCTGACAGATAAGGACAAAAAATTATTTTGCTAAGCTGTGTTTGATGTGCGTTTATGAATAACGCCACTAATAATGTATACCTACACAGTATTTTTTTTTCAAATTAATGCATGTTAGAGCCGGTGTGTTGCTTTATTTATTTTTAATTCGACGTTCAAAAGTGCACTGTAACATGCCTACTTGAAAAATAAATAATTTGATTTGATTTGATTTGATTTATTTTTAAAGAATTCCCCGTTCCCCGGAAAACTAAATCGTTGCTAGTCATTTCTTTTAAAACTAAAAATAATCAGTCGGTGTTTAAGGGTATAGTAGACTGTCAAATCATGACAGCCTTGACAGTTTTCAACATAATTATTACCGATATTACAGGCGTCTAGGGCTACTGGCGCCGCTTACTATTGTGCGGGCTGTATGTTTGTTTGCCGCCAACATGTCTTTAATAAATAAAGACATCATTATTACCATTGAAAACGAATATGTCATAAGAAACACGACATTTATGTCACGAAATTCCGACACAGCTGCGCCAGTATTGTATAATATTTCTGATTGAATTAAATCCTACGTTTGTGCGAGGTTGTGGGTGTGGGGAATATTGAGATCTGGTTTGCGAAATGGTACATTGTGTACCTACTCGTAGGATGGTGAGTAAATATGACGTAATGGTCAAATTTCATTCAACTAAAATATTATTTAGTCAAATGTATTGTCTAGCATAACATACCAAGTAATCTTCTTAAAACACTAAATTTTAGGTTGTCGAATTATTTCATATGCATATTATTATTATAACACAAATACACGCTCCTCCTCGCTTCGCTTATCGTCGCACCTATCTTGACTCTGTCACTTGAAAATCTTCTGTGAGTATAATGTAAAAAAATCATTTTTTCTTTTTTTTAATTCCTGTATTTAATAAGGGTATTCCTGTATTTTACTTTATGTTGATATTAATGGTTTTTTATTGAACAGAAATTAAATATATTGCACCACGGAGTTAAGCGTAGCAAGTGGCGCTAAGCATCAGTGAAAAAAATGTGCGATGCGAAGTGACAATTTGGAGAAACATGTTTTTGGAATATAGGTACCTACCTAATATTAGACAAAATAAAACATTTGCTTAACAAACATTTGCCTTATAAAAACTTGACAAAATGAAATTATACCAAATGATAATTTGACCAAATGAATAATTGCGAAATGTCATTTTGCTAAACGTTGATCTGGGAAATTAAACTATTGCGAAATGATTCTTGGGAAGTGAAAAGCGATAAATTATTTTATACCAATTAAGACTTTATTGAATGTGCATTGTGCATATTGTGCATTATGTTAATATTGTTTGTCTTTGTCAACTTTTACATAAATTATGAGTGACCTTGACTGTACATAGTTATCAATAACTGCGTCAACTAAAATCTTAAGTACCTATTTATTAAAATTAAACCGCACAGAGGGACTCCCCGGCTAATGACGTCATACGCAGATTTGTTTTTAAAATATGTAAATTGATCGAGTTGAATGACTGTTGTGCTTGTTATATATGTGTAAATGATTTCCTGCTAATATCGCAAAATACAAGTAATGTAAGTAAGTCATACATAACCATCATACTTGAATAATATCCGTATATATGTATGTATATGTATGTGTATAAATTTGGTATGACAGGTCAGTACAGTGGTCCGCGCGCAGAATAGTAAAAAAATATATTTTTAATTGCACTTAACACGTTCACTGCGGGACAAATCTTGGTGAAATTTAATCTGGTGCGGTTGAGATCGAATCAGCCCAAACCTAAGCTCATTTACAGTGCGGATGAGGCCTTATGGACCTCAAATTTCAGTAGTTACTTACATCCTTCATAATTTTGCCTTGACAAGGATTAGGTGTTTTCTTTTTTGTGGTCTTCATTTGTCAGTAAATGTTTAAAATACACTTAGCTTTGCCCATGGTTCTGTACTCTAGTTAAAGGAAAAATGCAACATCATTCTCGCTTGTAATACCTACTCTTAATTAGGCAGTCAACTTAGATCGTAAAACATTATATGACCCTATAAAGTAAATAAAGTGCATTCTTATTATAAACACAATTTATCTTTACGCTTCACAATGAAACGATAAAGATACAAAGATCCTATTTTAAATACCTACTACTAACATGACAATCGCTAGAAACTACGAAATTTGAAAATATTTGCATCTTGCTCGTTCTTATCCAGTAGAAGTGAGTTGCAAATACTTTTGAATCGTGCAGTCGTTATCGATTCGCCGCTACATAAATCTTATGGTCAGAACAAAAGTTTATCACTTTGGCACCACTCTGTTGTTTTACTTAGTGCTCATGAGCCGCTTGACCAAGTCGCTTGTAAACATGATTCGAATTTTCCTTGTGTTTGTGATTATTGCAGTGTTCCGATGGGACGGGGTCCTGGCAGGTAAAGTATTTTTTTTATTTTTTTATTACGAAGGGAATATAAAGCTTAGTGGTTTAATTAAAATTTAAAGTTTTTTTTGTTAACAAAAATTAATCACGAAAGATAATTATATTAATTATTATGGGATTAGACCACTGTGGTGTTAGCCGCTGAGCAAACTTTGTTCAGTTTCGGAAGTACTACCTAAAATTAAATTAATAGCTCCTATTACAGGCAACACCCGGTCTTATAGGTTTGAAATAGGTACGTCGAGTATAAAGTTTAATGAAAGCAGTACTTATTTATTTCTGGGGATCTCGGAAACTGACAATTTTGATGACTGATTCCTGTGTACCGAGAGACGGCAATACGACTGGTTGACGTCATTGGGGATGGAAGGGGACAGAAGGCTGGCAGCTATATCGCTCAACGCGTATGAAAAACAATAACAGCCGGGGCTGTTTGTTTATTCGTTTTATAGTTATTTTAAATATAAGGGAATTTTAGTACCCTAGGTAGAGTTAGATACTCAGATAAATTAGTCGCCTTCAAAAACCACCTCAAGTTTAGCAGATATTTTATTTTTAGCAATGTATTTATTAGGTTAAATTATTCATGCAAGAATACTGTTACTTATTCTGCGAATAAATTATGAATTCTTTTTTACATAAAATGCTCATTCTATAGTTTACCTACTAGCTCACAAATAACACCACATTCTTATTCGCCACAAACTTTATAACAACTTGTTATTTAGGAAATGGTGATATAAACTCTTACTTTTAACACATACTTTTGTGTCCGATATACAAACACACAAATCAATATCAGATCTTATTCTTTGAATATATATCTGATAGGTATTTCCGTTACATAAAAACAAAACCCCGTGTCTTTCAGACTGCGGCGTAGTAACAAGAAAGCAATGGGACGGCCTGAGCCCTACTCGCGTGGAGTACCTCCCGCGGCCCGTGGGCCTGGTCATCATCATGCACACGGTCACACCCACGTGCGGCACGGACCAGGCGTGCGCGGAGCGGGTCAGGAACCTGCAGTCGTACTTCTTAGACGAGCTTGGCTATTGGGACTTAGGGCCTTCGTGAGTATAACTATGAACTAAAGTTGGCCGTACTTCGATATACCAATAATAAGTATGCTGTACAGATAAGATAATCTAAAATTTCGGACATTTACCTCCTAAACAAAACATAATAATCTAAATCAGACAGTTTTCAGCGCGGATACAGATCATTGTCGGTAAAAAAGAACGGCCCGCCTTATTTGCGGCATAGATTAGGCGTGCGTGCGGGGAGCGGCTCCCGAACCAACAGTCGTACTTCATGGATGAGCTCAGCTTTTGGGACTTAGGGCCTTCGTGAGTGTAACAAAAGAAGATCGCTTGACTCCAAATACTCTAATTTCCAGCTAAAATCACCCGCCGACGCCCATTAGCCTTGCCTGGTCATCATCATGCACACAAATACATAATGATTCTCTGTCGGAATTTCGTGACATGTCGTGTTTCTTGTTACAAGTGTCAAGAGCTCTTCACAGAATTATTAGTTTATAAAATTCTTATAGCGGATACTCACGGGAGTTTTCTAATTTAAATTATTAGTTTTTAATGGTACTAATGATGCTTTAATGCATAAATGACATGTTGGCGGCAAACAATAGTAAAATAACGCCCGTAGCCCATAGACGCCTGTAATGTATATAAGATGTTGACAATTGTCACACTCACACCGGTCGCCGTGGTGAAATTGGGGCCTGATTTAAAATACTAGATTCATTAGGAATATTTATTTATTTATTTATTTATTTATTTATTGAACAAATATTCATTAACATTACAGTTATCTTATCACCATTTCGCTAATAAATTAAATATAAATTAACATATGCATATAGACCTAAACCTAATATTAAATGTGACATTCACAAAAATTTAGAAAAAAGGCGTGTAGTTCACGCAACTTTAAAAAGAACAAGTCACAGTCCGGTGCAACGGATAACAACTTGTTTAGTAACTCCTGCGCGCGGACGAGTGGAGAGTGCTTGTGCGCCACAGTATGGGCTGTCACCTCCGCAAGGAGACAGTGACTACGGCCACGGAGGTATTTATCAGGAACAAATATGTTACACATACTTGCAGTCAGGTCTGAACAATCAGACTCCCCTCTTAGAAGTTGGCAAGTTGTGGAAAGAAGCTCAGTATTTCGCCTGACTTCTAACGAATTGAAGCCTAACATACCGAGTAGGTATTTAGTAGGGTAGAGGAAGGGGTAGTACCCGTACCTTTTTCTATATGAGATACGTAGAAATGCTTTTTGAATCTTTTCTAAAAGAAGGATATAAGATTTTTCATGGGGGTTCCATATAATTGAGGCTGATTCAATTTTGCTTCTGACCAAGGCTGTGTATAACATGTCGAAGACGGTAGGATCACGAAAATCTTTAGTATTGCGGGTAATAAAACCAAGCCTTTTGAAGCAATCTGTTGCAAGTGATATGATATGCTGCTTGAAAGTAAGCTTAGAGTCAAAGACAATACCAAGATCTTTAATGGAATTTACGCGAGTAATTGCCGAGTTTCCTAAGGAATAGATGTAGTGCAGAGGACATCGATTACGGGAAAAAGTCATAACACTGCATTTTGTTAGGTTAAAAAGCAATTTGTTATTTAGACTCCAACTGTGTACAGCATTAATATCATCTTGTAGCAGGGCGCAATCGGTAACATCATTTACGAGCCGTATGAGTTTTAAGTCATCTGCGTAAAGTAGGCATTTAGAATGGCGAACTACAGCCTCAAGGTCATTTACCATTATAATAAAAAACAGCGGACCAAGGATAGAACCTTGACTTACGCCAGAACGGGTATGGTAAGGAGGGGAAACATAACAACCGTGTCGAACAAATTGTTGACGGTCACTGAAGTAGTCAGCAAATAGCCGAAGGAGTTTAGGAGTAAAGCCTAAAGAAGTAAGTTTTCCCAGAAGAATGTCATTATCCACGCGGTCGAAGGCTTTTTGGAAGTCATAATAAATAACATCTACTTGGGAGCCTACATCTAAATATCGTGAAATTGTATCTACGATTGATAACAAATTGCTGTTAACTGATCGCCGCGAACGAAAACCATGCTGACAGTCAGTAAGGTATGGACCAATTTGGAGAGATAATTTCTTGTGTAAAATGGATTCTATGAGTTTGGGTAGGCAGGAGAGAATAGCAATAGGCCGATAATTTTCGACTTTGGACGAGTCTTTGGTCTTAGGTATGGGTATTACTCGGGTAATTTATATATATATATATATGTATATTAATCGATCTCCTTCACGTCTATTAAAGTAGGTACAGGTTAGTAGAAAATTATACACTCACTATTTTAATTAAAATAGATGGTTGAAATATATATTCGGGATATTCATAAACTGTTAAATATTCCATCATGATAATATCATAGTGTTGTGTTTCTGTTGGTGAGTAAGGTCGCCAGAGCTCCAAGAGGATTCGCTGTGTTGATAGCTGAGGACCCACGGAGCAAAGCCCTCGGCCCGTTTAGCTGTCAACGCAGCGAATCCTCTTTTTTTTAAAGGGTCGGCAACGCGCATGTATCACCCCTGGTGTTGCAGGCGTCCATAGGCTACGGTTCACCGTCGTAGTATAACAAAAAAAAACATGTTCAAAGCAAAATAACAATAATCAAAATGTGTAGGTACATATTTTAATTTAAAAGTTGTAGTCCCTCTATATGCTAACGATTCCGTTCATCGGCCTAAACTTTCCCTTTCAAACGTACATTTAAATTTAATAACTTTATAATTATTTCTATTTCAGTAGTATAACTAAAGGACTGAAAACTCAAATAACGAAAAATCTAATAACAACAATATATACGAGATTTTATTAACGATCGTGAAAGTTTATATTAAACGCCTGAGAAAAGTGAAAGAGCAATCAGAAAGTGTTGTTAATTAGCTATTATTAGTTAGATTGTTTGAGTTTTGTTTTTGGAAGGGGTACCTACCAAATATAGACTTGAGGTTTCTTTTCCATTTTGTGTGAAGCATCCCATAGTCGACTCCCACTCTGTTTTAATAGTAGTAAATTTTAGGATAGGTATCCTCATTTAGTGTAAATTCTTCAACACGAACATATCCCTCGCAACAAATCCTCGCGTAAGATATAACACTTTAATCTTTCGCATTTTGTACACATTATTATAAACATAGGACGTGTCTATCGCGAATTTAGTTAATTTACCTTACTATACTGACGCGCTGTTTCGACAGCTTCATGTGTCGTGGCCTTGGCTTGACTACCATACTTTGTTTTATGTGGTGAACGCAGAAGGTGAAGCAAACGTACAATCCGTAGACCGCATGCCTGCGTCTGCTATTGCCGCACACAATAACCAAGTGCTGTGTGGTTCTTATTCTTTCTAGCGTTTTCCCGGCGTATGCCAAGGCTAACGTAGAACCTAGTTTTACGAAAGCGACTGCCATCTGACTTTCCAACCCAGAGTGTAAACTAGGCTTTATTGATATTAGTCCGGTGTCCTCACGATGTTTTCCTTCACCGAAATGCGATTGGTAAATATCAATTGATAAATTGGTACAAGCCGCCAGGAATCAGGATTTGCACTCACGGGCGAAAGTCGCACGGTCTTACCGCTACAAACGCTTTTTTTCTATTTCTCTCTTTTTGTGGTTATTGTACGAAAGTTTTCTTGTCTCTAAGGTAAACTATTTCAGCTTCCTGATTGGAGGAAACGGCAAGGTGTACGAAGGACCAGGCTGGCTTCACGTGGGTGCCCACACCTATGGCTACAATAAGAAGTCCATCGGAATCTCTTTCATAGGCAATTTCAACAGTAAGTAAAGTATATCTACCTAATTTTGAATTTTAGTTTTGTTACTGTAGCGATATAGACGGGAAGGTAATTCATTATGTCGACGAGTATTTGGGCCAATTAGTTTCCTTCAGCCGAAGATAGGATAGAGAAGTCGAAAGACAAATCCAAAATGCATGGAGAAGCTATTGCCGAAATGCATGGTCTATGAAGGAGTTACTCGTACTCAAAGGTGACCTTCCCTTGACTCTAAAGCGGAAACTCGTCGACATTTGCATTCTGCATGTTTTTAACAATGGTGCTCAAACATGGTCAATTAATAAGGCGTGCAAGATCAAATTGAAGGTTTGGTAAAGAGCTATGGAACGTATCATGCTAGGAGTAAAACGGATCGACCGTATCCGAAACTCCATGTTGCGCTTCAAAACCCGTATTGCCGATGTTGGAGTCAAGACGCCTAGCTGAAATAGGACTGGGCTGGTCATGTCTGGATACTGCCGCATGTATCCAGATATTAAGTGGGCTAAACTAGCCACGGAGTGGATGCTGAAAGACAGACGAGTAGCTGGCCAGCCCATGAGGTGACGGGACGACCTGGACGTGCATCTCAACGGCTGGCCACATATCGCTCAAAACCGGGACAGTTGGAGATTAAGGGACTTTACCCAGCAGTACATAGGCTTTCTATAGCGGCAATAGATGAGTCTCATAAAAAACTAATAAGAGGAAAATGGCCGAATACTAACTTTTTACATCAATTTGCTTTAGTACCCGCCGTAAGCTAGATTACTGCGAGAGGTGTACGAGAAATTCAGTTCAAGTAGTGAAGATAGAAACTCTTATCATAAATAATACATATGAATTTAATTCCCGTGTTAAATTAATGAAACTGGCCAATAAAGTAAAATTTAACCCGTATTACATTTCTTATTTCATTTTGCGTCCTGCGCCTAGACTACCTTCGACTACCTTTACTCAAATTGGTCTTTTGTCATTAATAATAGAATTTTAAAAACACGAGCTTATTTACAAATACATAACACACATACACATACATACATACAAATAAATATTGATTCCAAATGAAGGGATTCAATTAATTGAATATTGGGGACTAAAATCACCCATTGAACTGCTAAGCCGATTAGGATATTTGAATAGGTTAATGCAAAGAATTCATTACTGCAGAGATATTCTAATCTCTTACCGAGTATTCATCTTAAAAGGTTAAGAGCCTCTTGTGCTAACCAGGGTTAGCCAACCGGAACAATATCACGCTGATCATGATAGGATTCATAGGTAATATTGTTGTTCATTGAAATTAAACACTTTAGAACGGATTAACCGCGTTTTTGTAACACCATGATCCTACGTTACGAGCCCTTTACAGCACTCGTTTTCACAGGGTTAAGATGATGACTGAGAATTGCGAATTCTCCCCGTGCTGTAAAGGGCTCGAAACGTAGGGCCATGGTATTAATAAACGCGATTAATCCGTTCTAAAGTCAATTAATTATTTAAGTAAAGTAAATTTCAAGGATTGATACTCGTAGGTATTAAATCAGTTGAGGCACAGATCAAATATGTTGAGGCAAACGCTATTTTACGGTAAAACAGCGACGCGAATATCATACTGAGGTTCGAATTAATCATTCACCCTTTCACAATGGCCTGAATACATAGAAATTGATTTGATATTATAATAATCAGATTAAAATTGTCTGGATAGAAATTGTACATTAACTGGTCTTAACAAATAATAAATTTCAACTTGCACCAGGTGGGGTTAGTCAATTAACCCAGAGTTATGCGTTTTTTTGTTTAGAATTTGACAGTTCGAAGAAAAGTTGAGGGCCTAAGATGACAAACATTTGCAGATAATGCTAAGTGAAACCTAAATAATTTATGGCAATTATTACATTTTGTGCGTCTCTCTTAGCGGACGATTTGCTGGTGATTATCCCTTATTCTGGTTTTATTTGATGCAGCGCTTTTGAATCTTGCCCGACATTTTGCGGCCATATTTATACGCTCGGGCGATCCGTAAGACCTCCATAGTGAGTGAGTATGTCCGCCGGGCATTCGCCTGACAGATTTCCCACACATTTATCGGCAGATCCGGCAGATATGCCCGAATGTATATGGCTAGCTATTGAATGCCATTAACAGCATTAACAGCCGGTTCTATTAACACAAATGTATAAAGTAAATAATCCTTTTTGACTTGTGAACCAAAATACGGGGTGAAAGAAAACGCTTCAATGAATATGACATAGAAATTAAACGGAAATTAAATCTGGAATACAGCTATTCTAATTCAATAAGGTCGACTTTTCTATTATTTTAGATGAAATGATACATTTTCTACTATTTTATTTAATAGGTTAAACAACTGTAATTTGTATTTTTTTACATGAAAACAGTAACAAAGTTTAGGTTTTTTACTCCCACAAAATTTCCTGTGATCATTCTTCTCTATAATATGTTAATTCAGTTTATTATTCCGACCCAGCTCTTTCGATGATTGCTTAAACATGGCATACCACGATCATCAGTAAGACCTTAGAAAACCTGCTATTTAGTTTTCAACCTGCACGCTAATCTAACTTGACGTGTACAAATCGTTAAACTAGAGTACTTCCTACTCGTAATTCATATTAAATCAAGTTACCTATCCAAACAAATAACAATTTTTAACATAATCCTATCCTTCACTGGTCTTGTAATAATATTTTGTCAATGTCAACAAATCACTTTTTATTTTTCCTATATACCTACCCGCTTTTACCCCTTCACCTATCAATACGATTTATACAAAAAACGCTTAGTAAACATTGACGAAATTACTTGAATATCGTGTAGGTGTAAAGTTTGTTTAGGGTGTTCTTTTATTTGTGAGCGTGTCTTGACTACAGAAAAACCCGTTCTTTAATTTAAATATTTTCAGAAGTATGTTATGGTCAAAACTAGGAATCACGCAAAAAAGGCACAATGGATGTCGATTTGCGGAAAAAGCCCAGGATAACTATGGTCAAAACTAACTAGTATGTTGTGTTAAGTCTTAACCTTTAAGGAATTTAAGAACGGCCTTGATGCGCGGCACGTATTGGAAACTTCTAAATCCCATACTAATTAAAAGCAAACGCAATCGTCACGTTTAGTTTATCGAATGCGACTCATACTAGAGCAGAAGCTCTAGTATGAGTGTAGTAGTTGTTTTGTGACCACCTTCTGGTGGTCACAAAACTACTACTTACTACTAGTACTAATTCATAATAATTCATAATTCATTTATTACACATAATTAATGCAATAAATGAATTATGAATTATTATGAATTAGTACTAGTAGTAAGTAGTAGTTTTGTGACCACCAGAAGGTGGTCACAAAAATATATGAATATTAGTGATTACTAAAAGTGAGTGCTGTAAATCGAGGTATTCCCGAGAAGGGAACTAAAGGTACATTTTTAAATAGCCTAAATAGTTGAGCGCATTAGTAGTCTTCATTTACTGGCTTTCAAGTCATCTTTTTTTTAAACTCGGCATTCAACTTGTAATAGGGAGACAAAACTACCATGAGGACAATAATTAATAATCAAACGAACTTACCTGTGAAGTTTGATTGGAATTATACGAGTATCCAAATCGAAGATTACATATATTTACTAGCAGCAGTACACGGTTATGTGCTGTCCTTGTCACACATTTAGAGTTATAATATTATTAAAAAAAAAAACTGTTCTCGCTCTCGCCCGCCGGGTAATTAGGAACGGCAGCGCTCCCAGCGGCGTGGTTTATCATTATTTTAGAGCACATAGATATTTTTGTGTTAGGACCAGAGACGATTTTATTTTAATTTTTAGGGTCTGGGAGGGTGGGAGTATGTAATCTTCGATTTGGATACTCGTATAATTCCAATCAAACTTCACAGGTAAGTTCGTTTGATTATTAATTATACTTCGTATCCAAATCGAAGATTACATATATTTACTAGCAGATGTTTAGAGAATTGTAATACTACATATAAGTAGGAAAAATAAAATAAAATATCGAAGTCAAATCCGTACGCTCCTATGGGTTCCTGATAATTAGCTTCATACATGAGTGCCTAATAAAATAAAACGGTACTATTATGTAAATATTATATGAATATTTTTATTAGATTGGACTTATGCATGACATGCTGTGCGTGTCCAAGTGAGGAACGACATTAATAAAGAATGAAATTACTTTCAATAACCTTTTAGGTGAAACAAAACACTGGAGTGTGTATTATCGTCGATATAATTTTAACATTACTTGAATATACCTGCTTTAAATTATACTTCGTTCATTTAATTGAACTCTACTGACGAATCCCTGCATAGTGATTGTATACTATAGATATGCCTGTATTTCATATCGAAGTAAAAAAGGAAGACAAAAACAAGTTTCTATAATTAGTAAAACAAGCTATCAGTAGTTTCTTCATTCTTCTTGTTATAAAATATACATACAGATTTATACTGAGACCAAACAATAATTCAAGTGGTTGGTAATGGTTAATACGGTAAGTTTTTCCTTTTTGAGTAGAACGTTGTAATAAAAAAGTGGCAGGTGTCTTCGATTCTACTGTAGGATAACGAAATATTGACCAGTACGCTACAGCAGCAAGAGAATTACTATTTTTGTAAATAATTGTTATAATAAAGAACAGACACGTGGAGTGTTTTATATCTTGATAATCGGAATGCTACTATTGAAAAGAAGTCTCATCATGGTAAAAACAACCTGATGGAGTAAAATTTTATTACATTCTACACAATTCCTGTAGAATATGTAATACGAGACGCCGTTAATGCGGAGCAAAGTTGTACGATCCTCAACACGATTTTATTAATGTGAAGAAACTCAACGCTGTTAATGCGAAGCAATGTTGTACAATCATCAACAAAATTGACGTAGAGTAACTGTACGTAGAGTAATGGTTAATACGGTAAGTTTTTCCTTTTTGAGTAGAACGTTGTAATAAAAAAGTGGCAGGTGTCTTCGATTCTACTGTAGGATAACGAAATATTGACCAGTACGCTACAGCAGCAAGAGAATTACTATTTTTGTAAATAATTGTTATAATAAAGAACAGACACGTGGAGTGTTTTATATCTTGATAATCGGAATGCTACTATTGAAAAGAAGTCTCATCATGGTAAAAACAACCTGATGGAGTAAAATTTTATTACATTCTACACAATTCCTGTAGAATATGTAATACGAGACGCCGTTAATGCGGAGCAAAGTTGTACGATCCTCAACACGATTTTATTAATGTGAAGAAACTCAACGCTGTTAATGCGAAGCAATGTTGTACAATCATCAACAAAATTGACGTAGAGTAACTCAACGCTGTTGAAGCGGAGCAAAGATCTACAATCCTCGACACAATTAATGTGGAAGACTCAACGCTGTTAAAGCGGAACAAAGTTCTACAATCCTCGACACAATGAATGTGGAGAGACTCAACGCTGTTAAAGCGGAGCAAGTTCTACAATCCTCGACACAATTAATGTGGAGTACCTCAACGCTGTTAAAGCGGAGCAAAGTTCTAGAATCCTCGACACAATTAATGTGGAGTACCTCAACGCTGTTAAAGCGGAGCAAAGTTCTAGAATCCTCGACACAATTAATGTGGAGTACCTCAACGCTGTTAAAGCGGAGCAAAGTTCTAGAATCGTCGACACAATTAATGTGGAGTACCTCAACGCTGTTAAAGCGGAGCAAAGTTCTAGAATCCTCGACACAATTAATGTGGAGTACCTCAACGCTGTTAAAGCGGAGCAAAGTTCTAGAATCCTCGACACAATTAATGTGGAGTACCTCAACGCTGTTAAAGCGGAGCAAAGTTCTAGAATCCTCGACACAATTAATGTGGAGCACCTCAACGCTATTAAAGCGGAGCAAAGTTCTAGAATCCTCGACACAATTCATGTGGAGTACCTCAACGCTGTTAAAGCGGAGCAAAGTTCTAGAATCCTCTACACAATTAATGTGGAGTACCTCAACGCTGTTAAAGCGGAGCAAAGTTCTAGAATCCTCGACACAATTAATGTGGAGCACCTCAACGCTGTTAAAGCGGAGCAAAGTTCTAGAATCCTCGACACAATTAATGTGGAGTACCTCAACGCTGTTAAAGCGGAGCAAAGTTCTAGAATCCTCGACACAATTAATGTGGAGCACCTCAACGCTGTTAAAGCGGAGCAAAATTCTAGAATCCTCGACACAATTAATGTGGAGTACCTCAACGCTGTTAAAGCGGAGCAAAGTTCTAGAATCCTCGACACAATTAATGTGGAGTACCTCAACGCTGTTAAAGCGGAGCAAAGTTCTGGAATCCTCGACACAATTAATGTGGAGTACCTCAACGCTGCTAAAGCGGACGATCCTTGACATAATTAATGTGTTAAAGCTCAACGCTGTTAAAGCAAGCTTATTTGACACAATTTTTGTGGCATAATTGTTGAAACGGATTTATGTCACGTAACTCGGCGCTGTTAAAGCGGAGCAGCGTAGGGTATTTAATAAGATTAAGCCTATTTCATCGATATAGCCTACGAAAAAAAATTTATTTTCGTTTCGTATATATATATATATATATATATATATATATATATGTATATATATATATATATATATATATATGATATGAAGTTTATCTAGGAAACTAAATCAAAATTTAAGTCGTTGTTTGTCTTACTTCAGTATATATCGGTTCATGCTTTCAATAAATAGGAATATTAGTTTCGTGATAATTCAATTGGGTTAAAACCATTTACTCTCCAATGAGGTTTTTGTTAGCAAACTCACTCAGCTTCGTAAAATTATTCCGTTTTGGTTACCACCTTCCTAAACGGTGAGGTTTTAATAGTAGGTACGTACGACCATATTAATATCCGACTTAATTTTAATTAAGTCGTGTTGAGTCCTATTATCGTAAAGATATCATCTACAATTTTATATGTAGGTATCATAAAAATGTGATCCACAACATTCACTACCTACATATACAAATTACAATACTTCTATTATAATATGTATATGTAAAAATCATATGATTTATATAATTTCATGCATTGCAACCGCAACCGCAACAATTCGCAAGACTGCGCCGTCCGGGGGGTGTTATGGAAGAATGTTATCGACCCCATGACACCCCCCATAACGGCAGTGCGGAGAAACGCCGGTGTGGTTTTAGTGGGTAGGCCCCTCCCTATGAGAGGAGAGTCCCACATAACCCCCCTTCATGGCTTCCCTAGCCGGGGGGTATGCGCAAAGCATTTCCACATCGAGAAAAAAAAAAAAAAAAAAAAAAGACTGCGTTGTCAGATATTGGTTCAAATTCCGGAACCAAATTATCCTTGTTTCGTGATGGGGATACGTAAAGTTGATAAAGAAAATCAGTAAGTATAGGTATTATTGTTATGCAAAAAACCACAAAAAACTTTAACTATTTTGTGTCTTTAACCAGTTTTCTCGTTATTCGCTCCGAGCATGCAGGAAAGCGATTGAACACCTTTTAGGTGTGCAATTTGTTAAAGAACCACCAATCATAATATACTAACCTGTAATGTCCGCATATTATGTAGGTATTGTATTTTGTAAATTTTTACATAAACCAAAATATCATATTTTTGACCTGGTTATATCGTTGTATATTGAACGGTTTACGGTATCTAAAATATGAGGGAAAAAAATAATAACCTCTTTCGAGTCTGAACAAAACAAAAAAGTCATTCTTTACCTTAAATAACTTACCTATACTCAAAGAATACACCTCTGAAAATAAATTATCCTTCTTTAATCGTATAGACACTAGGTCGCAAATTAAACCCCTGCAGCGGCTACAGCAAGCATTCGCGCTATTTAGCGGAACAGGGTAATACGGCACTGCCGCTGCGGTTACACTTCCCTTTAGTTTAGAGCCTTAACTGACTCAAAATCGCAATATCATAGTATTTTGACTTCATTAAAACATGATCAAGATTATATATTCCGACTCATTAAAGTAGTATTTCCTTGATAGAACCTGAAATAGGCTTACTCGTAAATAGGAACGTAGTTTATACGAAACCTATCTTATTTTTATTTTACAATTTTTCTCTGCAACAACATTATGATGATAATTATTGATTCTAGTCATTGTTACTTATTTCAGCGAGCTCATGATTCTTTATAAGCGAGTATATTTTTATGACAGTTCATATAAATGAAGTAGGTAGACGACGTACAAGAAGCGCTATAAGTATGTGTACTTCTTAGCTGACAAATCGAGGCTGTCTTTCACGAATGATACAAGACAAACATGAAGAATTGAAGAGGTCATACCTCCCTTTTAGGGATAAAATGGGGAACCTCTAAAATACCTATATTGTCCCGAAGGCTCGACGATATTCGAAACGGCAACATCCGGATCATAAGCTAGCTTTTATTAACAAAACTATAGATAAATGAGGGAACCTCTATGGCTATTTTACTTTAAATTACTTTTAGATGCCATTTTGTTAACCGAATTTACTACAATTTGTGAAATTCATGTCGACTTTCATAATTTTTTAGCATTGCATACTTCAATACTTATTACTATAATTATCTCAGAACTCTGGAAAGGTAGATGAAATCATTGCGTAGATGAGATTACATTTGTTTTCGTTAAATACCAGGGTTAGAAGTAAGTGGCTAACCCTCGAGTATGGCGTGTGGCGCAATTTTTAGTATACGGTCTGGTACACAAACCTGATACGAATTATAACGCGTAAATACTATAACGCGTAAATACATAACGAACCTTAAAGTTCTCTTAATTAGGTTTAAATTTGTATGTTAATCTACGAACAACAACCCGTGCCTTTAACATGTACTTTACTTATATTAACTTAGAAAAAAGAAGGTAGATGTAAAAGCATTATTTCGAACAATAGTAGATTACATACCAAGGTCGTTTTAGTGGGAAATGTCTCGGATCCTATGTAATTGTCGGCCGAGGCGAAGCCGAGGTCGACGAACATGTGATCCGAGGCTTTCCCATCTAACGGCCGAGGTTTGTATACTATTTTTCTGCCCGACGGAGCCGGTAGGCGGCAATTTAGTTTTGCGTAAAGTGGCGCTTACCGGCCGGAGGACTGAAAAGTAAATATTCCTTGATCTATTCTTTTAGTTATTATATGATTAATACACCACACTAACATTCGTTTTTAAATTGTAATCTACCACACATATATTGAAAGCAAAATCAAACATTTGGACAAAATCACTTTCCGAAAGAAGATTCGTTAAACGGCAACTAGGCCGCGGTTTTATTCTGTAATTTGAATTCATCGTTCTGAAGATGTGTAAAATCACTCTCCCTAATCCTTCAATCTGAAATAGATATACACAAAAACACTATTTTTGCGAGAAAATACGTGTGACTCGGACAGACACAAAAACATGTAATGATAAACCACGCCGCTGGGAGCGCTGCCGTTCCTAATTACCCGGCGGGCGAGAGCGAGAACAGTTTTTTTTTTAATAATATTATAACTCTAAATGTGTGACAAGGACAGCACATAACCGTGTACTGCTGCTAGTAAATATATGTAATCTTCGATTTGGATACGAAGTATAATATTTATTATCTTACCTAACTGGTAATATGTATATTAATTCCGGGAAATCACCCCTCTGGCCACGTAGTCCGACTGCTTTGTCCTACTAGTCGGGCGAGGTGAATTTATTTTTCCCGTCGGTTCGTCTATCGGACTGCATGGAATCGCAATTCCATGTCGCCCGAGTGATCAGTCTACCTGGCCTTTTTAATTCCTGTTAGATCGATTAATCGGACTAGAAACTCTCACCGGGATAAATCAATATAATAAAAACAATTAAGTACATGTTTTTTATTGTTATATATTATCTAATTGAATAATTTAACATAACAAAACAACTTTTCTGTTTTAAAATAAAACTTTCCTTCACCACACTAAAATGAATACCATCAACAAGAAGAAATTGCGAATCCATGCAGGGCGATTAGTCGATCTAAATTAATCTGCCACCACCAGGAAGGATACTTCCCCCCTTTTATCCCCGAAGTTTATGAAGGAAAAATATGTTCTTTTTTACAAAACGTTTATATTATCATAATTATTACAGGAAAAATGTAAAATTTACTTCATTATATTTTTTTAATAAAAAAACTTTTCTGAACTGAATTTGAAATTTAACCAACTTAGATTGTTTTTTTTTTGCTTTAAATTTATATAATATTATGCTGTATTTTTATGTGATGGTATCGTCTTGGGTCGTCCCATTAGTTTTTCGTCAAGTTCTTAAATTCGTCCCGTTCTGATTTCGTCACCGATTCTTTGTTCGTCAATTTCGTGGATAGTCTTTTTCATCTTTGGTAAACTTTGTTGTTTGTCTTTTTCTTATTCCGGCTCATTTCGGTATTCGTCAACATCTTCTTTGGATATGTTCGATGTCAGTCAATCTCTTTTATAGTCTTTTTCTTTATTCGTCATGTTTTTCTTGGTCCAAAAATCAGAAAATATATAGAATAAAACACTATAAGACAAATGACAAATGAGACTACAAAAAATAGATTAACGTCGAACGCGCCCAAAGAAGATAATGACCAATACCGAATAAGCCGGAATAAGAAGAAGATATAAAACAAAGATGAAAAATACTAACCACGAAAATGACGAAAAAAGAATGGGCGACGAAAGCAGAACGGGACGAATTTAAGAACTTTTCATAAAACAATTGAGACGACCCATGACGATACCTTTGTGATAAAAAAATAACAAAGAAAAACAAACTCGCATACTATTTAACTGCATGTCGTACAAACGAGTGACCCAACCTGTCGATACATGTGGCAGACGTCAAATTTCTACTTCTAGGTGAAGTTGCAACATGAAGTTTGTACGGAAGCTTCGGTGCGCGAGTCCGACTTTTTGGCCGGTTTTTTTTTTATTTACCTTGCAAATAAGTACATTTGTCGTACATTATTTTGATGTGACTTTGAATTCCGTACGTTGTCATGCCACCGCCAGAAAGTATGACACCATTGATAGTAAATAAACAAATCTTCCAGATGACCAGCCAACCCCGCAGGCGCTGGCGGCCGCCAAAGCTTTGATCAAGTGCGGAGTAACCGGCGGGCACCTTAAGAAGGACTACAAGGTGGTAGCAGCCCGGCAGCTCATGGCCACGGAGAGCCCGGGCCGCAAGCTGTACCATGAGATCCGCTTCTGGCCGGATTGGACCGACAATTTGGATGGCATAAAAAATAATTGAGCGAAGCGACCAGCAATACATTTTAGGACACGTTTGCTACGGCATTACGAGTAGTTAACAGCGCCACTTGCACCACCCAGGGTAACCCGCTAACCCGGAGTTAAGCTACCAAATTCCATTCAAAAAACGCTTTAACCCCTTATACTTCTAAAAACGCTGAAAACCATAAGAAAGCGGTATTTGATAATATTTCAAGACTCAATGCCGGAGTGAACGTGTTAACAAAAAACACACAGATCTTTTCGAACTGTCTCAAATCTGTCGATGGAATGATTCCAGAATTGCGAAAATAATGTAAGGGTAAAATTTTCTGCGAGTTTTTCCAGTTTTTTTACTGCTTCTGCCATCTTCTTACATTTCCCCGTCATCTGAACATGTTGTATATTTTACATAGACAATTCCTACATTATGGCGTCCTTATGTAATAACTAATAATTAAACAAGCTTTATGTAGTACACGATTGAGGTTTTTTATGTGTGTACAGTATACAATAAACGGGACAGTGTGTTGCATTTACCTGGTTGACCGAGAAACTAGTGTTTTGGACTACTTTTGTTATTGAGGAGGTACCTATAGTCTGACAAACCAATTCAGACAGTAGATTAAATCTAATTGCCTCCCTTTTTTTCGGAGTGGCCATATAAGCCTAAGAGAGAGACAATACGATTCTCTCTCCATCTCTCTTTCTGACTATGCACGAATGAGAACAGATCGTTGTCAGACTTACTTACTACTTCTTCGGCGCTAGAACCCTTTGTGGGTCTTGGCCACTTCTACGATGGAGTGCCACTCGCGTCGATCCTTGGCCTTTCTCCTCCAGGTAGTAACCTTCCGGACCTTATTAGTTCGGCTCTAGTTGCATTATCATCAAAATAAAATACTTACGTACATGCCAAACAGTTTATTGACAGACAGCTTGTACAATTAAGACATTTTATTTAAGCCTAATTGAAAGCTCAAAAACAGTCAAATATTTTTTCAAACTTGAGTTCTAGGGAAATCAGGTCACTTTTTGCATTGAATATTTTCAAGGAAGTGACTATTTTTCATTGTTTTTGAGTGTAATATATATTTCTGAACAAATTTTATTTGCTTTTGAATATACCTACTATTTCCCGAGCTACAACCTTGCAGAGTTTGTATATATAATACAGCTTTGACTCACGACGAGCCTAAAAAACTCGGCCAGCAAGCCGCCAAGGTTCAAGCCTTCCTTCCTTCAAGCCATAGCTGTAATAAAGTATGCATTGCTGCACTATTAAATAACCCACAATAATTAAATAATTCCTCCTCGATGATGAGCTCGCCTAGCTCTCCTCATCCTGCAGCTCTAGACGGACTTCGTACTGTGACCGATACCAGATCCACCACCCGAGGGCGTGCCGAGTCGCGGCCGACACGATCCAGCAGTAATAACACACCTGAGACCAAAAATGGGCCAAATTTTTAATGTTGCCAGCCATTATTTTTTAAATGTGATTTCTACTCAGAATTGCGAGCTGTTTCGATCCAAATAGGAGAAAAAAAATGTCGCGAGTTTTTTTTCCATTCCGTAAACATAGGTTCGAAAAATAATGGAATTTCATGTAAAGTTCAAAAAATGTAGGTATGGAAAGTTAGGGACAATGTTTTTCTCATATTATGCCCGAAAAATCTCGCGATACTGAGTAAAACTCACATAATAATACTCATGTTAAACGAGTGGGGGCGGGACAACTTTAAATAGGTATAACCAGAAAAACGTCCTACTAGAACGTCGGACTACACTAAATAATAAAAAAAACTTAAAAATCGACGACACCTTTATAACAAAATAATTTAGCTCGATAAAAGCAAAATTAAACGTATATCTATCGCTGAGGTATCAAATAAAGTTTTGGTGATAATTGGGAAAATTCGTTTGTGATAAACAAATAGCCTCTTGCTCTAAATCCAGTCTATTTTTTTAAACATTAAATCGACAACATTTTTCGACATACAGTTTTTTGGATCCGGTAGCCAAAATAGCCGTCCGTCCGTCATTATGTCACAGCAGTTTTACTCAGTAACTATGAAGCACATGAAATATATATGTTGTGGGCCGTCACTTAGTTTTGCATATAAATTGTGAAAAACAATATTTTTAGGGGAGCCATAATCATCCCATACATGTAATAAAATGTATTTTTTTATTGTTAATATGTAGGTACTTGTGGCACATCATCTGATAGGTCTTTAAATAACTTTAAGGGTTATAAAAAATAATTAGGTAAGTCGAATATTAAAAGAAAAATCGTTCTGGGAGTTATTTTGACCCAATTGACAACATTCTATGAATTTCAATGTCTCTAAAACAAAAACCATTTCGAGATGTAGGGACGCCTACAGGCGTCACGATGGTTTTGTAATTGATAGATTATTTTCAGTAAAAATACTTAAAAATAATTTCAAGGGGAAGTACAATTACACAGTTAATTCAGGGCTGACACTATAGGGTAGGGAGGGCCATGTTGAGCAGGCGGATAAGTTGGGAAATCGCAATATCTCAAAAACTACTTACGCTATGCGGGAACATTTGATGGCGGAAAGTAAGGTCCAAGTGAGGGGAATCTAATTCACGAATATCATTTTCCATGCGGCGCCGGAGTTCGTGACATGCATAGTTCGTTTTTTTTTTGCGCTCAAAAGTAAGCAAAATTAGATTGAAATATTTATCTTCTAATTTCATGAAAATCGATGTCTCAAAAGTTTGATAAAAGCTATATCTTATAAGTGTCTATTGAATTGTATTACCTATTTTGACCCACCCAGTATGACCCATTTAATTTAACCCTAAGATTTTCTGAAAAACGTGACAAGGGGTTAGTTGAGCAGTTCATTGTAGGGCTAGTAGAGCAATGCCCAACACTAGGTGAATGAAAAAGTGTATAGGTAATAGCTTGTTGCTAGCACGAAACATATATTGAGGTCGTGTTGACCTTTATAAATTAACATTTAGCTTGTGAGTGATTAAAAATATATAATTTCGAGTTTATCTCCATTACTTAAATTTCTGCGACAAGTATTTACTAATAAACATTGATTCTGGATATAAGAATTATAATTATGAGTTTGATTATTATGTATATGTGTACGTAACTAAACTCATATGAAATTATCAGATAAATGTTATCTCTATCTCTGCTCAATTTATCCAATACCCATGCTCAACCTACCACAAGATAGGGGTACCTAAGTTGAGAAATTCTGACTTTGATCACTTTAGTTTAGAACAAATATTTGGTAAATAATACACGATACTATAAAACATGTCTAGAGATATTTATAGGCAGATAAATTTCCTAGCAATCAATGCGAGTATTACTTTTGTGGCGCAAACCATCAAGAAAAGATAGGGCTTTGATTCCATAATTGCTCAATGTGCCCTGCTCTACTCTACTCGTAATCAAAACCAATCATCCGGTTGGGTTGTCACTTGAGTTTGACAGTTCAAATTATTCGGATATTTACTTGCGATTTTCTTGTAATTTCCATGTGTGATTTTAATCTTCACTACGACTCTACATTCTCACGGAATTTAATGAGGCTTACGCTTAGCTGAATACATACATTTAGGTAATCTTCGCAAATAAATAGTACCCATGTACATGATAAAACCGGCCGCTGCGCACCACTCAATTTTATTGTCCGTTGGGACAGTAAGTAAAATTTTGATTTTGAACTTGTTTTGTTTTTGCATGTTTTCATAAAGCAATATTTAATTATTTAATTCATTTATTTGAAATTAATGGCTTCTATATAGTGGGACAATTTTGCCAGTGTCAAGGTTTGTTTTAGCATGTCTACGGTCTAATAACTAAATTCGCTCCTTGAGCGTGACTTCTTTCATGCTTTACATGTGTGGTACTCTTAGTTGAGTCCCGCAATATATCATATTTCACGGTAGGTAGAGGTAGGTAGCTAGGTAAGTTACACTTACTGTATATATTTTGAAAATAAATGTTCTACCCATAGCAATAGCCTTGTTAATAAGTTTTAACACATATTTAATGTAATAATCTAGCATTAGTGCATCATACCAAAAGTAAGGCTCAATTCAATCGTCAATTCACTATTTTCATTAACTACTATAATTACGCCATTTTTAAACAGATTGCTTAGTTTATTTCGAGCACTTAAAGGTTTTGACAAATTCAGTCTAGCCATTTTTGCGGTTTCTCTATAAAACTATTTATAACAAAAGGACGTTAAGTACCTTGATTAAGGCTCTTACGCCTTTTTTGCTTCCACAGTTTTCTTATCGCACGAAGGTACGGAATACTCCTTTATGCGTGGTCCAACAGGCACTTGGTCGGTTTTTTAAATAATTTATACGCGTATAAATATAGGCACATCGTTTAAATGTCATAATGCCGTTTTAGGAGAATAATTACCTACACGAATTATACGCCATTCCAATATTTTAGTGCCACATTTATATTGGTTAATGTAATTAATCCCTTTTAGAATTTGTTAAAATAGAAGCAAATTGCCGTTTACTTTGTCGTTTCTTTTGTTTTATCCGCCGGTCTAAAGAGATTAAATAGAATGAAGGAAGCTTAGGAAGTTCCATTGCGATGCGAGTTAGAAGTTAATTGCCTTCATATTGTATATTGTCCATTATCAATCTCAACCAATACAAATTACCTAGGTTGGACGCAACTTGAAGTCATACATAGTAATATTACTTATATGCATAAATATTTGTGTCCAGCTTTTTCAGTCATGACATGGAACATTGCATGTCTTCTATTTTTGTTATTTTATTTATGTTTCATGTCTAAGTATGCATGTATGTTGTGAGAATGAATAAAGACATGTTCCATCTATCTCCATCTTTTGTCATAGGTAGCCATCATATGTTGTTAAAAACACAGCGTTGTGCACTGCACCTACCCAGAGGGAATCCTGTCCTGTATACATACGCGAGAGGGAATTCTGAGGATGATAGCCAAACTACGATCGATGCTAAGATGATATTATATCAAATTAACTGGCCAAGGAAATTGCAGTTCGGTAGATGGTTAGGGGAAATATATTAATACCTAGTAATAATTTCATTGCAGTGAAATAACTAAAGTAAATATATATATTGATCACGTACCTATAGACTGAAATTGTTTAACGTATCGGAATCGAACAGTATTTATATATTGAAATTAAACACTTTAGTTCATTCATTCCTCGTTTTCACAGGTTTAAGATGATGACTGAGAGAATGCGAATTCTTGTCGTCAATCCAACGTCTAAAAGTTCGTCAAAAAGAAATAAGGTCGTTAAAAAGTTAGTCCAACGTCTTTATTTTATAAATTAGGTACTTCACGTCGGTATCTTCTGACATTGAAATTAAACGCACGTTGTCTGTTCTAACAAATGTGATACGATCAAATTTAAGTAAAACCAATTTCCTGTATGTCAAGATGTCACGCTGTTTCAATATGGTGAAGTGAATACAGATGCTCACACATCATGGAATATTTTTAGCAATTTCGTGTTCTTCGGTGTCGAGTTCAAATATTTTGCCGTTATCTTTTCGGGAAAAAGCATGACATTGATATCTAGGCTATTCATATTTTTATGATAATTTTGAAGTCAGATTTATTTGGCTGGGAAATATTACCGTTCATGTTAAATTTGTCATAAGTGCACCAAAACGCATAATACTATACTAATGTGAACAAATTAGTCTTCATTTCTATTTGACGTTTATTAAATACTGTTTTAAATATTTATGGCATTAGCGCCTTAACGGCAAGCGACAAAGTGGTAACTTTTAGTAAAACCGTCACATAAGGGTAGTTTGAATTTACAAGTTATTCTCCGTTAACTATTTGCGGGTTACGCACAATAAATTTAAATTACAGTGTTCGCTTTCGAATTTATAGCGTTGCTTTAGATTAAAATCAAATTTATGATCATCTATGCCGCCGGTGGATAACCTACCGGAAAAATATTTTCTGAAATGGCCGACTTTCAGATTATTGTCAATTTGCTTTTGGGTAATGGGTAATAAGATTAAAAATAAGGTCAATGTGGATCTATTAGTACCTAAAGTCCGTTGTCTACCAACTATTTAATCTAATTTGATTTTTGCATAGCTAGCCTACCGCCTCTATCTGAGCGTTGTACGTATACAAACATGGGAGATTCTGCTCTATACCACGGGCCGTATGCTTGTTTGTCACCGTCGTAGTATAAAAAAAAAAAAAAAAAAACTTCACTGTGTACCAAGCACAGGTTGTATAATTTATTGAAATATTTTAGTCTACTTCAACAATCCGGCGTTTATGTTTTTTTTGTTTGACGATAACTTAAACATTCACTGCTGTCCCGATTTCACATGTGAACCTTACGGTTTAGTAAAGGAGGCGAGGCGTGCACCACACATGGGATACGGACAATGAACGTGTTAAGTATCGTTGATCACTTACAATACTAGTACAAACATTGAAGCCAGTGGCCAGGTCTACTACACCTGGCCACTGGCTTCAATATAGCTCAAGCAGTAGAATACGGCTACGGTATCTCCTGCCCGTCGTAAAGGGCGACTAAAAGGAGTCTTCGGGTACTTACTGCTACCGTCCAAAAAATAGGTAGGACCCTCAGAGGCGTGACGCAAGGGCAACACTGGTGCGTTCCACCTGAGATCCCAGGGTCGCCCTAGCCCCAATTTCACTACAGCGACAGGTGCGATAATTGTCAATATCATTATTACTAATATTACAGGCGTCTATGGGCTACGGTCGCCGCTTACTATTGTGCGGGCTGTATGCCTGTTTGCCGCCAACATGTTATTTATAAATAAAATCATCATTATTACCATTACAAACAATTGCTTTTGTGAAGAGCTCTTGACACTTGTCACAAGAAACACGACATATGCCACGAACTTTCGACACAGGATCATTCTCATGTCAAAAACTACCGACAATTCTTTAAAACACTAATAGATCTCGTGACAGTTGTAAAAAAGTCTTCACCAAGAAATTATCTATTTATTGACGATACTTTACGATTTTATTAAAATTATCGAAATGGTGGCAAATATGCACACAGCCCGCGCAATGCATATGCGCAAATATGGATGCCTGAAACGCCAGTAATTCAGTTATTTTAGGTGGATATTAGGAATTGTCTCACTTGTCAGCGTGGTGATATTGGGGCCTGATTGCGTCGAAAAGGTCCAACGGGGGGTTTTTAGTCGGTGAAAGGCCGACATAGCTTTTGCACTATCCCTGCGGTGCAGAAGTATACATAATGGATTACCCTACCTTAAAAAGAAAGGTGTAGCCTGGCGTTCCTATGTCATCAGGCCAGCAAGATTGCGGCTGGATTAACTACGCTACCAGCCAGCCGGCAAATACATCAGTATTTTTCCCATACTGTAACAAGCTGATGACTCACCAGGGTCATACAAGCGAGCACGAACGTAGAAGCTAATGGCCAGGGTGTGACCTGGCTCTCCTGCGTCATCAGACCGGCCAGAGTGCGGCCGGACAGCCACGCCGCCAGGACAGCCAGCGGAGACATCAGCATTATACCGAGACTATCCACCATCAGCTGAAAAATTAACAAATGATCGTCATTTGGTCGGGTGAAGCCAGTTGTTGGCGCAGGTTCTTGAGAAATGACGTAGCCGAGACAATTTTGGATTTTACAATGGTTTAATGAAAGTAGCGATTAAATTACATTTTTAAAAAATGTGGTACGGGAGCGCGACTGACTACGTGCTGTCGGCGTCGTATCGGATCGGAGAGTGATGGCGGCCGCCAGCCGGGCGGCGGCGGCACCTCGTAGATGGAGCGTGTACGTGTGCGCGCACGCACACATGGATGGCGCGTTAACAGGCTGCCCCCCTTGGGTCAGGAGCTGCCTGATCCAACGTCGATGGTAATGGGCAGAGCCGGTTGTAGGCCCTGCGCAGGGTTCCCGTAGTGGTGAGGACGTCAGCGACGCGGTTGACACCATCGCTGCCCGGGTGAATGGCTGTGACTCGTCCGAGCAGCCATCGGTTGGGGCGGTCGGTCGGTCGTAGGCGGTCGTCCTTGATGACGACCATCTCGCCCAGCTGTGGATGCGCACCCTGCGTGCGCCACTTGCTGCGGGACTGGAGCTCTGAAATGTATTCTTTTGAATATCTTTTCCAAAAATGAGCCTTGAGCTGTTGGACCCTCATGTATCTGGAGAGAGTCGTGATTGGTCGGGTTTCTTCCACCTGGGGTGCAGGTGGCAATGTGATCGTTCGCCCAATTAAAAAATGTGCTGGACATAAAGGAACTAAGTCTGAAGGATCAGACGACAGAGGAGTGAGAGGTCTAGAGTTAAGTATCCCCTCTATTTGAACCAAAACAGAATTCATTTCCTCATAGTCTAGATTAGCCATAGCTAGAACGCGTTTCAAGTGATATTTTACAGACTTAACTGATCCTTCTGCCAAACCGTTGAAATTTGGACTATAAGCTGGGGCGAATTTGAATTTTATTTCGTTTTCGGCGGAGTAAGCAGTTATATCGTTATTGTTTTCTTTTAGAAATTTTGCTAATTCGTTACATGACCCTACATACTGAGTGCCGTTATCTGAGAATAACATTGCCGGCTTACCTCTGCGGGCAATAAATCGATTTAAAGCTGCAATAAAACCTTGAGACGTCAGATCGGTGACGAGCTCGAGGTGTACTGCTCTCACCGCCAAACAGACAAACACAACTATGTATGATTTTATTAGTTGAGCGCCGCGACCCTTTCTGTTCAATATCAGGATAGGGCCAGCATAATCTGTGGCTGTATGTGTGAAGACATGGTCAGCGTGCAACCTCTGCACAGGAAGCGAACCCATGATAGGCTGGTATGTGCGGCCAGAGAATCGAAGACAAGTAATACAGTCATGCGTTATCTTCCGACAAAGGTTGCGACCGCTTATTATCCAGAACTTATGACGTAACGTGGATAATAGCAACTGTGGTCCTACGTGTAATAATGTTTTGTGATATTGTTGTACTAATGTTATTGTTTTATGGTGAGATGCATGTAGCAAAATAGGATGTTTTGTGTCAAAATCGTAATTTGAGTTGGTTAGACGACCTCCAACTCTAATAAGGTTTTCTTCATCAATAAATGGATTTAGCTTTATAAGCTTATCTTTTGGTGGGAGTAGGTAACAGAATGTATCGTTTTGAGGGTCTGTATTTTCTGACATACGACCTAAATCTAAGTATTCCTGCATGAATTTAACATATTGCGCTTTGAATTCCGGTTCCCGCTTAAACTTGCGTTCTAACGAGAGAAATCTTGACAATGCTTGTTCTTTAGAGTTACCTAACACCTCGGGAGATTCTTTAAGTGGTGCAGTTACAATGAACTTGCCATCTGAGTGACGCGTGGTAGTACTTGTAAATATACGTTCACATTCGCTATCAGATGTAGATTTAGTGTGTGTATTTTCAATCTTAGAAAAACCGTCATGGTCAAAGAAATAGTTTAGCTTTTCATCTAGCTCTGTGTTAGAGAAATGGCAGTGGACTGTATTTCGTTTACTTTTGTTTGAGTGTGGGAGTTTGACTACGAGCCATCCTAGTTTTGTTTCAGCTACTGATGGTCGATTTTTGCCGAGGGATAACTCATTATAGAGGAGTACATCCCAGAATATATCACCGCTCAACAGCATCTGCACCTCTGAAGGTTCGGAGAATGATGGATCCGCGAGGTGGATGTGAGAGGGAATTTCGAAGTGACTACAATCAATAGGATTTGTAGGAAGTAGATCAGTGATCTCGGATACAATGGAGCAATCGATATAGGTTTTGTAATTGCTTTTGTATAGTGATGATATATTGACACCACATCTTTTAGTGGAATTCGATGTTTTGTTTTCTAGCAGTTTAACAGAAGTGAATGCGGGATAACTGGGTATCCCTAATTGTGTTTGCAAAGATTCTGTGATATACGAGATAGATGATCCGTTATCAAGAAGAACGCGAACCTTATGTACTTGACCAGAGTGGTCTTCAATATTGATAATAGCAGTAGAAAGAAGAGCTTGACGTATTGGGCTACGGTGTATAGAGGACAGTGTGATGTTGTTTTGTACAGGTTTAGATAGGTCCTGCACGCATGGTTGGTCAACACAGTCACTATTAGTGGATGATTTGCTAGCTATTGGTTCAGCAGATGTGTTAATGTGCAACAAAGTATTGTGACGTTTGGTGCATAAACGACATGAGCTAAGTCGACAACGCTGTTCGTCGTGCCCTGCGCGAAGGCAGTTGGTGCAAAGAGTTAACTGTTTTATTTTTTCTATGCAAGATTCTATAGACATAGATTTGAATTTAGGACATTGATATATAGTGTGATTGTTTGTGCATATAGGGCATTTATGTTGTTTATGTTTGAATGTTTCATTTGCGACAAAAGTGGTTGATCGGTTGTGTGTGACGTCACTATGCCTACGAGAGATTGATGATGATGATGCCTTAGATTTTGTCTGAGCTTCCTCCATGGTCTCAAGGAGGTCAGCACGACCTTTTAAGAAATTCGTGAAGTCGTTGAATGTGGGTGTACCTACAATTTTGTTATGTTCGGTTTCCCAATCACGCAATGAAACTGCATCGAGCTTGCTAGTCATCATATGGATGATCAAAATATCCCAGTGTTCAGTAGGTAAACTTAATGTTTTTAATGCTCTCAAGTTTTTATTTACCCAATCTATCATATTACGCAAGGCCTTTGAAGACTCTTGTGTCACTGGCTTTATACTGAACAAAGCTTGAATATGGTTATTTATTAGAATACGATTGTTATTGAAGCGCTCGCATAGCAAGTCCCAAGCGACATCGTAATTATCAGTTGAAAACTCTAATGATTTAATGATTAACGACGCACTGTCTTTTAAAGAGTTCCTTAGATAGTGGAACTTATGAATTTTAGGTATGGATGTGTTGTCGTGTATAAGGGATTTGTAAGTGTCATGATACTCTAGCCAATCCTGATATCGACCAGAGAAAGTCGGGAGATGAATAGTTGGAAGTTTAATGTTTGGCTTACTTGAGAACACAGCATCACCTGATCCCGCCACCGATGCGCTGTCGTGCACCGCAGAGGCAGTCCCGGCGGGCGCGGCATGCTTGCTGAGCAGGTCCTGCGCAGCAGCCATGGCGCCGAAGTATCGGTTCTCGAAGGAAGTCCGCTCGGCGTACTCCTCATTTAAATTTTATGCGAAGCGTGATTAAGCAGGCAGAAGGATAGTCAAGCAAACGTGCGCACGAGCCACGCCCGAATTCCCGTTATCCGCGGCAGCGCGCAAGTCACGTAAGCAGCCGGCCGGCGCGAATGTGGACTTTGCCCCCACGCCGGTTCTGGAATGTTCGAATAAAGAATTAGGTACTTTGCAATTTATGTTCTGTAGTGGCTCAAACAGAGGCAACACAGTGTTTTAGACCTCATAAAGAAAGCTACTTTGATGATAATTTATCATTTGAAATATGGAAATATTGATTCTAATTTTAAATATTGATTCCGAAAATAGAAGATTTATGGTTAAATATGATAGGCAATAGACGAAGGCAATACACTTAATGGAATTTTGAATGAGAATGAAACCTTTAGATAGTGGTTTCGATGGAAAAGAGCACAGCACTTTTTATGAAAGGCAAATAAGATCGAAATAGATTGGAACGAACTTACACAAATGCCACTGCAAACCCTTTCCTGGTATATCCTGGTGTATCGTCTTGTTGCTCAAATTGTTCACGTGTCCATCCAAAATGTCCGACTCCTTTGTTCGACCGCGCCGATGAATTTCTTTGTCCTCCTTTAGATCGTGGATTCCAAAGCCTCATCCGGCTCGAATATGTTGGCGCAGGTTCTTGAGAAATGACGTAGCCGAGACAATTTGGATTTTACAATGGTTTTAATGAAAGTAGCGATTAAATTACATTTTTAAAAATGTGGTACGGGAGCGCGACTGACTACGTGCTGTCGGCGTCGTATCGGATCGGAGAGTGATGGCGGCCGCCAGCCGGGCGGCGGCGGCACCTCGTAGATGGAGCGTGTATGTGTGCGCGCACGCACACATGGATGGCGCGTTAACACCAGTCGAGATTGAAATTATAATAAATAAATAAAATAAAATTTATTACCGAAACACACAGGAAGTGCACAGACGATTAAATGCAGAAACTTATATAATAACCTATGACTAAATAGGTAGGTACCGTATCACGGTCTTCAATCTGTGAACCATTTCTCAAACCTTTCCTCAAAAAAAACTATCAACCAGTGGGTCACAAATTAAAGTCCTTAAGTGTACACCATTATTACTAACAGTTAGGTAGGTATATAGTGTTTGGTAAAGGGTACCAGTCTCAACATATGCTAGGGTATTATATATACCCAGCGTTGAAAACAGCGTTATAATAGTATTAAATCTTGTATATACCCACATATATGTGAAAAAAACTGACATATATGTGCGCATTAAAGAGGGCTATACCCCTTTATAATGCGTTCAAAAACCGCATGACCGGCGGTTTTAAGCCCCCATAATGATAAACGTTTTAGTTACAATAAATTTCTTCTTTGAGAAAATAATAATTATTATAGATATCTAAGTAACAAGACGCACGTTATTTGATATCGTGTTATATTATTCTCCCGTAAAAGCAAGTCACTTATTTTTGATAATTATGGACCCTACCTATGGACGCCCAAAACATTCCACATCACTTTTTAGGGTTCCGTAGCCAAAATGGCAAAAACGGAACCCTTATAGTTTCGTCATGTCCGTCTGTCCGTCTGTCCGTCTGTCCGTCTGTCCGTCTGTCACAGCCGATTTACTCGGAAACTATAAGTACTACAGTGATGAAATTTGATGGGAATATGTGTTGTATGAACCGCTACAAAATTATGACACTAAATAGTAAAAAAAAGAATTGGGGGTGGGGCCCCCCATACATGTAACTGAGGGATGAAAATTTTTTTTTCGATGTACATACCCGTGTGGGGTATCAATGGAAAGGTCTTTTAAAATGATATAAAGTTTTCTAAAAAACATTTTTCTTAAAGTGAACGGTTTTTGAGATATCAGCTCTCAAAGTCGTAAAAAGTATGTCCCCCCCCCTCTATTTTTATAACTACGGGGTATAAAATTCTAAAAAAAATAGAGGTGATGCATGCTAATTAACTCTTTCAACGATTTTTGGTTTGATCAAAGTATCTCTTATAGTTTTTGAGATAGGTTGATTTAACTGTAATTTTGGTTAAGTTAAAATTAATATTCATACATAAAAGTACAAGGCAAAATATCGGGAGAGTTTAGGCTCCATTCACCAGGTGTATAAATTGACATAATAAGTTTATTATATTTGCTGCTACGGAACCCTTTGTGCGCGAGCCCGACTCGCACTTGGCCGGTTTTATAAATCAAATTACGCTCGAAATAGGTACATTCCTTAGATTAGCCACGATTACAACGTAAATCTTTTCGATGTCTTTTTGTAAATATTATAGTGAATTGCTGAGCATATTTTTTTCCCGTAGCAGTGTAAAAGAAAAGTAAAGGTGTAAAAAATATAATTGAGTTTTCTTAATATTTACCTTACTTAAGTTACCTAAGTAAATTATTTTCTCAATAGTGCGGGTATATTAATTCATATGTTTATACTTTTTGTAGTCTTAGACGGACATTAGGTAGGTACATAGGTACAGTACACTAATTATTTGATCGAAAGAAGCAAACATTTTGATCCGCGTGTGGCAACATACAGTATGTATACAATGAAAATACACAAAAATATCAAAATGACAATTGTATATTACTAAACTCTGATTTCATACACCCGAAAATCAATGACTTGAAGAATTATAATAAGCAAAAATGATTTCAGTCTTAATTTTTTGCTTCAAGACATTAACTGTGCTAATAGCATTATCAGCTATCTTACTAACGAGGGTAATCTATCAACTGTCAGTTCAACTAACCACGTCTAGTAGGTAATATAGAGAGTATTGAGACAATCGCAGTCAATGATAACCCGGGTATTTGGACGACCATGTGCTCAATTTTACAAACAACTTTGCTTAACGAAGACGACTACCTAAGTATAAAATTAATAATTACAGTCAATAACCACACGACCAGTACAGCCCTTCATGCAGTAGCAGCACACAGCGCGTGCGATGCCTCTGACTTCTTTGATCCTGAATAACGGCTACATCTCTTACCTGCTTAGCATTCTGGCTCAAAAACCACATGACGAGCGCTTTAAGTACACCGTAGCGGTGAACACGGCGCGTGTGGTACCTAGTCCCGCAGAGCTCGCAGCGGGATTTCCCAGACTCCGTCAGCCACCGCTCCAAACACCGTACGTGGACGCGTCCCACCTGGTACAGCATTTCAAAGTAATAAAAAAAATACAATGTTTATTTCAGATCTACTAAGCCATATTGTTTTTACACATTATGTATTTACTAAAACGGGGCTTAATCGTGTATAGCTTTCGTGTATAGTGTGTCGACAGAGTCACATCCCTAGTGCGCAAAATGTTCAAGTTTATAATCAAGACCAAGTGCGGGTAGTTCGTAAAACCCGCGCAGCTAGAAGATGTTGATGTTAACCTCAGCCAGTCTTTCTCCGGGACCACGGGGGCAACGTCGCCCTTGAAACGTCGGAGGTTTGTTTTCAAAAGCTATATACGATTAAGCCCCGTTTTAGTAAATACATAATGTGTGAAAATCGTGAAAGTTTAAATAAGTGCATATTGTTTTTAGTAGCCGAAACATAAGTACTATGTTAGACTTAAAATTAAAAATTAAATTAAAATAAAACAATAAGCACGTTGTGAGCAGCAGCCATTGCGAGAGCAAGCTACTGTGAATTAAATAAAAAAATGGCTTAAAGATTTTTTTTTAAAAATGTTCTAAGACTAAAATGTACGTACCTTTATGACCTGATGAACATGATAACAGGGAAATAAATGACTATAAATAATCTCACAATGGCAGTGTTGTTCAGCATTCTTCTCTATCATCATAATGTTACTTATGTTCGATGGTAGATCATAGATTTAGTTAGTAAAAATGTTTATACGCCAACAAGTTTTTACTAACCGTGCCACGGCAGTTGCACGCTGACACCAGCCTCCCTAGTTCTTGAGATAAGCAGTCTCCACTGTGACAGATTCTACACATATCATCCAACGAGTGGTCGCTCTGCTGTTCTAACTCTAACCCCTCCAATTGTGCCGCGTTCATAGTATAAACTTGGATTTCTTGCGCCCAGTCAATCACACTAGTCCCTACTGTCTCCATGCAAGAGCTTAGTCCAACATCTACATATGTCCCAATATGTTCTACTTTGTGGATTTCTACATTTGGGGTATCAAGGATGAGTAAGCTTCTTTTTGGACTGCGGACTCTTGTTTGATGTTGGTGGGGTAGTTCTGTATTTGCTTTATTGGTTGTATCTCTAGATGAACGTGGAGATACTTTTGGTGTATGTTGAAATGGTTCGTTAGATGCAGAGTTTATAGTAGTATTTCCAGTTTGGAGTTTAGTGGGACTTGATTCAGCCGAGTTACGAATTTCTGTGTTTGGAATATCAAGGACAAGCAAGCTATTCTTAGGACTGCGGATTCTTGCTCGATGTTGACGCTGTGGCTCTCGTCGGGTTTTCTCCGTCTCTCTTTTAGATGACCGTGGCCTTAAATTTGTAGATTCCACTGATGTGATATATGTAGATGTGCTTAGTGTATGGAGTTTGGTGGTATTTGACTCAGTCGAGTTACGTTTTTCCATTTGTTTAACTAGTGAAGCGGATGAACATTCATCACATTCCAATACGACCGCCATTGGTTCTATTGATATCGTGCGATTTGGACAGTTTTTATTTGTGGCCTTGTTTGATTTCAGTGAAGAGTTTGAAGATAAACTGCTGAAAAAAAAACGATAAATAAACAGTGGGCGGTATACAAAAACTTACAGACAACTCACAAACTAAACCGTTCAAAGTAGGTACAATCAAAGTATCATAAGATTTGGAATAAACGTTCTTCAATACTATATTTAGACAAAGTCGCAGGTGGAAGCCAGTAAATATGTAGGTTTAACTATGTCAAAGCAAAAAGTCAATCAATGTTTATGAAACCCCTAAAGTAAAAATGTAAGTAATAGATAGATACATGCATATACATACTTAAATACATAGAAAACATCTATAACTCAGGAACAAATATATTCGTGATAAACACACAAATAAATGCTCTGACCAGGATCGAACCCGGGACCTCCTGTTTCGTAGGCAGGGTCACTAACGACTAGGCTAGGAGGCCGTTGAATTTACACAAAGTTAACGAAACGGGATCAATTTTCTTACCGGTTGAATAAAAGGGACCTACTTAAATTTTTCTAAAGAAATATCCAGGGTTCAAAGCCGAAAACCTAAAAGAAATTACGTCTGTAAGTAATTGAGAATCAGTCGATCCGTATTATATCTGGGGCAAGCAAATTTTTTTTTACATTCGTACACAGATATTGATAACATAAAATCAAAAAATATTTAATCTGTTTTGAAATAATCATTGCTCTGGCTTCACAAACCAATGAAAAAACAGACGAGTTAAGTTGTATGGAGTAATGGCGTGTACGGTTGCCGGTTAAATGGTTGCATTTGTTCACAAGGTTAGCCACAATAACTTGGGCAGCAAAACAAATTTTCATCCGGTATAGGAATCTTTTTATATCCACTATACGAAACAGGCAGTAAGATATCTCGTGCCTACATCTGTGTAGTATCAACTCTGACATATGCGTTTTGCTTTATTGTATTTTATTTTTTAGTATTTGACATTGACATTATTATTTTTTACTTAGTTATTTGTATTTTGTACTTTTGATTCTGCTTTTTTTTTGTTGTGATATCATGTAAACGATTTGGTGTAAACACTGTAAGTTTATATTGAAATAAATGAAATGAAATGAAACTCTACTACATCTGTGGGTCTGCCGCTCGGTTGCAATTTGCAAATATATTATTATGCATCATAAATCATCTACACAGTGCACCCAAAGTGTCATATGAGAAAATGTCTTAGAAAGGAAGGAAAAGTGGAAAAAATCCTCTGGAATACAGGCCCATCGCTCTGCCCACTGAGCTACCGAGACCACACCCGTGGCCCCGAATTTCACCACGATATCCCTTATAATACGCCTTAAGGGGGCGCTTACCAACATCTACCGTAAGTAAGTACGAGTACCTACTTCGTAATCGGCAAGTGGACTCTCAAGTTATATTGAGAATTCACTACGAACAATACGCTACCATACTACACTATTATTTTTATTCAGAAACGTTAGCGAACGATACCGTTTATCTTAGAAATAAGGAAAAGTAGAGGTTATTAATTTTTCCACTTGTCCTTTTTTTTATAAGACATTCGGGATCGTTCGCAGACGATTCTGCTTAAAAATAATAGTTTTCCATATAAGCAGTTACCTAGCAGCCGTAAAAACGAAAATTTCGTTGATAACCATATGGACGAAGCTTACTATTTCCTAGCAATAACCGTGGTCAGAAATATTATTCAACAGGGATTGTATTAACATATCAAAGACAGAACTATGATTAATTCATAATTGGGTTTGAGGAAGCTAGCGCTTTACTTTCAGTTATTAACACGTTCAATGTCCCGATTTGACATGTAAATCTTACGGTTTTGATAGAGAGGCGGGCCGGGTTTACCCATGGGACACGGGCTGTGAACGTGTTAAATTGTGCGTGATACGCGTAAACAGGAATTGCCACATTATGAAAAACTGTTTTGCTGACGAAGGAGTACGTTTACATCTATAGATCTATGTATGTATGTGTTATACTAGACGATTGACGGTATGTCATTGCAATAAACCGGTATGAAAACGAACAAAAACAAATGTATCAATTATCATCAGTTACCTATTTGTTGTGGATGCGCCGCTTTTGGAAGAGTTTTTTCGTGCCACGTCATTCTGAACTGAGAATTTTCTTCGTCTCGAGTTTGGCATTTTTCTAAATATTTTTTTGTATATTTTAAGAAAATTGTTTGACGGACATGTTTTGACTACTTATTGAGAATGGCACTTTTATTTTTTTTCTATAAAAGCATATAAGATTTTAGTTTGTAACGTTTTGAGTATTTATTGCCTTAGGATGTCAAATAACCAATAATAGAAAGAGAATGTGTTGCAAAAAGTTTATACGTAGGTACTAATTGTAGGTTGCATAGTAGAAGCAACGATTTAGGCGCCATAGCGTGTTAGTTAATTTCGATGTCATTGCGAGAAGAGTGCCGAAATATCTTAATATATTTTATTGAGATATCTCGGCTTTTATCATAATACGCGGGACGAGTGAAAAATTACATATCAGCACGTGTATCGAATGAAGTTTTTCAATTTTTCAATACAGATGCAAAAAAAATATATGTACATAAGAACGAAATAGATTTTTTATCATTGGCAGATCTAGCGGATATACCCGAACGACTATGGACCGCTAATATTTTTTCTACACTTTTATAAGTCATCCGATAAACTTTGTTTCATAAAGATGAACGAGGCGGACAGACGGGCAGACGGACAACAAAGTGATTCTAGAAGGGTTCCGTTTTTTCCTTTTGAGGTACGGAACCCTAAAAATAACAGGATTTACTTGTTATCCTAAAGTGATGTTAAAACGGCGCTCGACTCGGCATAGTTGCAGTAAAATACTTCCATCGGACCTAAGTAAAAAAGTATATATACAAGTCCATCACTGACGTCTGCTCACTGTGACAACTGCGTGAAAACTTGATGAAAATCTGCCGGGTGTAGGTACCTAGCCTAATTATGTAGCACTGTCACTTAAAGCTACTATTATTTGTTAGGCTTATTTTAGTACAACCAAAATACAGTTCTACCATTCACGCTTTACTTAAATGAGATAGCAATATTAGTACTTTGTAGTTCACCGACACGTCTTCCATTAAATAGTTTGATGCCACGCAAGTTCACTAAGAAGAAACAGACGAGAGCAAGGAAGGCACGTATTATGACGAAGATAAACTTCTTAATGAGCCTTTAAATACTACCTCATCTCTAGCAGTACAGTCATCTGCAATAATATGTGACACGCTCTTATGGTTGTACAAAAAATATTGTGTTAGATATTTTTGCAGCCTTCATAGCGGAAGATAATACCTATTGCAGGTGTCTGCATTATACCCCATTCTGTAATCAGAATGACTAAGGTGGATATATCACTGTCGCGTTATACACGTAACTTTTGCTTTAATTACTTTAGTTTGTAGTTACGATCTCACGCTACGTGATACAAAGACAAGTTGCTTACAAGGTGAACAGAAACTATATATTTATTACGTCTCCGATTTTTTTTTCTTAGACAAACTTTATGTACCCACCTTCAAAATGGCTATAGACAAAAATATAAATGTTAAAATAAATGTAATCTCTAGAACCAGAAATAAACAACAAAACAACACCCATATTCATATTTTTAGATTTCGACCCCATCGCGCCCCCACACCACAGGGGAGATGGTATTTCACAATTGCCACGTTGGATTTTAAAATCGTCGTTGTTTTCGTAATCAGCGACATAATACACCATAAACATGATACCAATGTCTTTTTTACTTTTTTACCCATTTTCCCCCTTTTAGGGGTTGAATTCTCAAAAAACCTGAAACACGTGCTAAATACAGTACAAATACTTCTGTAAAGTTTCAAATAGAATAGTCCAACTAATCTTGTTTCCCCATACAAACTCCGGACCCCTAAATCACTCCCTTACGGGTTAAATTTGAAAAATCCTTTCTAAGTGCACCTCTAGACTTCATAAGGAACCTACGTGTTAAATTTGGAATCTCTAGGACCAGCGGTTTGGGCTGTGCGTTGATATGTCAGTCAGTCAGTCAGTTTCTTCTTATATATATATAGATACATATAAATACTTAAATACATAGAAAACATCCATAACTCAGAAACAAATATTCTTGATAAACACACAAATGAATGCCCTGACCGGGATTCTAACCCGGGACCTCCTGCTTCGTAGGCAGGGTCACTACCAACTAGGCTAGGAGGCCGTTAATGAGCACAGTTATATTTGATATATATGTCACGTACTAATAAGTATGTTTCCCAGGTGAAAGGGCATTACAGTGAGTGACACAAATAAAAGACCAAGTTTCATGTCATACCAGAATTTCATAAGATATGAAAATTCCACGTATGCATGGACGAATAAAACAACAGGGCTGAAAATACTAGTAGTTGTGTTGTGTTTTAGCTACAAGAAACCTAAGCGTTGTGCAAAATAGATAAAACAGACACCTGCACTAGTGACGCCATCTGGCACTAGTCTGAATAAACTTTCAATTTCGCAGGAACGCGATTATGTTTACACTGTCTGTCTTCTTAATTTCTTCGTGCATAATAAATGCAAGCATTTCTAATTAACATATTCAGATCGCACCCTCGTCCTGGATCGTACGTTCCCGTTTATACACTATCCTTACACTATCTATACACTTCGGAACGCATTACAGGGTAAGAAGGTTCAAAATTGAACACAGGTGCATATACTCGTACATATATTTATGAAGCCGACCGTACCAGGTGCAACAAATCTCCAGCGAGCCATTTAGTGCCAGAAAAAAGTGCACCATTTTAATGAAAATGGGTCCTCGATTTTCCATACAAAAACAAATTGTTAGATTTGTAACGGCCCATACAAAATGTATGAAAAAATGCGTTACGAAACTGACCAAAAAAACGGGACACTCTTTTTCTGTGTTAAATCAATAGTAAAAACCCAAAACTTCCTATATTTAAAAAAAAAGGATATGGTACAGTCACCTGCAATAGTATAGGACTCTCTGAAGGCTGCAAAATAATGACACAGTCTTGTTTGTACCGCCATAAGAGCGTGTCACATATTTTTGCGGCCTTCATAGCGTCATACACTATTTCAGGTGACGTACCCTAATTTTGAAAATGCATAAGTATATACACTTTTACTGACTACGTAAACGAAAAAAGCAAGGCATATGTCGCGACGCGTATGGTTTTATATTCTTTACTTTATGTATTGTAACTCAGTGGGATAAAAAATTGAAAATATTACTTTAGACCAAATACGCTTGCGATAGAGAAATGGACAAAGAAGCATGAACGTACCTTTGTCCCTGGAGGGACTACGCCTACTTCTCCGTCCCTCGCACTCGTGGTCTCACTCCTGCGGGGCCCGCTCGTCCTGCCTGTGGTTAGAAGTGAATTATGAATTCACCATCGTCACTGAGCATCTTTGGGGTTCATAACATAGATCCTAGCCAGGAGTTAATGTATACAATGGATCATGAGAATAGTTAATCATTCGGGTTACACTTTCCACTCCCTCAGTCACATCTCCCGTACACTTGCGCACAGGCTCATCGACACCTTTCTCCGGCTGCCGATGAGTCTGTGTTGTCCCCTCTTGAGACGTGTGGATACCGGTTTCCAACCTATAGTCTTATGGCCCCCTACTGGGGTCTTATTGCGTTGCCCTCTACACACTCCTATCCCGACCTCAGCCACTGTACCCCCGTACAGCAGCCTGCATCCCCTTTCCGGAACCAGGGTTTGCGATGCGAAGCTATATTTGGCGTCTTCACGCAATGTTACGTCTTCACGTACTTCCGTCACCACGGGCTATCCATCCGTCGACGGGCAACGTCACTTCAGACAGTGACTCATTAGCTTATCAAGGTCCCCACAGACACCCTCAGAAGTAACATGAGGGCGTGGGGACAATGTCGGTACGCATACCAAATGGATAGGAGTCAAGGAGGGCCTTAAGGGGCTCGTATGGTACAACAGTGATTCCATTACTGGTTAAACATTAATCATTACAACATAGAACACCTTTCCCAGGTCTCTTGGCATACGGGTAGGTAAGTTATGGCTAGGTCCAATTAATTAGACATCATTACGGAAAACAATATGACTCCAAATATAACAAGATCATATTAACGGAGGGATTACTAACAAACCACCTGATCCTTAGTGGTATCCATATGATATTTCATAGGAGACAATTACATAGAATTCAGATAACAATATAAACCACAAAGAATACTCAGCTTTAGGAAAACTAGCTTCGGTAGTTTTCCGCTTCGTAGAATTCCACCAACAACTCTTATTATCACACTTAGTCAGAACACGTGTTATGGCGGCAAATTCCGCCAGTCAAATGGCCGACATTTCGGAACCATTGAATGATGTCGAATCTCGTTCACCATAGACTATCTAGGTTCACTCGCCATGTGGCGTCTATTTCCTGTCACCATAGACTAACGCTAGCACCAAAGACTATCGCATAGTATTTATAAGCCATAAATTACTTTTAGTAAACTACCTTACTTTCTGTCAAGATTGACAGCTGTGTAGCTGTCAAAGTCATCGCGATGCTTGGCATTCGCGACACTCCCGACAACGAGAAGAAGTAAAAACAGAGAGAGCGTCCACTGCTGGATCATCTCCCTGGCTTTGATGAAAGCATTCTATTGCTGTCACGGCCGCGGTGATACGCTTTTGACCACATCAGCATTAAAACCATTATTAGCGTAATAATCATTATTGTTAGGCAAAGTTGCTCTTTCTGGCAATACAATTGCATGAAATTTATAGACACTTTTGCAATTATTTAAATTTCCAAAATAATTATGAAAAGCATATTGTTAGTGTCATATATCGACATCACCGATCTCCACATCGGTTTCTAAAGCTTATAAATTTTCACGAACTCCTCGTGAGTTTTCTTTGCTCATTGGTGACGTAGCAGCTTCTTCGCCTGCAACGTCCTACACTTTAAGTGAATACAACTGCGCTAAGGCTAACATATGTACACTCGTTCCGTTCCTACCTTAATTTGAGCAATACGACACATCTCGTCTATCGTTGCTACCTTTCTTAAGAGATATAGTTTGGCTACCTTCCAACCTTGTCTATTTTTATTATTAACTTTGATTTTTACTAGGTACCGTACCTAGTCCTCTGACGGTTTTAGTTTAGACATACACCATGAATGTTTTTGAAAATGTAAATACCTCTTTCTGAGGCTCCGAAGATACTGATCTATAACTATCTTCTTCAAATTCTTTTAGTATGCTAGTAACTTTTATTCCATTTATGCACAAGATCGATCTTTATTTCTATATTAGATTATAAGCAACTTACTGTAACTAACAAGTTGTATGGACTATTTGTCTGCAATAAAGTTTTTTAGTATTTATTATTATCATTATTCATTTGTTTCCTTTGGGGTAAGGTTCCATAATCCATGGTATTGTTTCATATCTAAAGATCAGGTTCTTCCTATCGCTATTATGTTAGTTGTAGGTATGTATGTAAGGTATGTTTTCCAATTTTCTCGTCCACATAAATAGATTTTCTGTCAAGTTGTTGTCATACAAACTTTGACCATACCCACAAGTCTTTCTAGAAACAATCGATCTACGATCCTAATCGAGAAATAATACGTCGTATATTTTAATAAACAAATTCGCATATTTTCCGGTTCTTTCGGTTTAACTAAACAAACCTAACTAGGTATTCTGTTCCCGTAAAGTAAAGGATCCTTTATAGTTCATCTATACAGATCATTTTATAGACATAATAATTGAATTGCAAGCTTCCTGTAGTATGTTACCAACTTTAATATCTTCGTCTATCTACGTCCATTGGAGTAATCGACAGACCCTCCCCAACAAAGAGAGAATCTTTATTTGATGGCTTAACAGACCATTCTGCTGAGTCTTCTGACAAGAACTCGGGTCCTGCTAGCCACTTCTCCATTACCTCTTTTAGTTGAGCGGATTTAAGTAGTATCTACATACAATATCAACGTACATCATACGTATCTACTCGTATTTATAATTAATAAATCTTAAACTTCAGCGTAGAAAACTGATTATTTATAAATTGGTATACGATGAAATTAACCCCACGAGACAGGTCTAGCCTAGTGTGGTGGTCATAGGTAAAACTAAATATTTTTTGGCAAATAAACAACTTTTACTTTACTTTACTTCTACTGGCTTTCAATCAATTGGTCACGCTCTAACTTAATTTCTTTTTTATTGTTCTTCATTTTCTTCGTGACACTCAAAGTGTAAGGAATCTGTCCCATTAGCACCAACCAGTGTTCAAGTAATATAACGTAAGTACAAGGAAATGTCTGTCCAAATAATTTGCTTAGTTATTTCACCTTGTAGTGCTTTCTTAACATATCGGATCAGGCTGTGACCTACGAAAGATACAATAAGTTCTAATTTTGGATTATTCAGTTCATCTTGATCTTTATTTGTAATACGAGATTTTTCTATTAAGTACAAATCTTATTTTGCTACACTATGTTCACTATGTGCACTAAGTACCGCTGCATATGCTTTAGTTGACGCGTATGTAAAGCAACGTATGGAATGGTTACTTTGTATGAAGTTTTCTACACAGCACTGAGAAACGCAAGTTTACTCTTCAGGTTTTAAGTTCTTTCTGAACGTCTTTTCTTCTCTTCTCTAAATCTTCTAAAAGTGGGATTCCCATTTTATAGTGCGACTAAAAGTGTAGAACTCAATAAGTGCTACTTAATGTGAACTACTATAGAAACCAGTTGTTACGTATATATTTTGTCAACAAATAAACCAAGTAAATTTAAGTTAATACTATTTCCCTTGCAAATGTGCCTTCATTTAAATACAACCAAGTGAGTTCTCTCTATTACTTTTCTAGCAAATTTATATATAGTGAACGTCAGAATATATCTTTGCAATGTGTTTTTCAACTTAAAGTTAGCAGACTCTCTTGATTCATTAGTTCATTACTTATATAGGTATTTACGAATTGACTGCGTTCACATGTTATATACAATTAGTGAAATTTCATTGGTAAACTTTCATTTTTAAATATTTTAACCTTCTTGTATTATGATTAGGTTTATGAATTATCAACATGTATCAACCAGTGTTGTGGATTGTTTTATAATATTTAAATTAGCATGTCACTGACACAGACTTTCAATGTGTCCACATTGAACAAACACAAATCTATGGTACATTGCTATACGAAACGTAATACAGTTTCCTATGTCAAGAACCTCCGTGTTCTTGGATTCAAATGGCCTCATAATTGCAATAAGTTCAAAGTTAAGTATATATGGCCCATGGTTCTTACAGGTACCAAGCATATTTTAATAAGCTAACTCCACTATTATTCTTTAGATAGTGTCCTAGAAGATCAGTAAACATCTCTATATAATTGATTTATTCTAACAATTTGATGTTCATTGTTACCTTCATATATTATACCTATATTATTAATTCTTTAGTTTGTGTTGCAGTTCTAACTGTAGTATACAACGTTTTAGTCCAATCATTAATAATTTTCGTTTTGATATCATAGTTTAGCTTGGTCAATGTTTTATGCTTGTCAGACCAAGATCGTTAGATTATCAAGAACTAGTTTTGCTATACACTGTTATAAACCCTTGTATATCAACAAGCAAAACTTTTGTACTGACCTGTAATGTTGGATCAACCTTTGACTGCATAGCAACTTGTGTTCAACAAATAAAACTTTACTATTTTACTGGTATATTTTTCATACAACCTTACTTTGACCTTATAGTCAAAGCACAGATACAAGATTGTTGATGACGATTTGTGTACCTATCTTAGAAGGTGTAATGTAAGTTTTGAACAATTGATATATAGGTCAATACATGAAACCTTCATATGCCAGTTAACATCACGTAACTGTCAAACAGCTTAGGAAACTTACTACTCGCACTTATACGACAGAAGTAAATGAAAAATATAATTATAGTGTTGCTTTCTAAAGCCTTTTGATACTCATTATTCCTGGAATGTTTCTTAAGATTCCACAAATCTTGTGTAAACGATTTTACCGCTAGCCAATTTCACATAAAGTGTATCCATTTTCATGTTTTAATCCAACCAGAATACTTTCATAATTACTGCTAGCTTTATCTTAACATCATGTCGATTATCGACACGAATATCTATCTTTCAAATTTCCTTTTAGGCTTCAATCTTTGAGTTTGAAGTTACATTAGGTATGCTATTTATCAATATAACTACTCAAGTATAACATTGCTTCATCGTATTCCGATCTATATTTACTAAGCTTTTCACTACCATGGAACAATTCAATGTTAAGTTACTCAAAGAACGATTGCTAGTTTAAGAGACAAGACAAGACAAGACATATCTACTAACAATTTTCTTGGCTAACACCAACGTCTCAAATCCCTTCCGGATTTTGTTAGTAAATTAATGTGTCCTTAATTATTTTCTTTATTTCATAAACAATTTCTTCTGCAATTGTCTCGATTATCAGAAACCTTCCTTCTTTGATTTGTAGTATCTTCTCTTAAGGAACTCAAAACTCAAAACTCTGAGATGTCTTAAATCTCGTTCAAGACACGGATTGTCTTGCAACTGTTTATAGAATCTGCTTGTTTAATCTTGCTTAAAGCTGAATAATGTGCATATTGTGCGTCTTTGACAAGTTTCACACGACCATATATTATGAATTTATGAATAATAACTGTGATAACGTAAGTAGTTCATGCTGATCGCTCCTAGTCCTTCGACCAGTTTCTTACAACGTTCAAATACATGAACTTTCGAATCACTAAAATTTTGACTATTTACTAGAGATACGAGTTGTACCGACTACGACAATTACGACAAATATCGCCGTGATATTCTAACATATTCAGCTTGGGTAAATGCCCAGAAACAAATGTACTACATAATAGTTTCCGTCGATGAAATATAAATAGCTCTTTATATTCCTATACTCGCGGCTCACAGAAGCTTTCTTCTGCTTCCGATTAGACAGCTGATATCTTGGAGACTTTGTCTATGTCAGATTCATTAACCAGAAGTCAAATTATGGTTAAGTTTAGGCTTAAGCTTCTTTAACACTACTAAGAATGAATCCATTGGGGAAAAACAGAAGGTCTGTTTTATATCAGGTTTATTATTATATTTTCTAGCTTTGATGGTTAATCAGTCTAAATAATTACAATTTAGCCTAAGGGAGGTCTTTATCATTTCTTCCATATCGTTCAATTAAATGAACGCTAACGAGTACAAGACACACCCATAAATAGAGCATTGTACGACTTATTCAGTATATCGTGCAGCGTACGATGCTTAAATTAATAATCAAAAGATAATGCTTTTGTTTAGTCAACAACCGAATTCATCATATTATTTATAATAGGAAGCACACTCAATTTGTGCAAGTATCCAAAGCAACGTGCTTTGTGCAAACGTCATTTATTGAAAGTTTGTGCAAGCACCGCATTCATAGTACTTCGCAGTTTAAAGTTATGAAGATTTTCAGATTATACTTTAATTAATATGTTGTGACTTTAATTAATATATTGGGTTCAACTTATAGTTGCTAGAAGTTTAACACTACTACTCGCGATTGGCATGGCAATCTAGGCTCTCAACGAACACCAATAAGTTAATTCATGAGCATGAGCAAAGTCAGTAAATAAATGATTTTAAGTTATGTATTAATTGAGTTTAATATTGCAAAATTAATCTCTTTATACGTATACCTGTAGGTATACTAATGAATCCGTTTCTACTAAGCATTTATTGTACATGTTGAATGACTTTAACAAGTACAATGTGTAGGTACCTTATATTGATTATACCAAGTCAACAATTCAAAAAACAAAATCAAATAATGAATTATTCTTCGTTATTAAATTCAACGCGTATACTATGTATACGCTAGAGTTGATGTTTAGTTTAACTATAACCTAAGATTCATTATATGTTGGTTGATTCCAATATTGTAAACAAAACCAGTAGTAGGTATGTAATTGAGATGTTTTCTATTAACCATGCTATCTATACACCAATGAATTTTCTCAAAATAAATTTCTAAGTGTACCTAGATATTATTATATGCAACTAGGTAATGTTCGCCTTGTCTTTAGACTAAAGGTACCTACAATAATTGAACTAAGTATCCAAATTATCATCAATGAAAACTATTTCCATCTACGGTTGATGCTTCATGTAATTCCAGAAGTAATGAAGGTTTATATCATTTTAAATTACGTTAAGGTTTTTTAAGGTTTGTCATGAAATAGTGATAACTATGGAATTTAATGTCTGTGACTTCAATTATCTTGAATAATCATTCGTGTATGAACTTGTTGTTGTATGTCTTTAAAACTAAAGGTTTAAACAATTAGTCAATGTATTCTCTAATTCCATGTCTACGGTGTAGGTAATGCAAACAATTTCCAAGAAAATCTATAAATAGACTATCTATCTATGTTTTTATCAAATGAAATGTTATCAAAACCGTTACGGCAATATCATCATCTTAGCCGATCATTATAATGATATTATTGTATGTTACAAATCAAATGGCTATGATGTATATTGTTCTAGATAATTGCATCAGTAATATGCTCAGCATATTAACGCTCACTAATGTAAATATCGTCCATGTTTTTATTAAGTCTGCAAGCATGAATTTAAATCTATATTTCTTTTCAAATAAATAAAATTTTCTAACTTAAATGTTGGCATTTAAGTACTGCAGTAAGGAATCTCTATTATTGATCAAATAACCAAAGCAATATTCACTACAAATAGATTCATTTAAAAGTAAGACATGTTAATTTTATAATGCCAGTCTAATGCATGTTTTATTACTTATTGCTTATTATTTCTTGTCAATCGATGGTCAACAAATTAAAACAGGATTAAAGAATCCAAGTAGTTAATTGGTTGTTTATAAGGAATATATTATGTATTATCCTTATCATACTTCTTTAGTGAATCACCTAGTCATAAACTGTTGTGTCAACCATTTTACCAATTTAACCCATTAATTGTCCAATTACTTCTCTAGACTGGATGTCGAAATGTAGTATCACTTTTAAATTAAATAAGATAACTAATCAAATAAGAAGTTCAACAATATTGATCAGAAGCGATTCTTTTCAGGCAACGTCTGAGAAGTGCAGTCAAACTCAATACCTATTGTAGATACTCAATTATCTATGTAAATCAAACGATTAAATATGTGCTCAATGGGAAATACTTAATGATTTTCTCCTTTAAATTAAAAGAGTTTAACTCGCAAACCTATGACGATTAATTGATTCTGGAATACTTCACTATTGGGCCATGAAAGTAATAAATTGACTATGTACTTTGTATACAATCGAACTAGAAAGTGTATTTTCTTCAGAATACTTTATTACTGATTAAAGAATACCTTTAATGCCATTAATCTCCTTAAGCCATTAAAATAGTGATAGTATTAGTTGTATAGAATATGCGCAAACCAGTCAAGTTTTAGCAAATTCTATATGTATATATGTATACCAAATAGAACGTGTTGTACATCATAACTACAAGTACAATATCCTCAGTACCAAGAACACAAATGGAACCACTCTGTAATCACTTATGGAAAGTTGTGGAAGAGGCAAAGAGTTGTAAATTTATTGTGTTTTCTATTTAGTTTCAATCAAATTAATTTCATGTAGGTACATGTCTGCCAAATAAATTAATTTCATTATATGATGTATACATCATAACGTGTACTAACTATAGTATGTGTCAGCATAATAAATATATTTTAGAACTGTTAATTCTCATTTGTCTCATAAATTATGGTAAAATAAAATTTCTTTTGATTTGTGTACTTAGGATTTGTCTAAATCTGTTTAGGCAATTAGGATTTCAACTCAGCATTTTCTTTCAGAAACTGACATTGTAATAATATGAGAATTCATAACATAATTTATTCTAATCTGATCATTTACTTCATAACCGTTTTATCTAGTCACGAATAGCGTTTATTCTTTTATCATTTATCTAATTGTATACTATCCTAAATGGATGAGTCTATTCATCAACAATTTAAGTGAGAAATATCTTCAGAAATATTTCTACAAACTAACTTCATTGAACTTAACTTTCATTTTCAAAAGTTACACACGTTACATCCCCATTAATTTGACACAAATCATTTATTATCCGATTCATTTTGTAATAATAATAAAGCTACGGTCAATAGAATGGAACACAACAAGTGACTGTCACAGGTGTAATTACAAAATACCTAATAGTACTACGGTTCAGAATGATTCTTACTCACATTTTAACGTTTAGGTAGTTAGTCAAGTTAAATGTTACTTCGTTATTTTTTCGAATATGTAGGGTATACAATGCGCTGTCACGCATGTATTACGACACATCATGGTACAAATTAAAAAGTCAAATTTAGTATTACGTTCATTAATCACTTAAGTACCATTATCAGTGGTAGAACAATTGTTTGAGCAACAAAATATGCTTCGAATATTATTGACATTATTAAAACATAATTATATCTGAACACAACCGTAAGTCAACACGCGTTGCACGTTACACGTTGTCATAGAAAACTACACCTTAAAGTGGAATAAATAAAGTTATACTCTGTACGTCTTTACGAGACTAAAGAAATAAATCGTTGTTCAATAGAAACACACTTCAGGATTAATTAAAATAACAAATATCTTAATATTGTCTTCTGTTACCGCGATCGTTATTTATTGAAATTCAATACTTTAGAACGGATTAATCGCGTTTATTTATTACAGTATGCAAATTCACAAAGAAACTGACAACTGAAAAATACAGCACTTATAGGGCACATGATTTTGGTTTCGTATGTGTGAGTAAACCCAAGATTAGCCAGCCAACACGAGAGCAAATGCAAAATTCATAAAACCCGAGAGACTTCAACTTCAATATTAGATTATACCATCTAATGTTTCTCATAAAAAATATTAACTTTTTTATCAATATACTTGTTACATAAACGAACGTTTATGAACTCCTCAATTGCATTTCATTAAATAGAACTGCTTTAACGTCGTGAATTTAGATATATAGATCTATCACTCTTATAAATGGTTATCAACTCCATAAAGGATTTCGAACGCATCTTCGACAACTTCAATTGTTAATATTGTTATTCGCTATTGCATTGAGACTATTTGAGTAATTGAGAACATTGTTTACGACCTTGGCCGTAAACTAATTGGATGATGGTTTCATCCAGTTTCAATAAATAAATCAAGGAACTTTATTTCTTGCAAGTTCTTATATTAAGCCGTGTACATATCCGTCTGCGATAAATCGTATCGGATTTCTCTTATTGTTAACCGTACCTTCACATGTGAATTAAAATTATAAACTTTATACTCGTATTCAAATTAGACATTATACGAGTGATGCTTCGCAATAAATAACATATTCGGGCATAGTTCACACATCCCAGCACCTCCACCATGTCGCGACGCGTATGGTTTTATATTCTTTACTTTATGTATTGTAACTCAGTGGGATAAAAAATTGAAAATATTACTTTAGACCAAATACGCTTGCGATAGAGAAATGGACAAAGAAGCATGAACGTACCTTTGTCCCTGGAGGGACTACGCCTACTTCTCCGTCCCTCGCACTCGTGGTCTCACTCCTGCGGGGCCCGCTCGTCCTGCCTGTGGTTAGAAGTGAATTATGAATTCACCATCGTCACTGAGCATCTTTGGGGTTCATAACATAGATCCTAGCCAGGAGTTAATGTATACAATGGATCATGAGAATAGTTAATCATTCGGGTTACACTTTCCACTCCCTCAGTCACATCTCCCGTACACTTGCGCACAGGCTCATCGACACCTTTCTCCGGCTGCCGATGAGTCTGTGTTGTCCCCTCTTGAGACGTGTGGATACCGGTTTCCAACCTATAGTCTTATGGCCCCCTACTGGGGTCTTATTGCGTTGCCCTCTACACACTCCTATCCCGACCTCAGCCACTGTACCCCCGTACAGCAGCCTGCATCCCCTTTCCGGAACCAGGGTTTGCGATGCGAAGCTATATTTGGCGTCTTCACGCAATGTTACGTCTTCACGTACTTCCGTCACCACGGGCTATCCATCCGTCGACGGGCAACGTCACTTCAGACAGTGACTCATTAGCTTATCAAGGTCCCCACAGACACCCTCAGAAGTAACATGAGGGCGTGGGGACAATGTCGGTACGCATACCAAATGGATAGGAGTCAAGGAGGGCCTTAAGGGGCTCGTATGGTACAACAGTGATTCCATTACTGGTTAAACATTAATCATTACAACATAGAACACCTTTCCCAGGTCTCTTGGCATACGGGTAGGTAAGTTATGGCTAGGTCCAATTAATTAGACATCATTACGGAAAACAATATGACTCAAAATATAACAAGATCATATTAACGGAGGGATTACTAACAAACCACCTGATCCTTAGTGGTATCCATATGATATTTCATAGGAGACAATTACATAGAATTCAGATAACAATATAAACCACAAAGAATACTCAGCTTTAGGAAAACTAGCTTCGGTAGTTTTCCGCTTCGTAGAATTCCACCAACAACTCTTATTATCACACTTAGTCAGAACACGTGTTATGGCGGCAAATTCCGCCAGTCAAATGGCCGACATTTCGGAACCATTGAATGATGTCGAATCTCGTTCACCATAGACTATCTAGGTTCACTCGCCATGTGGCGTCTATTTCCTGTCACCATAGACTAACGCTAGCACCAAAGACTATCGCATAGTATTTATAAGCCATAAATTACTTTTGTGGTATGGTACATTGTGGGTAGTCAAACAAACAACACATCAAAATTGTAGAGCTGTATATTTAAATTAATTAATAATAAATAATAACATTTTCCGAGTGTGAAAATAACTTACATGTGATACTTAGTGTCTCAGTTGCACCCACTGCTAAAATTATCACTTTTTTCACTCTCTTTGTGTCATTTTAATAAAAGAGATCAAAGTTCACTGCTGGAGCAAACACCTTAGGAGCGCATACAAAGAGAAAGTTTCAAATATGGACCATTTATTGAAGCTTCAGAGGAGCATTGAGGACATGAAGGCCATGTTTAGCACACAAATGGCCTCTTTTGAGAGCTCCGTGGCCACCCAGGGTTCAGAGAAATTGCCCAGTGAGTACAACTCATTTAAATCTCTTGTTTGGAAGTCAGTCGAAGGTCTCCAAGATCAAATGTGTTTTGTCCTGCGAACTCTAGAAGATATGGAGACCCGATCTCGTGCTGGCATCCTCTTGCTACACGGGGTCCCGGAGACCCAAGAAGAGGACACTTCAGCTGTGGCTATGAACATTGTCCGGGACAGCCTAAAGCTTGAGGTCTCAGCACAGACTTTCATGGCTTGTTATCGCAAGGGTAAGACTTCAGTACCATCAAAACCTCGTCCTATACTCCTGAAGTTTGGCTGCCACAGAACCAGGGATGCAGTTTGGGCCTCCAAGAAATTGCTGAAAGGGTCCGGCAAAACTTTGTCTGAGTTCTTGACAAGTACTCGACACGCTGTTTTCTTGGAGGCACGCAGGCGGTATGGAGTCAGAGGCAGCTGGACAAGTGACGGGCGCATTGTGGTGCAGTGCCATGACGGAGCGCGCCGGAAGATAGTATCTCTTGCGGAACTGGATGCCTTGCCGGCGCCGCCGAGCACTGTTGCGGTTGTTGAAGACAAAGACGCAGGAGCTGAGGCTGTAGGGCCGGCGGCGACGGCGAGTTCAGCAGCAGCAGCGACCTCGGCGGCGGCGACGGCGAGTTCGGCGAGTTCAGCAGCAGCAGCGACCTCGGCGGCGGCGGTGGTGGCTCCCAGGCCTGTACGCGTCGCTAGGGTTAACCGTGCGGATACTGTTGGTTCCGGTGCCGGGAAACGATAGTTGTTAGCCTTGATTTATCTTGTAAATTGACTTTCCAAATCTTTACTTTATGTCTATTACGGCACTTGCTCAATTGGTACCTAAGTTCTTTTTTTTTTAACTTTAGCTGCGGTAATTGTAAAACTTGTGTAATGTCAATGTCATAATAATTTTATCCGTCGCGGTAAGTTGTCACTTGTGACATATGCCACTCCTACGTTTCGTTCGTGCAAACGCGAGGTGTATTTTTCTGTTCTTTTTTTTTTAAGTTAAATGTAAGTGATGTCTTGTGATGTATTGAGATTATTTTTCTACTTTAAAGCTGCTGGCGAGCAATTGAGACAGTTTGCTATTAAGTTAAGCTCAAAAGTAGGTATAATAGTACATTTATTTAGGATATATATATTCCACTTATATATCTTTATAATAATATATTTCATATTTATTTATATTTATATTTATTATGTCAGATGTTTTAAATGCTAGCTTGGATAGCGAATTTTTTTCTCTTTCTTCGTCCAGTCTTTACGATTCTTTGAGTGATGCTTCAGATATGCCTGATTTGTGTGAGCGGTTGCACTGCACATTCGACTCTTCCGTAAAAAACTTTAACGTCGTTCACATCAATGCGCAGAGTGTGCCGGCACACTACTCTGAACTTCTTTCGTCCTTTACATCTAATAATATTCACGCTATTCTGATTTCCGAGTCCTGGCTCAAACCCTCACTTCCATCCACGCTTTATTCTCTGCCAGGTTATTGTTTGATACGTAATGACAGGATTGGCACTAGTGACGGTGGATCGGGGATCGTTCGTGGTGGCGGTGTCGCCATCTATATTAAAAGTAATCTTCCTTGTAGAATAGTATCTCAGTCGCCGCCAGTTTACTCGAACTGTGCTGAACATCTTTTTTTAGAGGTCATTTTACACCATTCTAGAGTCCTTCTTGGGGTTGTCTACAGCCCATCTTCCAGCGTTAACTACTTCGATTCTTTACAGGATACTTTAGTTGATTTATGCCCTCAATTTGATCATAGTATTATCATGGGTGATTTCAACACCTGTCTCCTTAAAAATGACCTCCGTTCCTCTAAATTCAACTCCCTTGCCACGTCTTTAAACCTTAGTGTTTTACCTCTCAGTGCCACACATTTTCCGCATAATGGACCTCCATCTCTTTTAGACATTATTTTAACTTCTTCTCCCAACTTAGTTACCTTTCATGGTCAGTTCAATGCAGCTGGCTTTTCCAATCATGATCTCATTTACGCTTCTTTCAATATCCGTCCACCCAAGAAAAAACATAAAATAGTGATGCGTAGAGATCTCCGCAATATTAACATGCAAGCACTTTGTGCAGATATTTCTAGTGCGGACTGGCAGAGTCTAGAGCGTCTGTTAGATATTGACCTGAGAGTGGAGGCTTTCAATGGCATATTGCTTGCGATTTTTGATAAACATGCCCCCTTAAGACCAATACGTGTGAAGCATTTCCCTGCGCCTTGGCTTACGCCGGAAATCAAGCAGGAAATGGCTAAGCGTGACCGAGCTCGTATTAGACTGCGGCAAGATCCTTCGGTCAGTAACAATTTGCGGTATATCTCGTTACGTAACCGCTGCAATAAAATCTGTAGGGAAGCTAGACGTCGCTACATCCATAGTTCCATTGAGGAATGCCCCCCCTCTAAATTGTGGAGTTTTCTGAAGTCACTTGGGGTGGGCAAATCACAACCAAACACCTCTAGTTTTTTAGATTTAAATGGCATTAACAGACATTTTAGTTCCTCCCCAGTTACCCTTGACCCTTCTATTAAGAAAACAACATTAACGCTTCTCGCTGCTACTGGACACCGTAACATAAAAACTTTCTCTTTTGAATGTATTTCGGCACAAGAGACACTCAATATCCTTAAATCTATTAAGACGAAGGCCGTCGGTGAGGATAATCTTGGTGTAGACATGCTTATGCTCGTAGCGGACCTCATTTCCCCAATCCTCTCTAGTATCATAAATTTCTCATTTTCCTCTTGTTCATTTCCGGCATCCTGGAAATATGCCAATGTCATTCCTCTTCCTAAAACCCCCAATCCTACTTGTTTTTCTCAATATCGGCCTATCTCTATTCTTCCTATTTTATCAAAAATTATTGAACATTACGTTAACCGTCGCCTTCTATCACATCTCAATAGAAACTCCTTAATTAACTCTTTCCAATCTGGATTCCGCCCCGGGCATAGCACAGTCACTGCTTTGGTTAAAGTCACCGACGACATTCGCTTCAATATCGAGTGCAGAAAGGTTACTGTTCTTGTTCTCCTGGACTTTAGCAGTGCCTTCAATACTGTGGACTTCGAAATTCTTTTAGGTATTCTCAGCACCCTTAACGTCTCTCAATCCGCTTTGTCGTGGTTCCGTAGCTACCTTTTTGGCAGACGCCAGCGTGTCAGGGTGGGTGACAAGGCGTCCGACTGGTGTGAGCTTTCCGCTGGCGTCCCGCAAGGAGGCGTGCTTTCTCCACTTCTTTTCTCCATTTTTATTAATGGTATCACTGCGGGACTTACATCATCGTACCACCTTTACGCGGACGACCTACAGATTTATGCAGCGGGGAGTATAGAGGAAGTTACCTTATTGATCGATAAGGTGAATGCGGATCTGGAGTGCATTCGTGACTGGGCCGGTAAATTTGGATTAAAGGTTAACGCTAAGAAATCGCAAGCGATTGTTATTGGAAGTCCCTATTTTACAGGCAGGCTCTCTGAAATGGTGATACCTGACATTCTTTTTGATGGAACTCCCATCCCCCTCTCCTCTACTGTCCGGAATTTAGGTGTCACCATGGATGAGACGCTGTCTTGGTCTCCTCATATTGCGGAGGTGAGCAAAAAAATTTTCGGATCCCTCCACTCGCTCAGACGCCTGCAGAATTTTCTACCTCTGCATACCAAAATGACTCTGGCCCAATCTCTATTACTTCCTATCCTTGATTATGGTGACATTGCATTTTTAGACCTTAGTGAAGAACTCCTCGATAAAGTTGAACGTCTGCAAAATGTTTGTATCAGGTACATATTTGGCCTCCGTAAGTACGACCACATTTCTAAATTTCGATCCCAACTCGGCTGGCTACCGATCCGACGACGCAGAGATGTGCATGTCCTGTCATTACTTTTCAACATACTCTTTACCCCTACTTCTCCACCTTACTTAATTGAGCGATTTAACTATCTAGCGGAGGGTAGTGATCACCGCTTACGCTCAAGTACTAATTTAAAATTGGCTATTCCTGGTAACAAGACGCTTACTTACGCAAAATCTTTCACAGTACGCGCTGTTAAGCTGTGGAATGAGTTACCCTTGTCCATCAGACAATCTCAGTCTGTGGCATCATTTAAAGATAATCTGAAAAGACTGTGGCTCTCCAACCAAGTTTCAAATAATTGAGAACTGGCATAGTAATATTTGTTCATTTGTGCTATATATATATATATATTTATGTATGTATTTAGTAGATATATATTATGTATAAATGTAGATATATACTATTATTATTGTTATATATAAATATATACGTAATTTATTATAACTTGTTGTATTTTACGTACTTAAGTACTTCCTTGTTGTTTTGTACATTATTGTATTTGTTGTTTGTCTATCTAGAACTCGAAGATTCTCCTCTCAATTACTCAAAGGTTAGCTGGAAGAGATCCCTTATAGGGATAAGCTCGCCTTTGTACCTTTGTTCTTATCAAAATGTTTATATTTACTATATTTGTGTACAATAAAGTGCTTACAAACAAACAAACAAACAAACTTTTAGTAAACTACCTTACTTTCTGTCAAGATTGACAGCTGTGTAGCTGTCAAAGTCATCGCGATGCTTGGCATTCGCGACAGCATATCTTAATTTAATTCAACCAGCCAATATTAGATTAAGATTTATATCTAAGATTTTTGGGCAAATTTTAGTGAATTGAAGTGTAGGTACTTACTTAAATCCTATTTAAGTACTAAAGTGAACGACGTTTGTCAAAATTCAAACCTTTTATTGGTGTCATAATAAAGTAAATAGAATATGAAATATTCTTCTTAGGGTTCTATTTTAACGAATTAATTTACAGATGCTATTATATGATATGAGATACAAACCACATCAATTCAACCAAAATTTGATAACTACTTACTTGAACTCATCAAGAACATACAGCATGCTAACAAAATACATAACTAAGTCTCAAATTTTGTGGTTGGCAGCTATCGTGTAAATTCGTAGATAATCTTATTAGCGTAAAGGCGTAATTTACAATAGGTATTGTTTTACCACTAATATACTTCCTTACTTTTAGCCGCCTACGCAGCATAAGGGATGACTCACGTTAGAACGGGACGGAATGGGGTGGGACGGGACGATTTGTCAGTTTCTATAGAAAACGTAACGTGACATCCGAGGGTTTCGAGCTATCACGTGATCCTCACCATAGAAATTGACAGATCGTCCCGTCCCGTCCTAGTGTGAGTCATCCTTAAAAAGGAGGTAATATTTATCTTATTGAAACAAAATTGTATAAAAATAAAAATAAACGAAATATACTTAGACTTCAAAACAAAAGCTAAAAATTGATGTTCATTTTCGAAATAAGACGCCGCAAATTGCCTTTTTCCGCAAATACTGGGAACTCAATTGTACCTTTCATTTTCCGATCTCTCGATGTCATAATCATAAACGTCCTCGGCAACGACGGGAAGGTCGTATCTCCAGTGAGACCTCTTCCAGAGCCTAGTCGGTTGATACCGCCAAAGCTAACGGACGCGCGCTTTCGTGGCTCGCCTCGCTTAAAGTTTGCGGGCGCTTTTCACCTGTTTCACGATTTTCTCTGTATACATAATATTAGTTAGTAACATTTATGTGTGGTGAATTGTAATTTGTGTTAAATGTTATTGATTGAAAACTGTGTGTTTCGGAATAACTTCGTAAAGTTTGAGGAAGTTTATGCTTTTAGTTAGTTTATATTTGAAAAGAAAATGTAATTGTTTTTTAGAGGTGAGTCAGATTTTTCTCATAATCGGAAAATAATAATAATAGTTTCTAAGTCATAAGTAAGCTGTTTTTTGTTTTGTTTGCAGAAACATGACTTAAATAATTTTCACAAACTACCTACTTTACTCTAATTAGAATTATCATTATGACAATTATATGTATAACAATATTTTTAAAAAAGCTTGAAAAATGCTTTTGAAAACGTTTCTTGCAACTTGTCTTTAAGGGCTGTATTTCTTTTAAAATATTAATTATCATAATTTATACAATTCAAAAATTACGTGCAGTAAATAACGTACCGCATACGTATATTTTGATTTATGGTGAGTCTGGAGATGTTTAGATATTGACTTTTATTTAAATTCTTTTATAAGTACCTACTATGCATTATTGAAAGTGTGACAGGAATATTGTAATTTTTATATATTTTGGCAGAAGACCATCACTTCTTGGATTTGTTTTAAAAATAATTATGTTGGTCCTAGATTAATATTATAACATATATTATCTACCCTAAATAGTAATCTCGCAAGACCATACATTAAAAAATAAGGCAGTGAATGAAAATAAAAATGAAAAAATTAAAAATTATTTATCGGTTACACATTAACACATTACTAGAAACAAAAACAGAAGTCTTCTTTTAAGTAAGAATTTTACTTGTGTCAGAAGGCTCCGCTCTTCAGTAAATTTAGTGGGTTATAAACCAATTTATAACATTTAATTCAAAATTTATAATTTCATATACAAAATTTACTTATTCTAATTAACTTAATTTTACGGTTAGCGAATTAGGTATCGAAATACAAAATTCGCGAGCGCGCGAGTGAATGATGACAATTACTCATTAAGTACCTAATTTGATAGATTTTTAAAGAGCGATTTTTAGGTGTCACACGCCTATTACCGCTAAATGTATTACAAAATTACTTCAAATTTATTTACTATATGTTTAACACAAGAAAACATAACGAGGCACAATATAATCTTTATTGTTATTATAAACAGATCCTTAATAAAAAATATCAAAAATGCTTATTACTAGGCGCACTAAGTCTGTGAGGTGTGTCACACTGTCACACTTGCGGATTTATTCGAACAAAATAGCTTTGCCTCACATCTGTACACCCTATATTTAAACTTTTGACATCATTAGAAAGCTAGATTAATTGCGCATTATATTATACACAATATGCTGCAAAAAACATATTATTTGAAAGCCAGGCGGCCATGATATATGTGTCACACGTTTAGCCAGTAAACGACTTCGCGCAAACACCTGCTAATAAGTGATTAATCGAAGGTACTGAGGCCATGTTTGCTATGCTAGGATAAAGTTAGATAGTTGCTCGTAGGTATCATAGCGATTGGACGTGTAGTTGGCGAATGTTAAGCGAATTGCGAGGTAAGTCTTTTACATGATCCGTTTTCGTCCTCCCATAACGTCATATGTTTGGGAAGTTATTTAAGCATTTAAAATTAATTAAAATCTTATTATTTTTTAATGGCGAATAGCTTGTTTGTTTGTATTTATATATGTTTAGATCACGTATTGATTTTGTTTACAATTTTGCAGTTATCATAAAATATATCAATTGTACGTCATTTCCTGGTATCCAACCCAGGAAAATGACGAATCTACCAGGAAATGACGTCTTTCGTCTGATGATATCAAAATCTAATATACATATAAACGGAAAAGTCCTGATTGACTGACTAACTACTAAGCGTAAGACCCTGAAATTTTCACAGTACGTTAAGTGTTTAACGAAGATAAGGAATAAGAAGGGATTTTGAAAATTTTATCTCCTATGGGGGTAAAAATGGGGTTGAAAGTTTGTATGGGAGAAAGTTTTTTAGATAGAGACTTAAAACTTGGTACAACGGTTTGTTATTAATATACAAATTTAACATAATTATTTAACATTTAGAAATAATACTTTCTTCGTTTACGGTGATTATTTTTGAATACGTAAGCTTTGAAGCGTTTCATTTCAATCAAGATCAACAAAACTAATTGAGTCATACAAAAAGTTATTAATTATACAACAATTTTTTAATGATCGCTTTTCCTCTTTCTAACAACGAGTATACATTTTCAAAACAATCGTGCCAACCTAAAATGCGAAAAAAACTTATTATATGTCTATACATGTATGTGTATACATTGGGGGTCTCCCTCTGGTGGAATACAAACTATTGTCATATTTTTGATTGTTATAACACTTTTCGCATACATTCGTTTGTCATAATTATTTTTAGTCATAATTATTTTTGAGCCTACATCGTTTTTTGTCATAAATGATCTAAAGCATATTTTTTATAATCATACTTTTATTTGGCATCATATTTTTAATCATAATTATGTTTGATGACCATAATTGTCTTTAGTTATAAGTATTGCAACGCATCTTATTAATAATTCATAAAAATTTAAAGTCATATATTTAAGGCTCATAAGCTCATAACATATTTTATTCATAAAAATACAAAGCTTGAATTAGCTTATGAACAACGCGGTATCTTTTGTCCAGAAATAGGAGCTCTGCTTCGCGGGGCTACATCTACTCTTGGGCGGGACAAACTTGCATAAAACCTGCAAATTATAAAGAAGTCAGTATAAGCCAAAAAACGGTCCCCTTCATTCGCAGATAGAAATTTGATAAAATTTTGTTATACCGAAAAAAATCAAGTATTGTTTGGTTCTTGTACGAGTATTTTTAATTAAAATATTATTATTCCATTGATAATTTACTTAAATGACACCCTTGATACCCTTTACAGAATCACGAGAACGAAACTAGGAAGAGGCTTAGATTAAGAAAAGTGGGTTAGGTTAGAACTGCGACCCCCACAGACGCGGACTGTAACCAGACAAGTGGGTTAGATTAAGTTAGAACTGCGACCCCCACAGACACAAACTGTTACCAGAAAAATTAGTCAGGTTAGGTTAGAACCGCGACCCTCACAGACATGAACTGTTACCAGAAAAGTGGGTTAGGTTAGGTTAGAACTGTGACCCCCACATATACAAACTGTTACCAGAAAAGTGGGTTAGGTTAGGTTGGAACTGCGATCCCCACAGACATGAACTGTTACCAGAAAAGTGGATTAAGATAGGTTAGAACTGCGACCCTCACAGACATGAACTGTTACCAGACAAGTGGGTTAGGTTCGGTTAAAACTGTGATCCCCACAGATACAAACTGTTACCAGAAAAGTGGGTTAGGTTAGAACTGCGACCCCCACATACATGAACTGTTACCAGAAAAGTGGGTTAGGTTAGAACTGCGACCCCCACAGACACGAACTGTTACCAGAAAAGTGGGTTAGGTTAGGTTAGAATTGCGAACCCCATAGACACAAATTGTTACCAGAAATGTGGGTTAGGTTAGGTTAGAACTGCGACCCCCACAGATACAAACTGCAAATTAGGTAAGATGTATTTTTTTGCAGACCTCCTGTCTGCAAGGGCTTAATTCAAATAGCTTCTTCAATATTTTATGTTTTTATTAAGCAATAATCAATAAAAAGAAATATAAGGCAGATGAAATGAATGAATGAATGGATGAATAAATGAATGAAGTCGCTATAATTTTAAGATTAAATGGTAATGGTAGTAGTTTAAATGTTGCGAATGATACTTTTTGATTTTATAAACTGTAAAGGAGTTTGTCGTGTTACCTATTATTTCAAGGCGTTATGGACTGGCGTGTAACGGTGCATTATAATATTATAGCTTTAAAGCTTTGTGGTTGATTATTATTATGCTTCAAATCGTTATGCGAGTTAACGTTATATTTAAGTATTTATATGTATTTAAGTATTTATATGTATCTATCTATTATATATATCGTCGCCTAGTACCCACAACACAAGCCTTATTGAGCTTACCGTGGGACTAGGTGGATTTGTGTAAGATTGTCCCATAATATTTATTTATTGGCAATTATGCTCTTAGTGGTTATTACATTTAATTTATTATAATTTTAATTTATCTTCGCAAAAAATATATGACCACCACTGAGTATGTTAAAATTTTTTATGACTAAAAATGTATGACACAAAATAATATAACTTTCTAATTGTATGCGCAATGATGACTATGAAACAAGTGGTTATGCGCAGCAACGATATGACTTAAAAATGTATGCCACCCAATATGGACCCGTAAATTGGGCCTTCGGGGTTTTGTAGAATGGGAATTATAGAAAATAAAAGCTTTCATCAAAAATAGTTTTTCATGGGACTCTTTTTGATAAATTAACCGATATGCCACATATTTGTAGTTCTAATTTCAAATGCTATATTAATCCGGTAAATCTTAATTTACCGGATTAATATAGCATTTGAAATTAGAAGATGGCTGTTAAATGACGTTCTTCTTAATAAATTATCCAATATTATCCATGAGAAAAACGAAAGCGATTAAAAGTGTAATACCTACTACAAACAAATGGACAGGAAGTAGACTTTAATATGAAATCATAATCTAAGCCGGTTTCTGCTTTATTGTTGACTGAGGCCCCATTATATATTATATTTTTTAGTAAAATTGATATAAGTACTATTTTTAAATGGCTAAAAATCCTTAAATTTACCGGGTGTTTCTTGTAATAGGAGCAATTATTTTTAATCGTAGGTAGTACTCAAACCAACAACTTTTAAAAATAATGTACTCTGTAGGTTTTCACATTTTCATACAAACTTAAAAGTATTTGTAATGTATGTTAACATCAGCCTAATTGACGTCTTTTGTCATACACACAGTTGTACAAAAATTACAAATTCGCAGTACATTGCTTCTTATAATAAACTTTAAAGTGCAATAAAAATCCAAATAGGTACATGACTGATTTGTTTAAAAGTTGCTGAGCAATTGTTGAACAATTTGGAGAGTAATTTATTGCTCCTATTACAGGAAACACCCGCTAGATGATAATTTAATAAATTATAGGTACATCTAAAAATAGGTACATTTTCAGAAAACAGATGTTTTCTTTAACTGCTTTCTAAGTCGGTCATTCCATGGATTTTTAGTATTACCCACGTACGTACCTACACGAAACGTGTACGGTTAACGAAATCCGTATGTAAGTTGTACAAAATGTGTGTAAATATATTATGTAAATGATATTAGTAGTATTTTGTTTATGAGCCAAACTGTATGTAGCTGGGCTTATAAGAAACGCAGAAAAATACAAGTGGTAAATACTAGAGCCTAATTTCTGGTTGTGACCATAGGATAAAGAACTGGATACCCAATCAGCCGAAAAAATTACGCGGTAAAAGTGCAGCAGTTGCGACTCTTTTTCATATAGTCTTGTTTAGAACGTGACTTTTCGTTAAGTGAAAAACAGCTTATAAACTTTTAAAGTGTATGAATTGGACACTTAATGCTTAGTTCAGTAAGCTCTTTTTCGTACGAAACATTTAACGTTTCTATCATTATTAATGTAAGTTCGCTAATGTAATTCTGTCACATTTTTTGAAGTTTTTGTTCTGCTTTGTCTGTCTATTTCTTTTAATAAGTCAATGGTTATTTATGACTTAAAATTTTATGTTAAGAGGCCATCAATACGATTTGTACGGAAAAGCAACAAAAGCTGATTTTTGACGTTGTACTACGAAGAAACGGTGAACTGTATGTGAAAGTTGCTAACTATGTTTGATAGCTCATTTCCTAGTATTAAAAATTTCAGCTTCTAATGTAAGTAAAACTCAGTGTTTTAACTTTTACTATACAATTACTGGCAGTTGTTTTCAGGAAAGCGCACGGAGACAAAAGTTTGACTTCAATCTCTTTTAACACGATACATGAAAACACATGTTTTTTCGGGTTGATATAATATTGTAACATGGTTTTATTTAAACTTTCGGTCCCATATTTCCAATTATTTACACAGATACCCAACTACTTCGATTTTGAATATGCACATTTTTCGATAAAAATACACTGCAAACACAGGGATTCTCGCAGTAATTTTGACAAAATATTGGGATGATTTGTATACAACATTAAAGTTTATTCTTTTAAGCTCATGTTGAAGTCGAAAAATACATATTTTTTTGAATTTCCGTATTATTTTTTTAAATATTCAAATGGTGTATAAATTCCGATGCGCGCGGGCTGAGTCCTCAGTACCGCGCGTGCGCTCGTAGAGGTAGGACCTGTGCTGTTCTCTGTGGACTGTACAATATGTTTGTTTTGTTGCGCTAGGAAGTGCTGGAAGCGTTTGGGAAAGTAAATAGACCGCGACCAACCACTGACGAAAGTATTTTACAGTTTTGATTATATTATAGACCTGTATGAAATAAAAAAATCTAATAATTTTATCGAATGTCATTGTACCGCAACCAACCCTTCTTGATACTTTAACCATCCTGCGTAACCCACGCCCACGAATTACCGGGCTGTCATATACTTTGATGATCTTTGATCCCCAATAAGTACCTCCTTCCAGCCCTTCCTACATTAGAGCCCGCGAATTATGGGGCGTGGGAACAAAGTGTTTCAATTTTTCAACTGACGAGTGAGTAGCAAGAGTTAAGAGGGACAGTATGGAGAAATGTTATTAAGGTGACGGTACCCATTATGAACACTTTAAGCTGACAGACACGAGTTATGGACACTTCATTCTTAATTCAAATATCATCATATGCTTGTCAATTGGTTGACACAAAATACATGTATGAACCTTATTTCCTCATAATAAAAGTGATTGTTCGTTACTGGTTTCTTGACCATTACTGGTGCCACCACCCTAGTCAGGGATAACCATATTGCTATATGAGCAAAATCCGGAAATACACCCGCCAAGTGCGTGTCGGACCACGCATAATTGAAGGTTGTGTACCGTTATACGATGAAAATATTGTGCAAGAATAAAGGCATAAGTGCCTTCACATATCAAGGCACTTAACTGTATTTTTGTAATTATAGTTTTTGGCAAAAAAGGCTTAACCAAATTTGTTCAAAATAAAATAATTTTCCTAACTTCCTGAAGTTTTCACATTTTTAGGGTTCGGTACATCAAAGAGAAAAAACGGAACCCTTATAGGATTACTTTGTTGTCCGTCCGCCCGTCTGTCTGTCCAGTCCAGACCGTTTATCGCGGGAACGAGTAAAGGTTGAAAGTTAAAATTAATACCACATACACAGGTCTGCAGTCTCTTGAAGCTGCAAAAAAACTAAACCTTTACATCAACGCAATCAAAAGATACGGTCATTCCCATACATTTGCAGTGGGAATCAAAATGTATAGGGTACTTCCCGTTAACATAGAATCACGAAATTTGACAACAAGCAAGAACTTCTAGCAAAAATACAGGAAAAAATCCGAAAACCGTATAACTGCCGCACACTGAGAGTTCCATGCCACTTTTGTGCGGAGCCCTCGGCGGGCAAGTCCGACTCGCACTTGGCCGGTTTTTTAGACCTCCCGATACTCGATTAACCAAATTTTTGTTCAAGAAGCCTTTAAGTTATTTCTAAGGACCTATCAGATGATGTGCCAGAAGTAGATATTTGACAAAAAAAACTGGAACTCAAAAAAATATAGTGCTTTTAAAAATAAAGTTGATTAAAGTGAGTCAGAAGCATTTTTTACTTATTACCATTTGTTTCTAGCGAAATAACACATCTATCACCCACGCCGTACATTTTGTAAGTATTACCGTTTTACGTCTATAAGTTTTCTTCGGTTTTGCTTTTAACACATAGAAGACAAATATGTCGTCATGTTCACAAACAAGAAAAGTATTTACTACCGTAAATTTAAAAAATCGACTTAGTTAAGTTTTATTTTTTACTTTCTACCTACTTCCGGAAGAAAAGTTTTTAGGACTTTTGCATATATTATCTATAAATATCCCATTCGAACGTAATTTGAAAATATTAGGCTATTATAATTTAATGTCTGTGAAAACCGTATCTTTCCTGGGTTAGTTTTCAAGATTCGTCGATCGAGTTCTTACGCCCTTGACAGATAGCAACAAGCAATGCCAAGTTTGTTTCCTTTTATTCGAATAAACAGTACAATATTTGTATATTTCGGGTTTTTTATGTACTTACTCTAACATCCGCATCCGCATCCCTATCCGTGAATGTGTGCCTTTTGATATCCGCATCCGCGGATGTCACAAATCCAGTATCCGTAACATCCCTGTCTAAAATATATCCAAATCACCATCACCCACCAAAATCAATCACCAATACCTATTAGTAAATAGGTATGCTTAGAAATGTACCACTAACAAATTCCTATTCCAAAATAACATCGGATACTATTTAGAGACATTTGACGTTCGAATAAAAATATTTTTAATCTTATGAAGTTATGATGATACAAATTAAATTTTTTAACACTACACCACGTACGCGAAGTAATAGTTGAAGTTCGGACGCAAGTATCAATAATGTTTGGTCCGCGCGTCAAGCTAAAGGCCTTGCGAGTTGCGATGGTGCTACATACTATGAAATCCATGAATGAATGCTCGCTCCCGTTCGCACTAACCGCACCTGCTATGCTGTTCGAATAGGATGGCGATAATAAGTTTGTATTCCTGATTGTAGTGTGTGTCCGCACACAGATGCGTGTCGGCCGGCGCGCAACTGGCGGTAATAATATTGAAATGCGAGCGAGCGGATTTTGTTATAGGACTCTTAAAATACTATCACGATTTTTCACACTGAAGGCATAAAGGGGTTATGCAAACTAACTCTCAATAAATTACAGTTTTGTTTATTCATTGGGGCGTAATCATGGGGGGCTCCCTCTGAGCGCATACAAACTATTGTCATATTTTTGATTGTCATAACACTTTTTGCACATATTCGTTTGTCATAATTATTTTTTGTCATAATTATTTTTGAGCATACCTCGTTTTTTGTCATAAATGATCTAAAGCCGGTGGGGTCACGGTGGATGCAGGTTGCTTCCAACCGTAACACGTGGAGATCCATGGGGGAGGCCTATGTCCAACAGTGGGCGTACTACGGCTGATATGATGATGATGATGATGATCTAAAGCATATTTTTTATAATTATACTTTTATTTGGCATAATATTTTTAATCATATGTTTGATGACCATAATTGTCTTTAGTTATAAGTATTGCAACGCATCTTATTAATATTTCATAAAAATTTAAAGTCATATATTTAAGGCTCATAACATATTTTATTCATAAAAATACAAAGCTGTAACCAGACAAGTGGGTTAGGTTAGGTTAAAACTGCGACCCCCACAGACACAAACTGTTACCAGGAAAGTAAGTCAGGTTAGGTTGGAACCGCGACCCTCACAGACATGAACTGTTACCAGAAAAGTGGGTTAGGTTAGGTTAGAACTGTGACCCCCACAGATACAAACTGTTACCAGAAAAGTGGGTTAGGTTAGAACTGCGACCCCCACAGATGCGAACTGTAACCAGAAAAGTGGGTTAGGTTAGGTTTGAACTGCGATCCCCACAGACATGAACTGTTACTAGAAAAGTGGATTAGGTTAAGTTAGAACTGCAACGCTCTCAGAACTGTGACCCCCACAGATACAAACTGTAACCAGAAAAGTGGGTTAGGTTAGGTTAGAACTGCGATCCCCACAGACATGAACTGTTACCAGAAAAGTGGATTAAGGTAGGTTAGAACTGCAACCCTCACAGACATGAACTGTTACCAGAAAAGTAGGTTAGGTTAGGTTAGAACTGTGACCCCCACAGATACAAAATGTTACCAGAAAAGTGGGTTAGGTTAGCGCCCTATAGTCCCAACCTGTTACCAGAAAAGTGGGCATATATTTAAGGCTCATAACATATTTTATTCATAAAAAATACAAAGCTGTAACCAGACAAGTGGGTTAGGTTAGGTTAGAACTGCGACCCCCACAGACACAAACTGTTACCAGAAAAGTGAGTCAGGTTAGGTTGGAACCGCGACCCTCACAGACATGAACTGTTACCAGAAAAGTGGATTAGGTTAGGTTAGAACTGCGACCCCCACAGATACAAACTGCAAATCGTTATGCGAGTTAACGTTATAGTTATTGACAATTATGCTCTTAGTGGTTATGACATTTAATTTATTATAATTTAAATTTATATGCGTAAAAAATATATGACCTTTACTGAAAATGATCAAAATTTTTATGACTAAAAATGTATGACACAAAATAATATGACTTTCTAATTGTATGCGCAATGATGATTATGAAACAAGTGGTTATGCGCAGCAACGATATGACTTAAAAATGTATGCCACCCAATATGGACCCGTAATCATGGGTACAGGTTAACAAATCCTAGTACGTAGTAGTGTAGTAGTAGTAGGTACGTATAAACCATATTTTCAGCTTGCGAGATAATCAAATTAAACTCAATTAGGCACAGGTGTTTTGCGTTGTAAAAAGAAGTATAATTAGTATAATTACGCACTTAAGAATGATTATTTAAGTAGGCCCTTAATGCTTTTATTAAATCCCAGACTTGCAAAGTAACTTTGTAAGTTTTTTAAAGTGAAATCTTGCAGGCAAAAACCTGCAGCACTTGGATAACAGCTTAAGAAAAAAAGTATCACAAGGTGTTTTTCCATTTCGCTACCAATTTGTATGCGGGTAGTGCAATGTATTGTATGAAAAATTAAAAAAAAAATTAACAGGTTGTTTTCCTTCTAAGATCAAAAAACTTGCGATTCTGAGTAAAACTCAAAAATAAATAAAAAGTTCGAATTAAATAAAAAGTTGGGTGACAACAAAAAAAATGCCTGAATACAAAAATTGATTTATTTACATCGACTCTATTTAAAGTAGATACATACCGCTTATTCTATTTTTAGAAACTCCCACACGTTGTTAAAATCGATAGCTTTCAAAGTTCAAATATGCGGCGCACAAAGTTTTCTGGGGTTACATACAAAGCGTTTTACAGAAAAGGGATTTCATTAACAACGAATACCTAAAGTTGATAATTTCCCAAATATCTACTGAGCCCCATCGGATTTTACTTTTTTGGTTTATTGTGCTAAGGATGGGCAGGGTACCTATTAAACATAATAATATACGTATAACTGTTACTCTTACGGTTTATTTGACCTTTGAAATTACCTAAAATAACTAGTTTTTGCCCGCGACTTCGTTTGCGTATTCGGGTCTCCCTCAAAATCCCTAATAACGTTTGTCCTAAAATCACTTGCCCTAACTGCTTTGAATAATCATCAGCAGTCAATTTTCATAATTAGGGTTAGGATTCTGGTAGCATTTTAGAACAAGTATTGCAGTGGAGTCCCATGAAAAACTATTTTTGATGAAAAAGCTTTTATTTTCTATAATTCCCATTCTACAAAACCCCGAAGGCCCAATTTACGGGTCCATATTGGGTGGCATACATTTATAAGTCATATCGTTGCTGCGCATAACCACTTGTTTCATAGTCATCATTGCGCATACAATTAGAAAGTTATATTATTTTGTGTCATACATTTTTAGTCATAAAAATTTTTAACATACTCAGTGGTGGTCATATATTTTTTGCGCAGATAAATTAAAATTATAATAAATTAAATGTAATAACCACTAAGAGCATAATTGCCAATAAATAAATATTATGGGACAATCTTACACAAATCCACCTAGTCCCACGGTAAGCTCAATAAGGCTTGTGTTGTGGGTACTAGGCGACGATATATATAATAGATAGATACATATAAATACTTAAATACATATAAATACTTAAATATAACGTTAACTCGCATAACGATTTGAAGCATAATAATAATCAACCATAAAGCTTTAAAGCTATAATATTATTATGCACCGTTACACGCCGGTCCATAACGCCTTGAAATAATAGGTAACACAACAAACTCCTTTACAGTTTGTAAAATCAAAAAGTATCATTCGCAACATTTAAACTACTACCATTACCATACAATCTTAAAATTATAGCGACTTCATTCATTTATTCATCCATTCATTCATTCATGTCATCTGCCTTATTATATTTCTTTTTATTGATTATTGCTTATTGTATCTGTGGGGGTCGCAGTTCTAACCTAACCTAACCCACATTTCTGGTAACAATTTGTGTCTATGGGGTTCGCAATTCTAACCTAACCTAACCCACTTTTCTGGTAACAGTTCGTGTCTATGGTTTGAATAGCGAAAGGTCGTTTATTTTCCCAAAATTACTTTTCGGAAATAGATAGGTACTGTCTAGGTACTGTCTATACTATTAATACATTTTATTTTAAACTATATTTACACATTTTTTTAAGAAAACAATAGATACATTTATTATCATAAAGTAACAACAATAATAATTATGTGTAAAGCTAGGCTAACATACATTAATAATAAGCACCGTCGTCCAATCTTTCTATTGCTCTCCCATATTCGAGCGATGAGGAGGAAAATAGACGAACGATCGAACGAAGCGGTTCGCGGCAGGCCCTCTGGAGGTCTGGTTAGGGGTTTGTACCGGTGTCGCTTGCTGGGGATGCACATACTGCTCGCGTTTATTACAGCTATGCTGATTCTCAAAAAACAATGCTCAAAAAACATTTATCTTTTTATCTTAGGTACTTATTTAACTAAATTTAATAAAAAGCCGTTTTTAGGCTTTTCTTATGCTCTTTTTGGCAATGATAGAAATATGATTCGTTGACACTAATCGTCATCAAACTTTTTGTAAATTACACATTCATTTTACCGGAATAAGATGCTATGGAGCATATTTGTGAGTAAGATATACTGTGCGCCCATATTGTTACACGTGACTGTACACCAAATTTAATTTATCCGGACATATACTTTCAAACACTCCTGAAGGACCTTGTTTTACCTGTCTAATTCATAATATTAAGTGTACGTAAACCTTAAAAGGCCCGGTTCGTTTATACAATTTATAAACGGCAAGGCTCTAGAAAACTAAATATTTCCGGAACAATTCTGTCCCTTTCTCAAATAGAACCGTCGATATTAAATTATATTTCTTTTGAAGTGGTTTCCCGTACGCAATTTGATTTAATGCGATTTCCTACGTGTTGCCACATAATTCCACACTTTACTGCTGTCAGAGTAAACGCTCTTCTCTTTAGCCGATAGTATAAATACAAGGACTGACAGGGTGACAGGATAAATCAAATCAAAATCAAATCAAATCAAACCCAAATACAAAGGTCAGGAATGAGAGTTAAAATCTAATTTTAGCACCAATCGATCTAAATGCCTACTAAACGATATTAAACGTGACTTCACGCTTTTATTACGCCCGCCCCAATAGATGAAAAACAAGAATATAATTATTAAAAAAAAAAAATAAGAAGAATCTTTTAAGACTTTATTTATAATATCACCGACATTGAGAAGTCGCTGTTATGTCAAGTGCAGAAAATTGTCGACAAAATCGTTTTTTAAATAATTATGGTAACTTACGCTTTTATTTACATAGGACGGAATAAAATGCTATTCACTCAAATTTTTACACTTGACTGTAGAGGTATTTTATACCGTTAACATCTGGTGTTCAATGAATTTATGATTAATTCATCAATTTGATAGTGGAAATGAAATAATAAGACAATTTAAATTATAATTTCATTAATTGTGCCAGGTTTACAAGTTTAGTCAGTTCAAATTACTTTGATATCAAAGTAGCTCAAAATAATGTCTGAGAGTATCAGAAAAATAAAACCCAACCTATTATAACCAGGAGTATTATAAATATAAATCCTAAAATGCTAAAGGCGTACTACTTATTTGTAATATACTACGTATCATGCTCATGTCTGACGTATACATTAATCATAAATAACATGATATCCACTGTAATAGGATACTCTATCGGTCGGAACGAAAAAATTGGCTTCACTTATATTTCGGTTACTACGCCGATGTCGAGTCATTGAAATGATAAGATTAAGTATGTTGCGTCAAAAGGAGCAAATGAGCATGTGATACAATTTAAAAGTTAATAACCGTACTCTTATAGTTTTACAACAGTAAATTTGTACCTAAAAATAGGGTTATCGTAGCACAAAGGAGTAAGATAAAGTATGGTTGAACAATATTGTACGTGACTATTTTTTTTAGCAATTGTTAAGCATGAATTAAATCATTTATTAATTATAATAATAGATCTAATTCATGCTTTACAATTGTATAGTATAGCGGCGCCATCTCTCGCTTCTAGTTGAAAATAATCTGTAAATTTTATGTAGAAGGACAGCACTAGACGTAGGTCTGAGCTGGAGGATTGGCGGAACGCACTGTAAGCGTTTGAAAAGTAAGAAAGGATTGCATATAGGTACTTAGGAAATTTCGAACTCTGGCCGCCGTGGTCGGGTGGCCTAGTGGTTAGGGCGTCTGCCGCAAAAGCAGGAGATCGCTGGTTCGATCCCAGCCTCGGGCACATGACATCTCTTTATTTCTTTTTAATTATGAAAAATATTATTATTATAAAGCAGCACCAGTAGGTAGTAGGTGTAAAGCTAGGGTGAGATAAATTAGTTTTTAGTTCAAGTGTGAAGGGAGGGCAGCGCCGTCGTCAAATCTAAGCCATCTGCGTAGGGGTTTGTTCCGGATGTTTGAACTGGAATTCATGTGCCGTGGATGCATTAATAGGTATTGAAATATGCTGGAATTAGCCAACTAACCCAAAGTTAGCGGTCATATTCCATACTAAAAAAATATATTTCTGGGTGGGTTGGGTAACCCCGGGTGGTGCTATTCACGTTTACGGGTCAATATTTTTTTAAATAAGTAGATAACTATTACTGAACAGCAATTTGCTTAAGTAGATAAAATAATTTTTAAGAAAAAAAAACCGACTTCATTTGGTTCCCGGTAAAAGTGAAATTAAGAATTTGTTTGAGTTAGCCAGTTTACTTCACAAATATCCAATACACCGCACGTGTACGATTGAAAATTGAGGAGCTTTCTTAATGTCCTAGGGCTTCCATCATTACATTTGAAGTATAATCAAACGGAACTCCCTTGTAGACCTTTAAACAAACAAAATAACAATGTGTTAAATTGGATGACAGACTGTAAATTAACGAGCATATTCATTATGCCATCCCTGATTATCAACATCAGGTCCACTCCAGCAAAATGATGGCCACAGTAAGAAAATGCCTAAGCTAATTATGAACACCCTCTAATCACAATTAACCTGCCGTTCAAATATGAAGAGTTCTCTGAATTCTTCTAGAACTTCATCATCAGAATATAAATCAAATCAAAAAGATGAATGTCACAACTAGGATAATAAGTAGAGCTAGGTTTATTAACCAGTTCCACTTTGCGATCCCTGGTCTTCATCATCAGATCAAGTTCATCAAAATTTTGGCTCCGCCAAAACACTGTTTTAGTTACTTAAGGAAACCCTCAAATCAGAATGCATGTGCCGTTAAAATTTGAGGAGTTCTCTCAATCCCTCATGAAGCCCATCATCAAAATAGAACTATAATCAAATAGGACTATCTTGAAGGTATTTCTTTACAAAGAAAAGATGAATGTCTCAAATCGGATGATAGAGCTGGGAATTAACAAGCAGTTCCACTTTGCCATCCCTGGTCTTCATCATCAGGTCCACTCCACCAAATTGATGATGTTCGTAAAGAAATGCTCGAGTGTCTTAAGAAACTACCCAAATCATCATGCATGTGCCTTTCAAATTTGAGGAGTTCCCTCAGTTCCTCATGGATCCCATCATCAGAAATTGATTTTGAAAAAAACGGGACAATCCTGAAACTATCTATATACAGACAAAAAAATATTTTTGAAAATCGGACGATAGTCCTGGGAATTACCAAGCAGTTCCACTTTGACATCCCTGGTCTTCATCATCAGGTCCACTCCACCAAATTGATGATGTTCGTAAAGAAATGCTCGAGTGTCTTAAGAAACTACCCAAATCATCATGCATGTGCCTTTCAAATTTGAGGAGTTCCCTCAGTTCCTCATGGATCCCATCATCAGAAATTGATTTTGAAAAAAACGGGACAATCCTGAAACCATCTATATACAGACAAAAAAATATTTTTTAAAATCGGATCATAGTCCTGAGAATTACGAAGCAGTTCCACTTTGCCATCCCTGGTCTTCATCATCAGGTCCACTCCACCAAATTGATGATTTTCGTAAAGAAATGCTCGAGTTTCTTAAGAAATCACCCAAATCAGCATGCATGTGCCTTTCAAATTTGAGGAGTTCCCTCAGTTCCTCATGGATCCCATCATCAGAAATGGATTTTGAAAAAAACGGGACCAACCAGGAACCGTCTACTTTTAGAAAACAAAAAAAAAATTCAAATCGGTTCAGTAATGACGGAGTTATGAGTGAACATCCATTTAAAAAAAAAAACAGTCGAATTGAGAACCTCCTCCTTTTGAAATATTGAAGTCGGTTGAAAAATCATGTAGATCAGATCACATTTGTATTCAAGTTGCTGCTAGTAATTTGAAAATCATACAGAGTGATTCCTGGGACGTGAGCAGGATTAACCCTGCGGACGAAGTAATTAATTAATACTGCCAGCCCCTAGTTTTGTAAATTATAATAATAGTTTAAGTAATATTGCTATTAGAGTATATAATAAGTTGACCAAAGATTTAAAAGACTGTGATGATATTAAGCAATTTGAAAGAAAATTAAACGATTATTTTATAAATAGACCCTATTATTGTATTGACGAATATTTTGCTGATGCGATAAATTAGTTTGTTTTTTATTTCTAACATATTTAATTGAACTTTTGTATAACATTTTTATTTATTTTTTAATTTTCTTATTAACGTAATTATAAAATATTACGTATTGTAAAATTTGGTAAATTTGTAAATATTTTGGTATAAATTGTATTTGCATGCATGTAAATGTGTTAAAAGCAAATAGAATTTGAATTTAAGGCAAAAAAAAAACTATTAACATTTACTGTCGACTATCTTACGTCTCGTCAACCACCCTGTATGTTTAAGATAGATTTTTTATCCCTAAAATAAAGTTTATGATTATAACTACACGGATGCTAATATGGCGGTAAGTCAGATCGATGACAGCATACTTTATTAGCATACCTGGGATAACTCGGGGCTTCTGTACGAAAGTGACGTAGAGAAATATTTAACCTCTAAATGTCGACATAATAAAATATAATTCATTATCTCCTCATTTTTAAATAAATAAAAAACAAATTAAAACGTGTTTAAGATACGAATGGTACTGACAGTAAATTGTTATTTTTATTGCAATGACATTGACATACTTATTATTTTATACTTTCCTTATTATCTTTTTTTTTATAGTAATCGAGAATGTTCAATTCGTTTAATTTAATTATATCAACAACTTTTTTATCGATATCCAATCCCTAGAACTTGCTCCGAGTAATCCCAGGTATGTTTATTAGCTACGTCACTAACCTTTTCAACAATTTAAGAAGAGGTTCAGAATTAATATTCCAAGAAGATCATACGACTAGATGCTTACGAACTAATGAATACAGCAAGTTAATTAAAAACTTTCTTCTTCGAAGCCATCCCTAGCAGATAGGCACTGAACAAGTTTAACGAAATTTATTTATTAACTCTTTGACTTAGATATTAATCGGGTCTGTGCATGACTCGTAGTTTAGGATGTTAGCGACATTAATCATTGATAGCCCGCGAACCCTTTCACAACTACCTCAGATCGAAGGTAGCTCGCCAAAAAACTTACCAACCAACCTGTAACTGTAATGGATTTAGGTATCCCACTTACACTATGTGAATCATATGCATTATTTATTTATTACATCCAGAAAGTTGTGTTACTAAACGGTTAACGTTAATTGAATAAATACCAACCTAACAGCTAATTTACATACTTAGGTACAGTCACCATATTGTAACTCTAGGCCACTCTAGAATCATATCCAAATGACAAGCAGTAAAGCTCAGCAATACCAAAATCGGATATAATTTAAACTTTCGTGAGACATACTGATATTGAATTGCAACGGTTAACACTCACGTATTTTTATCACAATAGGCGTGACATGTTTCGTCTGCGTCGGGCAGACATCGTCGGACAGACAGAGTGGTGTTATCACCTTCACGGCTAGGGCATCACTGCCCGAGTCCGGCGTAGGTAACGGGTCGCGCGTGACGAAGCGGGAGCGGGGTGATTCGCGCAATCCGGCGCCGTCGTTGCGGGAGTCTGAATTGTCGGATGGGTGACCGATGACCTATCGGACAACGTTGACGTGGAGAGGGAGCGTAGGGCATTGGCGATCCGGAGCAACATGTTGGCGCGCAGGTTTGCGAGGTGTACCACAGAAGTGAAAACCACTTTATTTAGAGCTTTCTGTCAATAGTTTTACACATGCAGCCTGTGGGTCAATTATACGCAAAGGACCCTCAATTCCCTACGAGTCCAATACAACAATGCGTTTAGGATGCTGTTGGGGTTGCCGCGCTATTGCAGTGTGTCAGCCATGTTCGCAGAGGCGCGTACGGACGGCTTTCAGGCCGTTATGCGCAAACGGATCGCCTCATTGGCACGCAGGGCGCGGGACAGCTCCTATAGCATCCTTAACACATTAGCTAGCCGTTTAGACTGTCCACTCACTAAAATACTTATAGACCTACATGTCAGGGCCTTGATTGCGCTACGTAAATAACGACATTAACTAGTGGCTCTGTGAGCTGTAGACCTCGCGACTTTCTGGTGGTAAGCGCCATAAGCCTGTGCGGCGCTTAATCTCTGTGTGTAAATTTCCATCATTTCAAATATTTTCCAAAAAATGAAACGACAAAAAGATCCTACAAAACTATAAAATCTGCTCACACAACTTTTACAAGAATTGTTAGAGAAATACGACCTGTCGAGGAGAACAACTATTTTAGACTTAGCTGAAACGTGAAAAGAGCGTGTCACATGTCATATTTAGTGTTTAGGTATGTATTTATCAGGCAAATACCTAAGCTACGCTTTAAGAAACCTCAGAACAATTTCTACCTTGGTAGGTACTATCAAACAGTTAATTTATGTTTTGCTACTTAAAGTTTATAGGAAACGCATTCTATGGCGTACCAATTAATACAGGAAAAATAAATATAATTTTAAGAAAAAAAAAACCGACTTCAATTGGACTTCCAAATATTCTCTCAAAAATATTGAAATCACCATATGTGTAACTTTAAAAATTAAGGACCTTTCTTAACGTCTCATAATATTATCTTATAGACATAATTAAATCCGAAGTAAAATAACAAAAAAACTACCTTGGGGGTATCTCCTCAGAACAAAATAAGAATGCTTAAAATCGATTGGTAAATCTAGAAATTCTACTTTGTCATCCCTGGTTTTCATCATCAGGTCATTTCACCGAAATTATGGTTTCCGTAAAGAAAATATTAAGTTACTTAGGAAACCCTCAAATCATATTGCATGTGCCGTTAAAATTTGGGGAGTTTTCTCAATTCCTCATGATTCCATCATCAGAATAAAAATATTACCAAATGAACCTACCTTGAAGGTATTTCTTTACAAACAAAAGACGAATGTCTCAAATCGGATGATAGAGCTGGAAATTACCAAACAGTTCCTCTATGCCGTAGTCTGGTTTTCGTAAAGAAATGCTCGAGTTTCTGGAAAAGACCCAAATCACCATGCATGTGCTATTCATCATTTGAGGAATTCTCTCAATCACTCACGGATCCCATTATAAGAAAAAAAATTAATGAACTTGCTTACAAAATTTCAAAAGAATTGGTTAATAATTGCGACCTGTAGAGGAAAACAAATGGACAGATACACAAAAGGATTATTGCCCTAACTGAAACAGAGACCCTTTGCTTGCTCGATCAATTAGTAGAATCACAGTAATTCACCCGCACTTGGCATGGATAATGATCATACCAACAGGAAGGACAACATCACATTTGTGGCCAATAGTGTACTTTATACCATTCAAGCACGAATAGTTTGTCATGTCAGGGAGAGTAATGCGTTTGTTTCTGCGCAGTTGTTCGCATTATGTATTTGATGATCGTCATATACTACATTCGCCCACGCTATTTATTTCTTATTTATTTAAAAGGTAAAACCAAATATAAATGTTCTTCTGTTAAACGACATCAAAATGGTATTGGTTGTAAACTTCATATTTATTTAATCGGAATGGAATCAAAGAAGAAGGTAATCGCCGTTAATCGAAGAGGCAGTCAGTATAAATCACATTGGCTTAACTTTTACAGAAATGATCACTTTGTCCGTCTGAGTCCGACTAAGCCAAGTTTGCATACCTACTGAATTTGATAGCATATACCGGCCTATTCAACGGCCTCCTAGCCTAGTCGGTAGTGACCCTGCCTACGAAGCAGGAGGTCCCGGGTTCGAATCCTGGTCAGGGCATTTATTTGTGTGTTTATCACAAATATTTGTTCCTGAGTTATGGATGTTTTCTATGTATTTAAGTATTTATATGTATCTATCTATTATATATATCGTCGTCTAGTACCCACAACACAAGCCTTATAACCACATAAAATACTATTATATTACTTACACTAACGGAAAAAGTGTCCGCTCGTTTAGGTAATAAAGGAAAAAAATAGTAAATCGAAATTCCATTCCTTCCAATGAACTTTCTGATGGAACTATCTAAGTGCACTTGTAGATAAATTGTTCTGGGAATTTGAACTGGTTGTGATTGGCGGAAACTTCTACCTCTGATATCCTTGTTCGTATCCTTCGGGAATGATAAAGTGACACTGCGGTATAATATATCTATGATACTGTTTGAAAGAAACAAGCTTAAACTATGTTAACCTGCTAGGTGGTCATATATTTATAAATAAACTAAACCCCCAGCATTTACACGCTCACAACACCTTTGTGCCAATTCCTGCCATTTTCAATATTACCAAAATCTGAATCTTCCATTTTTTTAAATGTAATTACGAACTTGCTTACAAAATTTCATAATTATTTATTAATAAATGCGACCTGTAGAGGAGAACAAATGGACAGACACACAAAAAGCATTTTTGTCCTAGCTGAAAATGAGACGCTTCGCTCGCTCGGTCAATTAGAAAATTGAGCTATTAGATACTTTTGACGCGTAGTCTTATCCAATACTACCATTCAATTGCCTGCAATAGTATTTTCCGCTATGAAGGCCGCAAAAACATGTGACAGAATCTTATTTATATAGCCTTATTTATATAGATAAATAAGATTCTGTCACATATTATTACTTCATAACGGAAGATGCTATTGCAGGACTGTACATGTATACGACCATAACTAATCAATATTTGTGAGTAATAAATATATGTGTGTATGGGCTTCCTAAACCAGTTAGTAGTGATCCTGCCTACGAAACAAGAGGTCCCGGGTTCGAATCACGGTCAGAGCATTTATTCGTGTTTATACTATTTATCATGAACGTTTTCTGTGTAGGTAAACCTACGTATTTATGCGTATATTATTTATTATATATGTAATATCGTCGTCTCGTTCCTATGAGTAGAATATCAGCTTCATTGAGCTTACCATGAGGATAGGTCGATTTGTGTATGATTCTCCCATAATATTTATCTAACTATTTGTGATAATTTTATGACATTAACATATTAGCTTCTGTTTTATTGACGAATAAAATGTAGACTTTTTATTTTCATGGAACTAGAAAACATTTATTTTAAAAATATAAACAGTAAGTGTAACTTACCTTACTACCTACCCTCTACCTACCTTAAATCTAAAATAGGTCCTTGAGGCATTGTCCACCTAGGATGCTGGCAGCATTTCCTCGTTGTATCGCAATGCTGATACGTTGTGCGAGGAAGCCACCAGCTCTTCAGTCATCAGTAATATCAACCAGACGTGTCGCGATTTCTACAAAAAACTTGCGTGCGCTGGGACCCCATGGACCAAGAGTTTCGACCCCGAATGGTACAAAAAGGTACTCTCTGCCCAGGCTCGTATATTTATTACGTTTTAAAACTTCGGCGCTTTCAGCCGCTCCGCCGCTTTTACATAAAAAAAAAAGTTTGTTGGAGATAGGACGGTGCTAGTGTGTCTACGCAGGTAGCATCCCACACTAGCATCTGTCATAAACTCCAAGTAATGTACACCCCATCGGGTCTCTTGTCATCATCCCTGAAAATGCCAGTCGGCTCAATGAGAGCACGCACGTTGATGTTGGCAAGAGACCGACGGATAATGTAATTAAGAGATGCATGTCTCGAAAAACGGCCTGCACTTTTTTTACAAAACAATTCGTGGTGTCCTAGTCGGTCCACGTCTGTGCCACAAGGACATGAGTGTGGCGCACGCACCGAAACCGAAAGTCGCAAACCAGTCGCCAGCTGTCAAAGCTTGCGATCTCACAGTTTGTATTTCCTATGAGACCGGCTGTGGTATGAGTATGAGTGGATGCTAAAAAAAACTGGGGATGCCACACTGGAAATTTTGTGAATCCCTAAACCCCCGAACCGAATAGGGAGGGACGCCTGAGACCAGGAAGGCTCATTAATAATATTGGCGTAGGGATGTGACGACCCCATCGCCCACTGGTTTCCACCGGTGCAATCAGTCAACGCAGGGCAGCTTGTGGCGAGCTGTTGGGGAGTAGCGACCCCACGTACCTGAGCGCTCCTGGGGGACTCCGTCGTCCGACCAAGTCCTCCGCCTCTGGCTTGCCTTAACCGGCCGTCCAGAGTGGGGTCGCGAGAGCTGTGTTCTCGAGGGTAGATGTGGAAACCTAAGTGGCGAGTTGGCTATATGTTTAAAGTCCAGTGACACCTCTCTACCCCCAGCCCTCATACCGGTGTTGCCCTCGAGCCATCTTAGATGTCGCTTTTTGTGGGGGCCCATCTTATGTGGGCGAGTCACCGTCTACCGGAAATAAAATAGATCACCGTTTTGTTAGGCAGACGTCCGATTTTATTCTCCATAACCCAGTATTTAGTCCAGCACTTTCACCTAATAGTCCAGTATATTTTATATTCCATTAAATCTCAATAGTCTATACACCCTGGCGGGTGCTGCCTCTGCGTGCGTCCCATGACTCGGGCAGGTGCAGCATCCGCTCGGTGTACCCCTTACATTTCATTAAATTGTCGAAAGGGACTCTGCGTGTTGGCTTCGGCTCCGCGTACGCCTCCCAAAGGTCCGGGACACCATGGTTCCGTGATGGGAAAGACATACAAATAATAATAATATAGATATGTCAGCTAATATGTATAAGATAATATGTCAACTGTCATCTCACGAGTAACACTCACTTATATTAATACGCACTTAATAAAATAGAAACAACAATGAATACCTCTCAAAGTGACATCATTTTGAAAAAATGTAAAGAAATATTGGTGTTAGTGAAAAGTGACCATTCAAAAACTGCAAAATTAGCTCAAGATTTAGCAACAAAACTGGCGGACCAGCAAAGATCGATCGAGCAGCTGTCCGACCAAATTACGAAGCTCGAAACATTGAAAGCTCAAAAGCCTGCCGCGAAGACTCCACCAACTAGACGCGCCTACACGCGTTCTGTTGCTAAGCAAGTAGCCAATAGCAGCGCAGGTAGGACATCCGAAGAACCGCTGCGCGCCGCTACACCAATCAGCGACAGCGAACGACCGCCAACCATGACACCGTCTGCGACTACTCCCGAAATTGTTAAGGTAATAACGCCGTTACAACAAATTCAAATGAAACAAAGCTTGAACCACGCAAGAAGTGAAACATCTCAACTTATTCCTACGCAAAGCGAGCGGAATGACCGTAAAAGGTACTCAAACCGACTTCTTAAAGGAACCGCTACAAATACCAACCTGAATGAAGTTGCAATAATGAAATATGTGCACGGCTGCTTCTTTAGTAAAACTTCCACTCCAGATAGCATAGTCGACCACTTAAAAATGATAAAAGATGCCAACTACACTGTGGAACAAATAAAAGCTAAGCGTGAGGATTACAAATCTTATAAAATCGGTATCCCTGCGTCCGTTTTTGAAGATTTTATGGATCCTGCAGTTTGGCCTATAAATGTCACCATAAACAGATGGCAGTCCTTTCTATCCCAACGACCGCGAAGAAGTAACTCAGGAATTACCCCCGGAGGCAGCCAGGAATACGAAAATGATAAGTAAACGGTTTACAATTTGCCATCAAAACATTAGAAGTTTACAAAGTAAAACACAATCGTTAGAACTACTTTTAGCCAGTGAACTACTGTGTGACATATTGTGCCTGACGGAACACTGGCTCAAGCTACATGAAATCACAAACATTACTTTCACTTCATTTCAATTGGCATCCTGTTTTTGCAGACAGTCTATGGCACATGGAGGCTCTGCCATATATGTTAAACAAAACATACTGTATAAAGAACGCAATGATATTTGTTCCTTATCTTTAGAGCACACCTGTGAAATATCATGTATTGAAATGACAAAAATTAACATTATAGTTATTTGTATCTACCATTCTAACCTAAGTAATTTTCAAATATTTTTGAATACTTTTGATAGATTGCTTCAAAAATTATCAAATGAAGACAAATTAGTTGTCATAACAGGTGATTTCAATATAGACTACCTGACTGACTCTCAACAAAGACGTACTCTGGTTGATTTAATTGGTTGTTACTCATTTATTCAACTAATTACTCACCCAACTCGTCAATTTGGCTCGTCGGCGACATGTCTTGACCATGTTTACACAAATAACATAACTCACTCACACGATTTAACCACAAACGTTATTGAGACACACATATCTGACCATCACGCACAAAAAATAAACATATATTTACAAAATGTCCCGGATAACTGCACAGTTTCACGTAAGTTTTCAAATTATAACCTAAATATTTTTAAAAACACAATTGAATCCGTGGACTGGCCAGAGCTCATTAGAAAACACCAACATAACCCTATATCACATTTAGAGTCAATAATAAATATTCTCAACAACGCGTGCACTACTTGTTTTCCATACAAAAAAGATAAGAACATATCTGGTAAACAAACTTGTCCTTGGATCACTGAAAAAATCCTCGCACATAAACAGTTACTTATAGAACTGATTCGTAACTGCGAGAATGGGCTAGATAAACAACTTTTCTGTCCAATTATTTTATCACAGTCATTAAAACTCGAATCAGCGTTATCTCACGCAGAAAAGGCTTATTACGGAAACATGTTAAAATGTACAAATCAGCAGAAAATACTGTGGCAAATTGTAAACGGACACACTGGTAGGAAGTCCTTAAAACACCAACAAAACATAAGTTTAGTAAGAGATAACGACGGTGTGTTATATAACTCGAGCGACCGCTTAGCGAATGATATCAACAAGTTTTTTCTAAGTGCAGCTAATACGGTCAATGCGCCATCCGCCGATGCGAACGCTGCCTACCTACTTTTATGTCAGGCAACTGACCCAAGCGATGTATCAATAAGATTTAAGTTATTTACGGAGACCGAATTATATGACATAATAAACAAAGGTGTGGCGTGTAAAAATACGTGCGACATTTATAATATTTCCATCAAATTAATTAAGATCATAACACCAACTATACTGACCCAATTAGTGCATATTTTTAATTATTTAATAAAAACTGGTACATACCCTTGTATTCTGAAAAATGTAAAGGTATTACCTATTTATAAAGGCAAAGGTAGTAAGGACGACCTACAAAGCTATAGACCAATTAGTATTATTCCAGCTATCGCCAAAATATTCGAATACGGTTTAGCATCTCGTCTAAGAACATTTTTAGAAAAGTTTAACTTGTTAAGTGACCGACAATTCGCCTATAGACAAAACAAATCATGTATTGATGTCATCCGAAATACAATACATAACATTATGATGTCGAAGGAAAGTCAATGTCATGTTGCAATATTATTATGTGACATGACACGCGCTTTTGACCTATGCAATCATAACGTTCTTAAAGTTAAATTTCAACATATCGGAATCCGTGGCCCAAGCCTTAAACTTATGCTGGATTTCCTGCGCAAGCGGTGCCAAAGCGTAGCGATAAATAACGGGACAACTTTATCGGATAGCGGTAATATAGACATCGGTGTGCCGCAGGGTTCATCTTTGGCTAATTTGTGCTTCCTCATCCAGGTAAATGATTTACCCAAAATGGTGAATGGTAAAATGTTCTTGTTTGCAGACGACGCTAGTGTAATCATAACCGCCAAAACAATGACATCGCTTGAGGCTACGATTGCGTCAGAGGTAACCAGGTTGCAGAGTTGGTTTTCCGCTAACGGTTTGGTTTTAAATTTACATAAAACGCAGGTGCTGCATATAACCCTCGGTGGTGGGCCTCCTCGTCCACTCAATGTTAGCGTGGGGGGTGCGGTGCTGCCGCTACTCAATAGCACCAAGTTTCTAGGCGTGACCCTGGACTCTGCCCTGAAATGGGATGCGCACATTAATGTGGTGTGTGGAAAATTGTCAGGCGCCTGTTTCGCGTTGAGTAGATTGGCGCGTATCTTACCTCACCAGCAACTTAGATCTTGCTATTTCTCATTATTTCACTCAGTGATGTGTTACGGACTTGAATTCTGGGCCACAGCAGCGGAATGGCAGCGTGTGTTCATTCTGCAAAAACACGCAGTACGTACCATCTCGTTCGCTCCATACGGAACCCCCGCCAGGCAACTTTTCATAAATAATAACATCATGACACTCACATCACAATACCTGTATTACGTACTTAAATATGTTAGGGCGAACTTACAACTATTCCCTACAAAATATGCCTATAGTGCACGCATTGCAGAGAAAAATAAAAATATGTTAGCAAAAGCATGTTGCCGACTTGCCAAATCCGAGAAAATTATATCTATTGCAGGGCCAGGTATTTATAATAAACTACCCGACAATTTAAAAAATATTAAAGATGACACGGTATTTAACACGAAATTAAAAAAATGGCTAACGAAAGAAGCATTTTATGACATAATAGAATATGACAATTATTTAATTAAATTGAATGCAAATCCTAACATTTATGCCTAATCTTAAATTTTAATTTTATATAATGTGTTATTTTAATCTTTAATTGTAATTTACATGATTTATTTGACATTATTATTTCATTTTAAATTTATTTTGACATGTAAAATTGTATAATTTTATGAATAAATGAATATGAATATGAATATGAATATAATATATTTCCAAAAAGGACAGCATCTCCGATGCTGTTGCTGTTGTTCACATACGTGAATTTAGGGACAAAAAGACAGAATTTATAAATCTCAAGAGCATAATGAGCGCTAATTTCGAGTTAACGATTCGTGTGATTTTGATATCGAGTTAAAAATATAGTCGGGAAAAGACTCGTCAAATATAGGGGAGCCCAAGAGGCAAAGAGAACGTTTGTTTACTAACTTGATATTAGGAGCCAGATCGTCTAATTTGTGTTTTAAATCGACAAAAATACAAAATGATTTTTTAATGAAGAGTTAGAATTTTGCAAAATTCAGTTCTTAATCAATTTTTTCAAACTACGAGTACTCTGAATAAGAGACAAGTCAGAGAGCACAGTATTCACGTCGCCTCCTAGGGTCCCGTTATGTATGTAGGTACCAGACATTGAATTTAGATTTCAATTTTCAGATGATAGATTTATAGCCAAACTAAAAATTGCTGGGCCGAGAGGGTCACCCTGAATATTTTAGACAGGTTTAAATAAAACATTAGATTTTCAAACAATGACCGTATTTTCTTAAAAAAAATGTATATTCTATTGTTATTTTTATAATAAGATTGTTTATCTAAACAAAACTAACAAAAGCCACAACCGTTCACTTATAATAGGAAACTCAATATCATGTTAATCAACAACGTTTATAATTTCAAGAATGTCAATTACTGTCTCGTCTCTGTTTTGTGAATACACAGATTGTAGTCTCAAATAACAGGTTTTATTAATACAGTCTTTGGAGAATTTCAATAGGGAATTCTATTGGTTTGAATTTTTTTTTTTTTCTTTTTACTTGATTATCAAATTAATAAAATTAAATAAAGCCCTTTGATACCACATCATGTACCTACCAGTCAAGTATAAAAATAGGGCTGTATACAATTTACCCATAAAAAAGTCCCACCTAATAGAACTTAATACGTCAACATAAAAGCTATGGATCGACCTCGTCCCGGTCGCGTTTTTACGAATGCTATACTATTTCAGTTCAAATGTGAACTGAAATGGTTGAGGGTTTTTTGGCACAAAACTTGAAAAAAACCTAATCTATTTCGGTCCATTAATTGACTGAAATCGCATAGGCTTTTTAACTAAATTTGTACTGACATTTTAGCAACAAATGCTAGTCTGTTATGGTTACGTTACGACATTTTGCCAAAGACTCCAATTGAATTAACGAGCCATTGTTCATGCAAATTCATTAACAATATAATGTAGGTAAACTAGGTATTTTAGTAACGGATTTGATTGAAAAGTTTTAATGAAATCCTTTACTGATATTGTTTAAAAGTTTCATAGTAGTGATTACCTACTTAAAACACAGGTATCTAAATGCCTACGAATACAAACCTAGTAATTCGTTCATTGCGAGTAGGCAGAGTAGGTACACTGAATAATCAGTCGATAACTTGAGTATTTAGATGAAATATGACAAAAATCAGTTTAAGTACTCATTCATACAATCTTAGTACAGTCACCTGCAATAGTATATAACGCTGTGAAGGCCGCAAAAATATGTGACACGCTCTTATTTATGGCGGTACAAACAAGACTGTGTCACATATTTTTGCGGCCTTCACAGCGTCATATACTATTGCAGGTGACTGTACAACATACCTGTTTAGTAAATACTTACCTTGCGATTTAGATGTATGCGGCGTGAATAGAAACAGGGGCGTTTTCAGTGTATACACGCGTCAAAAGTATATGGCCAATTCTCATGAATCATATAAATTCATTCATAAACTGTCCATGCAATTTTGAACGCGATAGTACTTTTATTGGGCTTTCTTGAAGCACAATATAAATTGTGTGTTTGCCACGAGTTTAAATTTACTGTATAGTTTAGTACAGGTACACACGCGTTCAGAATTGCATGGGCAGTTTATAAATGAATTCATTTATAAATTGCCCATGCTATTCTGAACGCGATAGTACCTACTGTACTTGCATCTTCTGCATCACTAACTGTCAGCGCATTTGCTCTGTGCTTACCATGAGTTTAACCGTATTTATTTGCTGGTCGGTGCGAAACGCATTAACGGTGAGTTGACGCAGACGTTAGCGAGTATAGACACGTAAAGCTCATGGTAAGGACACAGTAATGATGTAAGTAATACGTCATGTTTCAAGACTGTAAACTCCAAAACAAACAAAAATTTTGCACTTCAATTTGGCACTACTATTATTGACTATTGTCTGTGGTTACCGCGATTAGTAGGTAGGTGAATGAATCACTTACAAAATCTTATATCAATATATACTACATCTCATTTTAAATTCTTTACAGAACACACTGTGCTACGTTTACGTGCCTGCGTCGAATATTCAAAGGGCCATATGTACTGTAAAACATTGTACAATACACGTGTGAAGAGTTAATCCGCAACTCGTGTCAATTTAAAACACTCCCTACGGTCGTGTTTTAATTTATCGCCACTCGTTGCGAATTTCCTCTTTTTCGCCCTTGTATAGTAATGTAGTATTTATTACAGCACTCGTCACAGGGTTGAATGAAATAAATAAGAAACAAAATAAAAATATTTATTTTATTAATTCAAGTAGGTAAGTAACAAAAAGAAAATTAACGCAATAAAAGTTTAAACCTGAAGGGTACCTTCTTAAGTTTAAACTAGAAAACCCAATATTCGTATTCATAAAATTCAATAAGAGAAATTCGTATTCGTAAACATATTATATTACAAATTTATATACAAATGTATTATAAAAAAAAAGTTGTTGTTTATCTTGTCTTGTGCTTATATTGAGAATAGTGCAAGTAATTCGCTAATTTAACGTGACGATCGCGATTGCGTTTATTGCTCATTTTACATGCAGAATATTGCAGAATCCTATTTAACATGAGACACTTGACTCAAACGCGATCGTCACGTTAAGCTAGCGATGAGATTAGTTGTAGTTGTAGGTGGCCGTATTCGTTAGCGACTGCAGCGTTCGGGAATTAGTCCGTCTAGCTACTGCCAGAATAAGGGTAAGAGTGAGACGGACATACTTTCAAGCGCCGCAGTAGCTATCGAATACAGTTGCGTGCAACTCATGGTAAGCACACAGGCTAAGGTAAGGCTAAGGCTGTAACCTACCGAAAGGTCACATACACTGTAATCTTGAGCGTCGCGGAGGTTTCGAGCCACAAGATGTGAATAAATTTTACGGTTGAGTGTGATACATTTTTCATCAGAATAAAAAATCTGTATTTTGTTACATAATCCCATATTAATATAGATAAGCTATCCGATATTTATCACGCAAAACCATCGTTTAAAAGTTTGTCCTTTCAGGTATCCTAAAGAAACAAGTCAAGCTACATTATATTACTTTCTCACTAGAGGATAAAATGCGGGTATACCCTATGGTTTTAAAGGATAAAGGGATACTTTCCGTGCTAGTAAGGTGAAATTATTCAACGTGTAAACAACCCATAAAATACCCGAAAACTGTTCGTTCAGTATCGGGAGTAGAATCGATTGCACAATATTTTAACGCAGGTTATCTCGGTCTTATCTAAAACTTTCTAATTCTAATCTAATCGGATCATGAGGTTAGGTGATAAGAGGTTGAATATTTATTAATGGCTGGTTGTCAAATTCACTTTTTACTGTACAAAGTGTCATGTAGATTGTCAATTGTCATTATAATAAATTACGTACGTACGTACGCACGTACTTTTAGACACTACACGCGTACGTGAGTGTTATCCGTAATTTATTATAATATTAATATATATCACGATAGTTTAAATTCAAATTGTTGTTGTTATTACATGTGTCAATCTTACATCAGTATTGATTTTAGAAATGGAATTAAATAAGTACCTACATAAATGAAATACCATCGTTTGTGTGGCTTAAGGCTGACTTAATGCTGAAATAATCTGAATAGTATGCTTACCATGATTTGTACGTAACCGTAGGCGTTAGCGATTACGCGTTCCTAAAGTGTGTCCGCCTCGCTTCTGCCAGAGAAGCGAGGCGACATACTTTAGAAAGGCTCAGTCGCTAACGCCTACGGTTACGTACAGCTCATGGTAAGCACATAGAGAACATAGATTTGTCATACACAACACAAGTTCGATAAAACTAATACTTATCGTAAAATAGACCCGCTATTTTGAAGTGTTAAACCTACCTACATACCCAATAATAACATTTAGGTTTTAAGTACCAATCTTTTCTCTCGAGGTCGAGGTATCCTTGGTTCTCAATAATAATTAAAACTCTAGATCAATTAAAAGTATTCACAATCAGTTGGAGTCTCAGAAGTTTTTAGTGGTTCAAATTACACGTTGTATATTGCACAAGGGAGAAAAGTTTTTGTTACCTCTAGTGACTGAGACCTTGAATTGAAATCTTGATGAGACATTGAAATTAACTGGAATCATGAGCGTCGCTACGGTCTTAAGGCGCGAGAGGTGAAAAAACTTTACTGCCGAGAGTATTAGAACATATTTCACCTCACGGTCGCGATAAAAATAAACACTCGTATATTATGTATTATAAAAACGTAAGCTATCCGACATTTATGACTCAAAACCACCGTTTAAAAGTCTGTGCTACTAGCCAACGTGAAGAAACAAGTCAAAAGTTACATCAAATAACTTGGCCACTGTGGATAAAATGCGGCTTTCATTACCCTATAGTTTTAAAGGATAAAGGAATATGTTATTTTAGCTAGTGAGGGTACTATATAAGTATTTTTTTCAGCACAGCAAAAGGTAACAAATCATAAGAGTCCTATACTCACTTATTTCTTACTTATATTATTACATTATTAGTCTTATGAGAGGCATGGTAGGCACAAATAATTAATAATAGGATTGAAATTAAAATAAAATTACAGATTACACTTACGTATTTTAACGTACCTACAGGAATACATGTCTCGGCGGAGAGGTTAGAGTTTTGTCACACTGATTTGCGTGGGAGATAAAAGCGAGGCGATCGCGCAGTGCTGAGCGAACTCGCTGTGCGATCGTCTCGCTTTGAACTCACAAGCATATCACTAAAGTGTGACTAGGCCTTCTGTGCAGGTCGCGGCGACGCGAAGTAGCACAGGATGTAGGGCGAATAAAAATATGTGAATGTACCTAATTCGTAATTTTATAAAAAATATAATAGTACTCGGGAAAGTTTAACCGAGATAATAGTTGAGTTAAAAATCAAGCATGTGCGAAATCATAAATGTTAATCATAAATGCCTTTAATGTTTTTTTGCACATGCTTGATTTTTTTCAATATTGATGCTAATATTATGAGGCCTTTTAGGTTTTTTTTTTTCTAGTTTTGATGGTCTTCCTGCTTGAATGCGATTACTACCCTGTAGTCCTCTCTCTTTTCTCCTAGCCACTGATGTGGGTTGTACTTTAATTTTTCGACCTCTACTATGTCTATTCGAGTGAGACACCAAGGACATTATTTGTGACGGTGTTTTTATTTTTTGCAGTGACCTGATGTACTTTGTAATTAATGCAGTATCGGAAGGACTATTCGTGTTAGTTTCTAAAATATCTGTAATTCTTATAAACTCGTGTCGCAATTCTTCAAACACATTTTTAGAAACCGGTGTTTGGGCAATTGGTAAATTAAAGTCTTGCGTTGGTTGAATTATAGCCAGAGCGTCACATGTTTGGGGAACATCTTCAGAAAATGAAGTATGATCTTCGTTGTCACCTATTAGTTCAATGTTATCATAGAATTCTGTTGAATGGTTTGCTCCTAGAGCAATTGTAATTAACTCTCGCCTATCCTTTTTATTCAATAGTAGCGAATGTTTTAGGAATACGCCATATTTTTGTTCGACTGCACATAAATGCCTACAGTATTCCCCTCCTTGTCCAAAATAGCAATCACAACACTCATTTTCAATATCGACTAGACAACACTCACTATCTTCTTTCTCCTTCACCTCATATAATGTCTCTGAAAGTTTTTTTATTTGTGTTTCATCATTATTTCTCAAATGCTTGCAGAACTTATCGTAAGCTAGAGTTAAATTTCTTCCCCTGTTATTTGCGAATTTTACAAGTCTATTCCTGTGATAATTTTCGAACGTGCCTGTGACAAAATCTATAAGTGCACAAATGTTGAATACTTTACATCTTTGCAGTATTATGTCTTTAAATATTCTTATCGATGCTTCGCAATAATTGTTCGTATTGTTTCCTCTATGCAGTACGTCACTTCGATAGGGTAAACTCCACTCTTCGCGTCTTCTCCAGTAATTATCAAAATATGCCATAGCATTAACGTATTTTTTTAGTATGACGTCATTTATTAACTCCAACATCGCGTTCTCGGCGTCGGAGGTAGACTTCGCGAACAAAATACTTCGAAACAATTGCATTATGTATTTGCGATCTTGTTTTTCTATGTTATTATTACCCTCCCAAAGCCAGCGCCAAGTAGCCTGCATTACATGAAAGATGCACAATAACAGTCGCGCTTTTGGAAAGATAACTTTCAAAGCATTCCTTTCAGCAGAGTCATCGTCGGTCATAATAACTTGAGGTTCAAATTTTTTTTTAGTGGTGTTCTCTAAGTTTTGCTTTGCCAAATTAAAGGCCATCAAATAATCACGCTCCGTTTTATTTTTATGCAGAATAACAGCTATTGGTACGGCTCCAATTTTCGTAGCTGCGAAAATAAATGTCACAGATGTGCTGCTTTGATCGCAAGACCCACTCGTATCTACAAATATCATTTCATCTGCTAAGCCAGCTTCAAATGCTCTCCTCATGACAGGAGTTACTAGGACAACCACGAGCGGATTTTCCGTAATGCTTAAGATAGCATCTTGCTCTTTCATTTCTTCCATTTTTGATTTAATCCTGTCAATAACACTTTCTTCATCTCTACCGCCATACTTAGCATCCCTCCATTGCTGATATAAATATGTGACCTGTCTTTCTGTAGGATTTATTTGAGCATTTGCTAATAAAACGCCTAAATCTTCATCACAGTCTTCACTTAAAAGTAACTCGTGGTATGTCTTAGCGGCTGCTGGTGTCATACCCGAGTCAAAATACCTGGTAAATGTATCTTTGGTTTCTGAATTACATCTCAATAAATTAAATGCTTCGGCAACTTTTGTTCTATGGGAATGGTCGTAGTTAATAGTGATCACCGCGTTTTTCCCGTCTTTTATCAATGTTGACCTTTTTTCTGTTATGGCCGTAGTTTTCAGGAACTTTATATTTATACTGGCAGTGCAATTAAAGTTCCTATTGGATCCATTTTTTTTTTGAGTTGTTTTATTTTTTCCTGATAGGTGACAAATAAATAACTTACGATACTCATGACGGGCACAGTTTGGAAATGTTTTGTTTACAATCCAATTAGTATTTGTGCTGCGGGAAAAGGCTGTTATAAAGTTATCACACTTTTCAGTCCACGTATCACCGTTCACGAGTTGGCACTGCACTTGTACATTAAAACAATCTCTACCTTTCTCCTCCAACTTCAAAAAATACAACTGTTCACCAAGGATATCACTTAATACTTTTTTTATCATTTTTATCGTTTTTCATTGCCTTCAAACCTTCAAACAAAGCAAAACTATAAAAGAAGAAAATTAATATTGAGTTGACAAATGATTTCGCGCCAGAAGGCTCACATTCGAAAACGTGTGACGTCGTCGTCGACGAAGATACAATCACCAACTTTACTGTCAAGTAAATAAAGGAAAATGGCTATAAAAATAAATGAAAATAACGAGTAACCGTTTCACATAATGTACAAAATAATTAATCAAAATAAAATATTATATGCTTGTAAGCCTATTGTAAACTCAAATACCTAAAACGATTTTCGTAAGTCGCTGATTGTGTATGTTTGGTTATATTTGAACGCACTTAACCTAATTTTATTATGTCAAGTTGCTGTCCAGTCGAAACTGAAGGCCTACCACGAACCACGAACGAAGTTTCACCTCTCTGTCGCACTTGAGTGAGAAATCACAAGTGCGAAAGGGAGGTATACTTTCGTTCGCGCTTCGTGGTAGGCGCTCTGATATACCTATATACTTATTCAAATTTCATTTCATATTCTAGTCTTATTGTTAAGTGCACTGTAACATGCCTATTTGAAAAATAAATATTTTGATGCCTAAATTATAACAATTTCAAAATTACAAGGATTATAAGCAACTTATATCTTAAAAGTTCGAATGTTCAAGTGGAGAAGGAACCGCTGTTATGGAGAATGTTTGTAATCACTGTAGAAGACACAGTAAATGACTAAATAACAATCAAGTTAGTAACACTACATTAAATGCTCATTAGTATGTATTTAAAAAAAACCTTTTGCTCACATGGCGTATTATTTGTGTAGTCTTACCTAATTGGACTTTTGGTTTCGCAACTTTGTAAGTGCAAATAGTTTGCCTTTGAAAAACTAAATTGTATCCTGAATAGTAACAAGGAACTGGAAATGTGTAGGCATTTATAGCTTTATTCTTAGAAGTTTGATGATCAGAAAGTGATGGCCTACCACTACCTATATAATTAGTATAATTACTATTGTTTATTTCAGATATACCTAACATTAAAAATTCGACCCAACACTGTAGAGAAGTCACTACAAGTTCATCCAATTTATCAAAGCAGAACTATAGATATAAAAAGTAAACTCAGAAGCAAAATTTTACAGAGCAAACCCCAAATATGATAACAAAAACAACTTCTCAAAAGGTATACTTTATTAGTATGAACACAATGACAGAAGAACAATGACTGAAGAAAGTTTCAACATCTGGATTTACCAAGCCAATTTTGAACAAAGATAATAAAACATGATCATTAAGTACCATGAAATACTAAAATAAGATTTCATACAACCAGATTGCATTACCTAACTGAAAAATTAAGGTCAATCAAGAATATCTTAGTATCCAAACAAAATAGAAAATAATCTTAGGTACAGTCAAGGATAATATTTTGCGACCCACTGAAGGTTGAGAGTCCTGTCAAACTGTATTGAAATACACAAGGAAACACTTTGCAAATCTGGTCGCTAATTAAATTTCTTGTCGGTACCTAAGATGACCAACAATACCTACTCTATTGTCTTGGTGTGCAAATCGAGTGCTAGGTATTATTATCTATTTATACTTATTAAAAAGAGAAATATTTCTGAGGATCATGTTTCTAGCTTTTCTTAACTAAAATAAGGCTTATTCAAATTGGTTATGATTTTGGTGTTTCCATATTATATGCCAGCAAAATATATAAGAAGAATGTCCATGTTATAGCCAAAATAATAAGAACATACATATTAAAAGAATAAACCACTGTGTAAGAGAATTTTTGCTTCTGAAACCTCACTCTGTTGTGAATACCATATCTTATTGAAGGTATAGATAGATGAATGCACTGTGATAACATGTGCACTGTTAATTCACAGGATTCATTAATAAGGAACTATGATAGTAAATAATATTTAATATTGTATATTTTTTCTATACAAACTTTCCTTATGAGATGAACACTTATTTTGATTTTGTAATAGGTAGTACTTAAAGACTTATAGTTTACCAGTTTTATTTTGTTAACATTCTATACCAAGGTGTTGTTTAATGATTTGTATCAAGGAATGTAATAAAAAAGGAATGTGTTATTGAAAACGGAACTTTATTAAACAAAAACAATTGCAAAATGTACTAAGTAGGTACCTACTACCAAATACAGGTGCCAATGAGTATTGCTTTAATTATAAAACTTCAATTAACTAAAAAATGTTAAGGAATTGTATTTACAATTACTATTTTCTTGTTTAATATACAATATACAGATATCATGCTCTTATTAATTAAAAATACTGGGGACCGCGGAGCTGGCACAATCGATAGGTATAGCCACCCAAAGGGGGAACGCAGCCAGCATTATGGGAGCCGTTCCGCAAGGGTCGGATCTTGGTGACCTCAACTAATTAGTTGGTTTTATATACCATTTTCATATATTTCTGTGTTTTTGTTAGAAAATAATAAAATAAGTAATTACCAGTGAATAATGGTGGTGTGGATGTGATTTTACTATAGATGCAATAATCTGATTTGAATTATTTTTTGAGGATATTGTGTATAGTTAATACTTATTTATTCATCTTTAACAACATACAAGTACAAAGTATTAAAAAGTTATACAAGTTATTTAATATGTGAAGTTTCAGCTTATTCAAATAACATAAGGTTAGTCAAATTCAGCTTGCAAGACTTGATCCTAACAATACACTGCAAGTTACATAAATGATGAAACCTAATAAATATGGAACAATCGCGACCATAAGATACCAGCCCAGCACTCCAGCCCAGCACTCTTCCAATTGTCTTTCCAAAGGCTTACAATCTCAATGCTAAGTTATGGTACTTTTATATAAGGAAGAATACATATTGAAATGAAACACAAAATAAATATTGCTTTTCCAGAGCAACATCAAGCTTTTAATCAAATTGTGTACATAACTGGCATTATATGATACAATAAATTAAACATAATAATAATATTACTTTATTGTTTTATTAAAAGTTCTAGTCAGCTCCACAAAACAGACATTTTTAGACCAGTGTACTTAATACTTAAACATTACATTTGGTAGTCACTTACTCTGCTAACTAAATATCAAGTTGCACTTTTTGTACAGTCAGCCACACAGCTATGAATACAGCCAAAGTGCCAAAAATATGTATACACGACCTTAATGCTTAGACAATAAAGTCCTGTATACATATTTTTGGCACTTTGGCTGTATTCATATTTGGCACTTTGGATGTGTGGCCCGACTGTACATATACAATGCTTGCATGTTGTTATGCTGGTTGGGCAATTAAATAAATAAAACAGTGTTTATGTTCAACAATTTGAAGTTTGGTCTACACTAAAATACATAGTTATTTGACAATGGTATGGCTGAATTGCCTCTTGGCAAAGGCCTTCCATAAAATCTCCCATTTTTCTCTGTTGAATGTTGTTCTTCTCCTTTGGGTTTAGTTAAGCACTTAATACAAATCACATTTATTTACTTATATCAGTTTCAGCTAGTGCTAACTAGTTTAAACAGATATAGGTAAATATATGTGATGTGTGTGAGTGTGCTAGCAGTCCCAGCAGGTGACAGTGACTTTACAAGTAGCATGACAGGCTTTATGACTCTTGGGTGATTTGAAAGCAACGTCTATACAAAACTTTTATGCGGTGAACTCCCAACGTCCCAACTCCCATACAAAACTTGCTTGCAAAATGCAAATGTCACAACAGTCATATTCTGAGGGGACTCACAGTCTATTCAAATGACCAAAGGTGACAATATTGTCATGTTCATGTTGGCATTGGTAATCAAAATTCCATGTAATGTTTAGCAGCCTGACAGTATAGCCTTTTGAAGCTGTGATTCAAGCATAGGTATTTTAACTTGTGACACAGATTATTCTCATGTCAGTCACAATTACGATTTTCTAGCTTTGCCACCTTTATTCTGCAAATAAATTTCTTATGGTACTAGAGATTCTTGCACTTCATATAACTTTATAAGTTTCAAGAGTTAGCAACTTTTAATATTTCCCTCTATTTCAATTTCACTCTTTAGTGTCTTTACAGTCAAATCCTACTTTTAATAGTTCTGTTTTTGACAGTAGCAAAATGCAGCAGTGCAAATTAGCTTCTCACTCCTGTGGTGACCGCACAATATAAAGTCCACATTAAACAATGTTATCTTTTTGATTGACCATCATATCCCCAGTATAACTCTGCTTTACTCAATATTCTGCGCTCGATATTTTGGTTATGCTTGCTTGCATATAGGCCAAATTAAGGTTACAGCTTCATCTCCGTACAGCTCTTGAGAAAGCCTAAAAAACATTATTGCGTTAAATTAGAACATCAATCATGATCATAAATAATCTAAATAACATAATCTAACCTCGAAGGCATAATAATAAAGTTGACTTCTATTAATTTTATTATACAACCCGAGAAATCCAACAAAACATCTAAAAATAATTTCAATATTAATGTTTTCAGGCTATACGAAGGTAGAAAAATAAATAGTTACCTACTTACACTGTAGTTTTCACCATGTTTTCACATTTCGAAATTCTGGAGAACAAATGTACGGATTGTTGGCGAAAATATATGCTACCATATAATGAATCTACCTTTGGTAGATAAGCGAAATGGGTTAGATGTAAAATGTTAAAAGTAAGCGCAAGCTTGCAAGCAATATGCACGAACAAAACTGCTCACCTATTACAGTCTAATGTAATTCAAATATGGCGGATAGGACTATAATCGACTAGGTTTTGCTCGTACAATACCTTGAAAAATGTCTAAGCGAAACCTAAACCATTTCAGTAACAATTCTTTACTGAAATAGAATAGGTTTCGTCGACTAATTTGCACAAACAAAAGCTCATCTATTTGAGTTTGGCTTGTGACTGAAATAGTATAGCATTCGTAAAAACGCGTCCCGGTCGGTAAGTTCAATAAGGCTTGTGTTGTGGGTACTAGACGACGATATATATAATAGATTGATATACGTACGAAACTTATTAAACCGTGCATTTTTCGGTGTTATATAGAGTGGTCGTTAAATAGAGATATATCTTTGACTAGGTATTGTAAATATAACAACATGCATAATTCTGTAATTATGTATTCCCTAGTTTCATGGCGCATTTGTTGTACTGTAATGTAAACGTGTTTTTATATTAAATTAAAAAATTAAAAAATATATAATTTTCCTACTAATATACTACAAATTTTATTCTCATTAGCTAGATAGATTGATTAGGGAGGCACATTATACTGGCGTTGTGTAAAACTCATGATAACATCACTTGCAGTTTGTATTGTGGTTTCTTTAATTTTTTGACAGATTTTCCATCCTCTTTTGCATGCAGATTTTTTTCTTTTTTTTTCCATATGGTAGAAACGGTAGAGCGGCTAAATAAAAAACGCCTTTCAACTTAAAGAGTTTTGGTTACTTTTCAAGTTAACAGTTAAAGTCTGTACGCAACTGTAACTATGATAACTTAAAAAACCTTTCTGCTGAAATGACCGAGGACATACATATACCTATCTAAGTATATTAATATAGGTAATTGCTTGAAATTTGAAATAAAAGTCGGTCCGATACTTGCGCTAATAGCAAATTGGGGCTACATATTAAATCTCACAGCAGCTAAGGTTAAATAATTATCTAACAGCCAAATTCATTTAGACGATAATATCAACAAATTATGTTACTATCTAATTAAGGAGGATTATAAAGGGATTAAGGAGGTTTATGTAGGAACTTAAGATCTGAAACTAATAAGATTTCAATAACAGTGTGTTCGTTAAGTGTATAAATCAAAATTGCTTAAATTGTAATCATTTTTGGTACTCTTGGCAGCCTCCCTATCAAAGGTAGATCCTACCTATAAATTTGGACGCTCCGGTTCGGCTTTCCATGAAAGCAACATTTTTTATATGGCAAACTACCGAGAGAAGTTGGTTGACTAGTAAAACGAGTTTGCCAAAAAAAATGTCGAATATTTACCTAATCTTTGCAAAAATCAACTAGTCATATCATATCAAAACTAGTTCTCACCAAGATAATTTGCGAAACCTTATTTTGACTGAAAAATCCCAGTGATTACTAGATTTTGTTGGGGATGTGGATAATTAATATACTGGATTAACTAATTACGAACAATATATATTTAAAGAAAACGTCTTTTTCTTTGTTTGACAATTTAGACATGACATTCACGTAGATGATTAAAAGTTGGCCATAGAGCAGCGGCGTACCAACACTCCTCCTCGCAGCTCTATCCCAATCCTAGATATACCATCAGCTCTTTAATCCGCGGTCCTGCTAGGCCCTTGATGAGTTAGGATGAGTGTATGGTGCGGTGAGTCGTCTTTTTATCCCGCATTCTTTAAGCAGGTCGTCAAACGCTTTACTTCTGTACTCACCTCCATTGTCTGACTGTAAGCATTGAATTTTCTTCTTTATGAACAGCTCTACTCCATTTTTATACTCTTTGAACTTTTCAATTACTTCGCTTTTATTTTTAATGAAGTAAATACAACAGTATCTGCTGAAATCGTCGATGAATGATACGTAGTATTTCGATCCAGCAAGTGATTCTGTTTCAAATGGGCCACAGACATCACTGTGAATGATTTCCAGGACTTCAGATGACAGTAGGTCATGACTGGCAAAAGGGAGAGATGAAAGTTTGGCTTTTATACATGTTTCACAGGTATCCAACTTAACTTCTTTTAAATTTAATCCTCTCATCATTTGCTTTGACGCCATCATTCTCAGGTCTCTTTCGTTAATGTGACCTAATTTGCGGTGCCACATCATTGACTCATCTTGACAACTAAGTGTCATATTTGCTGACTCCTTCGTTTCGAAAACCAAATAATATAGCCCGTTTTTATTTCTTGAAGCTTTTAATACTACGGTGCCATCTTTTTGCATGATCAACGCTTTGTCCTCTTCGAATAGTACTTTGTAGCCATTATCAGTTATTTTCCCAACTGATATCAGGTTTGCTGATATTTCAGGAACGTACAACGCATCATTTAGATTGTATTTATCATTGTTGGTGGAGATTTCTATTTTTCCTCTACCTTTGATTTGTGTTGTGTGTTCTTTCGATGCAAGACTCAAGGTATTGACTTCTGGAGCTAGTTCTGTGAATTTGTTTTCTTCAATCCAGTATATTAATTATCCACATCCCCAACAGATTTTACCAAGGCGTTCCAAAAAACGTATTGGAAAACTTGTTTTAAGTAATGAAAACAACTAAAGTAACGAAATTCGACTCTGTGAGTGCATATTCCTGTCTCTCTTGGTTAATGGCCATTTTTTTGTGGTCTGTCTCTACTTCTAACTTGGCCATCCGATAACACATACAATTATATGTTTAGTGAAAATTTATGACTTCGTGGCTTGAGTTGTGTTGTCAATGCTGCAAATGCCATAGATACCGCTCGCATTGCGTTCAGTTTTGTTAAGCCATGTTTACACGTTGCGATTGTGGTCAACAAAATGGGCTAGCCAGAAAATCAGCGCTGTCCTTCGGGATAGCATTATGCTGAGGCGAGTCCATTTCCTGGTAAAAATATTCTGTTTTTTTTAAATGTTTTCTTGTATTTCTGATTTTTACCATGAATAAATATGATTTGATTTGATTTGATTTGCATAGTTCCTGAAGTATATTTGAGTATGAAAACAATACCTCTTTTACCTAAAACCTACCCTGGCCACTTCACGGCGATAAATCAAAACGTGATTGTCAAATGTCATGCTATTTTCTGTTTGACATGACAGATAGTGTTAAACACCTTGTGAGTTAAATGCACATGGTGATTATTTTTAGACCCTTTTTTTTGGTATATATATATGTCAGTTCCTAGTACAGTCAAGTGCAAAAATATGGTTCGACATAATCGACTCATAAATATGGTACTACGCTCTTATTACACCGGCATAAGGTGCCACCACCATATTTTTACACTTGACTGTACCAAGATAGTAGATAGTACAGTTTACTTTTATTTTATGTATTCGTCCCTCCTTCGATCTAATTGCTAATAATTAACCCTCTTGTTGCAGGTGCCGGTTCTCACGCTAGTGTCACAGCGCAAACCAGGTGGATTTCCCGGAATTAGTGGCTCGGTGGAAACTTTAGTGAAAATGAGTGAACATATGAATTGTTTTGTGAACAATGGAGTTTAGTTTTACATATCTCTAGGCACGGATAAAGCATTTGCGACGATGAACAACCTGACGAAAATGCAGGAGGTTGAGGTATGTACCTACATTTATATATTGTTTACGATGTTACCGCTGATACCATGCTATCACAAGAACATTTGCTATAGCATCTTCAACTGCATTTGGTTTTGTTCTCGTTGAACCTTAGCATAATGAAAAAAATCATATTTTTTTAATTATGCTAAGGTGCAGCTTTGGGAACTCGGTATACATGCTGATCTGTTTCGATGGATTAAATCCTATGTCGAAAATCGCACGCAGTCAGTGGTAGTCTTGGGATTTACTTCGCGCAGTAAATATATAAGTTCCGGCGTCCCCCAGGGATCTCATTTGAGACCTTTATTGTTTATTCTATATATAAACGATATTATAAAATCGATTTCTCACTCTTGTATACTTTTTTATGCAGATGACGCTAAAATGTACAAAGTTATTCGTAATAAAAATGATCTTGAACTACTACAATCTGATCTGCTAAGCTTTGAGAATTTCTGTAGGGATAATCGTTTGTTTTTGAATACCGATAAATGTAACACAATAAGTTTTTCTAGACAACAAACGTTGTCTCACTTTAATTATAGATTGTGTTTACTACACAATCTATAATTAAACTTTAGTAAGAGTTTTGGTAAGAGTAAATGAGATACGTGATCTTGGAACCATTGTTGACAATAAACTCTCTTTTATACCACATATTGATCATGTCTTAGCTAAATCATTTAAACAATTAGGTATGATATTGCGAATAGGTAAGCCCTTTAAGAATACTTTGACACTCAAAATCCTTTATAATAGTTATGTACGTAGTCGCCTTGAGTTCGCGTGTGCAGTTTGAAAACCGTTTTATAACGTTCATATTAATAGAATAGAAACATTACAAAAGAAATTCGTTAAATCTCTTGATTTCAAATGTGGTTTTGAATACAAGGACTATATAGAATCTTTAAATCGCCACAAGATGCAATCTCTTGAATGCCGTAGAGATTGTGTTGACTCCGCTCTATTGTATAAAATAATAAATAATTATGTCGATGCCCCTAACCTACTCAAAATTATTGACATTAGAGTTCCAAGTACCAGAGAACGCCGATGCCGTCTTAAGCATAAACATCTATTCTCCATCCCTCGTAGTAGGACAAATAATTCGAAAAATATGTTTATCAAACGTGCATGTGCAATTTATAATGAAAATATGAAATTAAAAGATATAGATATATTTAACTGTACTATAACTTCATTAAAAAAGGTGTTTAAAACATAGAGTCAAGTAAAATATGTGCTTACTTGTCGTGCAAAATCGTGTTAGTTTAATTAAAGAAATGTGAAAATTCTGGAAAGTATAGGTCTAGAAATAAGAAAATAATTTGTGAAAATATTTTTGTAAGACTGTTTGTTTCATAATAAAAAATAATAATAATAATATTTAGCTCGAATTAGGTATACATACATAATGGTGGTTAGTGTTACCTATATCCTTACTACTTTTTCCCGCGATTTCGTTTGCATTAGTTTTTAACCCCCAAAGGGACTTGATGGGTCACAACGTTATATTTATATAAATTATGTATGTAAGTAACTTCTATATATCAGTAGTCTTGACTCTGATAAAGTGAGTCATGCTCATAATTTAAGTTTAATTACCGGTATAGGTTTTACTGCTTGTCTCAGTATCACAAGAGCATTGCTGATTATTAATATTAATCTGCTTATTGTATGGGTGTTTTCTATGTATTTATGTATTTGTATATTATATATACCGTTGTCTGAGTACCTACCCGTAACACAAGCCTTCTTGAGCTTACTGCGGGACTTAGCCAATTTGTGTCAGAATGTCTTAATATATTTATTATATATTTATCTGTCTCTTCTATTAAGTTTCATTCCTTTAACCTTGGCATGGATGGAAGATAGACGGCTCTGCTCCAATTATTTACAACCAAATTTTTCCAACTACGGCTATTATTCAGGCACCCACATTAGTTTTATACCTTTAATTGTTTTTCCTGCTCTAGATAGTAAATAACACTACACCTTTGAATACTGAGCCAATGTGCCTATATGTGTAAAACCAGCCAAGTACGAGTGAAACTCGCGCACCGAAGGTCCGGTAAATTTTTTAATTTGCAACTGCATCTCGAAGTCGAAATATGACGTTAGCCCCATGTATCGACAGGTTGGAACACTCGTTTTCCTGGCATAGAATTAGTATGCGAGTTTGTTTAGCCTTGATATTTTTTATTACTGTAGTATACTACATGTAGGTAGCAATAAGTAAGTTACGATATACATAAGAATGTGGGTATGCCGCTCGGGCTTGACCATGTTTTTAGTTCTGAATAAACCGCCATCGATGTCACATCGTGTTTGCTTTATATCGTCCTATACATACATATCATTTGGCGCAGTTGGTAGGATCCGAACCTACGCTCCCAAAAGGGAATCTGATTTCCATATAGTTTTTTTTTACTTAATCTAAAAAACGGTACTATGAATTCATAAAATCTTAAAGTTTTTTATCGGGACAGATTTCATTGAAAATTAATTTATATTTTTGTATTTGAGATTAATTTTCTCTCAATGTCTGGGTTAAGCTTTAGTAGTTTTCGAGCTATTTACTATGTAACTGACACACATTCATACTGAGTCATACCATAAGGGTTCCTTTTTCCCATTTAGATATCAGCAGGGCTAACACGGACTTGTCACTATGCGAAAATTACATAATCAGGGCCCGTAATTTTCATGCCGGTATCGTTATAATGACGTATATATAAACACACAGGTTGTTTTAATACGAAATGAGTTAATGACAGACTAAGTCTATCAACTTCGATTATAACGTCGAACGTAATAGTTGTGACACTATTAAATTACAGCATTATTCTTTCAAACGTAAAACCTAAAACATGATGTGTGAAGCTTGACATCATTTGTCTTGGTCATAATGCACCAATAACGCGGCGCTGATTATGATAATGTGTTAAGTTATCCACAATATTTTACCAGCCATCGATCACACCTACATTAGATTTTAATAAAAAAAAAAAAACGATGGCGGTTGTCATCCTACCGGCTATTGTGCTGTCAAATCGTCCGTTGGTTCAATTAAGGTACATGGAAAATCCTGTCCGTTACCCTGATTGAACTTACGGTCGAGGAAATGCAAACCGTCTTATCCAGCAAATGCCACGATATTCATTTAACAGTATAGCCCTGCAGGAAGATATCGGTCTGAGTTTTCTATACTCCCAGGTTTTTCTTCATCTACATTTATTAGTTTTTATGTAAAGTGACTTTTTAATTTATTTAGAATAGGTACAGCCTGGTGAGTATGTTCATTGTTTTTACTTTTTACGTACCTTGGGTATTCATATAAAATTAGCGTCATCACTGTTTACACAAAGTGAATGGTAAACAAACCCTTATTAATGGTCTGGTCTCGAAAAACAGTATGTAATTAATTTTTAATGAGTAATCGCTCGGACGGGTTTATTTTGAGCTATCTACATAGTAACTCGTGTATAGTACAAACAGCCGTAATAGTATCGGACAAGACTATCTATGTCACACGCGTTCATGAATTTTGCAATTTATGAATGAATTCATTCATAAACTGCCCATGCAATTTTGAACGCGATAGTACATATTAAAGGCGCGTAGTAACCTTTCTACAAATACACAACCAAACTGGTCACGCATGCCGTTTTACCATAATGAAATACTACATGGAACATACATATGTACGTACTCATATATCAATCAATCGCAGTTATTTTCGGAGCGTCATTATGTTTGTTACTAGTTGATTCATAACGTTTTTCGCGTGTATTTCTTTAGCGATAACTAAAAATAAATGTGGTCAGAGATTTATATTCATGTTTCTCCTGTGGGTGGATATCACCATAGTGACTCAAAAACATCCGTAACTCAAAAACATCATGTATTTGTTATTAGATTACTAGAATGCAGAAACTGTATAGAATTAAGAATTCCACCACCCCATTAACCCATTCAGCGCTAATCACAACCCGTTGTCGTTACGCCTCTGAATAAGTTAACTTCTGTGGGTGTCGTAGGAGCCAACTGTAGGATATAGATTAAAATATAGTTTAGGCGAAAGATTAGCAACCTGTCACTGCAATATCACAATTTCGATATTTCTAAACCCCTGCATTGCAAGAAGTGGCAGTTTCATGTGCTCTGCCTGTCCCTTTTAGGAACACATACGTGAGTTTATGCATATATCTTCTTCTTCTTCTTCTTCCTAGCGTTTTTTTCCGGCTTATGCCACCGCTAAAAGAGTCTGGGGTTCAATTTGACAACTAAACCCCAAGATTTGGCGAAGCCGCTAGTTGTACGAAAGCGACATTTCAAAATTTGAACCCGACTTCAAACTGCGACTTCCGGATTGAAATTCGCTTGCACTTACCGCTGGGGTACCATCACTTTTATGTACATAAATGTTTATTTGCACTTAAAACGTCGCGTTTGGGTTGGAGGTTAAAACATATTCTTACTCGTCACACTTGTAAATACCCTTGCCGGGATTTCTTCCAGCTTCACTTTTAAGGTTATTCGTAGGCCGTTAATATAACAATATATCCTTTACAATCTTTCTCTATTAAGTACCGCCCGAGGAATAAATTCACTATGTGCCGCTTTGGGTTCCCATAAATAACCGATAATCTCCCCCGCATTACCCTAATCGTTATCGAATTTGACCCACTACATTACATAGTAAGCAGTGAATTCTCATCGCTATTCAGACGTTACCTACATGTGCGGTTAACTTAGTCAAATGATCTCTAGTTATTTAAAAACCTCGCTTTGAAAACGCCGTATTGTACGCTGGTTTTTCTCTAGTGACACCCACTGATTTTATGCAGAAAATTCCATGAAAATATAACGAAATATGAATGGAATTACCAGCAAGAGTTGTAAAGAAAATGAATGAAAATAAAAACTCCGAGATTCACTTTCTGTGTCAGGCCAGCGTAAAAAGCCCTCAAACCTTGTCTCGAGAATCAAACATTTTTAATAATAGTTGTATCGAATATTTGTTCCTGAGTTATGGATGTTTTCTATGTATTTAAGTATTTATATGTATCTATCTATTATATATATCGTCGTCTAGTACCCACAACACAAGCCTTATTGAGCTTACTGTGGGACTAGGTCGATTTGTGTAAGATTGTCCTATATTATTTATTATTATTTATTTATTATTATTTATTTATTATTATTTATTTATTATTATTTATTTATTATTTGTATGTCTTTCCCATCACGGATCAATGGTGTTCCGGACCTTTGGGAGGCGTACGCGGAGCCGAAGCCAACACGCAGAGGCCCTTTTGACAATTTAATGAAATGTAAGGGGTACACCGAGCGGATGTTGCACCTGCCCGAGTCATGGGACGCACGCAGAGGCAGCACCCGCGAGGGTGTAAAGACTATTGAGATTTAATGGAATATAAAATATACTGGACTATTAGGTGAAAGTGCTGGACTAAATACTGGGTTATGGAGAATAAAATCGGACGTCTGCCTAACAAAATGGTAATCAATTTTATTTCCGGCAGACGGTGACTCGCCCACATAAGATGGGCCCCCACAAAAAGCGACATCTATGATGGCTCTAGGGCAACACCACACCGGTATGAGGGCTGGGGGTAGAGAGGTGTCACTGGACTTTAAACATATAGCCAACTCGCCACTTAGGTTTCCACATCTACCCTCGAGAACACAGCTCTTGCGACCCCACTCTGGACGGCCGGTTAAGGCAAGCCAACGGGGGAGGACTTGGTCGGACGACGGAGTCCCCCAGGAGCGCTCAGGTACGTGGGGTCGCTACTCCCCAACAGCTCGCCACAAGCTGACCTGCGTTGACTGATTGCACCGGTCGAAACCAGTGGGCGATGGGGTCGTCACATCCCTACGCCTTATTTATTATTTATTGTTATAATAGTAAATTTTACTTTCATTGCGGTTTTTACATCAACATTTTGACAATTGTCACAAATTATCTATTAACTTTAGTATGCAGCCGACATGTATCGCCGACATTGTCAGCGTTATGAAATAGGCGACTGGTGTTTTATTACATTGGCGTGGATGCGATATGTCAATGCTATCTCCTATTCACGCCATAATGCAACAAAATGTTCGCAAAATTCGATTGTTTGTTGCAAAATGTGATCGTTATTTCTTGTTTGTATGACATACAATTCGTACAATTTTTTTGTCTGCACGTTCGGGGTAATCAATAAATTACATTAATTTTATTTTACATTCTTTAATTTTTCTAAACATTTCAATGCTGGTGTACCGCAAGGATCCGTACTGTCGCCCACGCTGTTCCTCCTGCATATCAATGATATGTTGTCAAGTAACAATATTCATTGCTATGCGGATGACAGCACGGCTGATAGCTATTATACGGGTCGTGCAAATGCCCGTCCTGAGCTGGTATTGGAGTGCAGAAAGCAGCTTGTGTCTGAAATTGAGACCACTCTCGAACAGGTTTCCGAATGGGGCGCTCACAACCTCGTCCAATTCAACCCCTGTAAGACACAAGTGTGCGTGTTCTCTGCTAAGAAAACCCCATTTTTCATATCGCCTAAATTTCAGAGCATCCCTCTCTCCATCTCCAAGAGTATCGGGATACTTGGTGTCGAAATCACGAACGAAGTACAATTTCGGAGTCATTTGGAGCACAAAGCCAAACTGGCCTCTAAGAAGCTTGGAGTGCTCAACAGAGCGAAACAGTACTTCACACCGAGTCACCGTCTTTTGTTATACAAAGCGCAGGTTCGACCGCATATGGAGTACTGTTCCCATCTCTGGTCTGGTGCTCCTCAGTACCAGCTTCTCCCACTTGACTCCATCCAGCGTCGGGCGGTTCGTGTTGTGGACGACCCCGATCTTACTAACAATTTAGAGCAGCTCAGCCTTCGGAGAGATGTTGGCTCTCTGTGCCTGTTCTATCGTCTGTACAATGGGGAATGCTCTGAAGAACTCTTTGACATGGTGCCTCCGTCTCGTTTTTACCATCGCACCTCCCGCCAAAGGAATAAGGTTCACCCACATTTCCTAGATACATGGCACACCAAGAATAAACGGGCTTCTCGCTCGTTTTTACCCAGAACATGTAAAATGTGGAACGACCTACCTCCTGAGGTGTTCCCTTTGCGATATGATATGGGGTTCTTCAAGAAACGAGTGTTCAGGGCTTTAAAAGGCTCAAAGGTCAACAACGCATGAGTGGCTCTTCCGATGTTGCTTATGTCCATGGGCGGCGATGACCGTTTCCCATCAGGCGGCTCGTCTGCTCGTTTGTTACCTTTTCCATAAAAAAAAAAAAAAAAAAAAAAACAGTTTTGTACATTCTAAAACTTAAATATTACCGAAATAAAACACAAAACGCTGAATTGTGAAACGTTAAAATAAGATAATTATCGCGTTACTTCAGACACTAAGAGCATAAACATGCAATGAGAGAGAACAAAACGCATTCACTTTTAACAGTGAATGCCTTAAGGATGAAATGGGCTTAATATAAATTATATCATCATCATCATTTCAGCCTGTAAGCGTCCACTGCTGAACATAGGCCTCTCCAATCGAACTCCAGCGCGACCGGTCTACAGCCACTTGCATCCAACGAGACCCAACGATCCTCTTCAGGTCTAGTACGTGGTCTCCATTCAAGGACTTTTTTGCCCCATCGGCCATCCGATCTTCGCGCTATGTGGCCGGCCCATTGCCACTTCAGCTTGCTAACCCTACCGGCCTAAATTATGTATTATAAATTAAATCTAGGATGAGGGTAGAAGTAAGTACCATTCCGTATCTTAGGCTATGTATAATGGTATCCATTATACGTATGTAATTGCTCATCCTTTCTAAGCATCAGCTTTTGTTTCCCACGTATAACTTCACTTACGAGCAATTTAAACGGGTCATTAGTGTGATTTAAAGACACTTCTTTTCTCGGATTTTTTTGTCACCCCAAATTTGTTACAGATTGCCATGTAATAATGTCTTAAAATTATTACTGAAGGATGTACTGGGCCATTCCAAGAAAGTATCGGGTACGTGACGCTGACGCTATTTTCTGAATACTGAGCTGACATTTGGCAAAGGAACATTTATTTACTCAGTTCAACGGTATTTCATAAAGATTGATGCATCTTTCTGATAGCTTTCATACGCGTCACGTCACCGACAAAGTAGACTTTCACCATACGAGCAAAGGCTTAAAATTTAAAATCCACGCTTTTTGTAAAAAGTGCAATTTTACGTTGGTCTTATTGCATGAATATAAGAGATTTATAAATATTAAACCGATAAAATGATGACTCACACTCATCCGATCCGATCCGATCGGATCGGATTAGTGTGAGTCATCCTAAAACCACCATATATTTACAATGCACTTTAGTAAATTATAAAAAATATTTTACACAAACTTCACACTATTTATAATTACAAACTGTAGGTAAATGATTGTAGAAAAATAAAAAATTAAATATTCCCTTTCATTGCTCTTAAGTGTATCATTATACGCGTAGGCGTGGGGTTTAATCTACTAAGCCGTCGTAATCCTTTGTTTTGATTTCAGCTATCAAAGCTTAAGGATTTGTTGATTATATTCGCATTGCTGAATATGCTTACAAGTTGTTTTGTAACTTATAAGCAAGACTTGGATATTTCGTATTATTTTTGTAACGTCACGCATAATATTGATTATGTATATTACCTGCAAAAATATAAAAACCAATCAAAGCACTTTTCCATAAAACAGGCCTAATTTTGCTGCTGAAATGCCTGTGATGAACTTCTTTACGACCCGTAAAAGTAAGAATTGAATTTCACCTTTATACTCGGTAATGTCGTCAAAGTTAGTGCTATAAAAAAGATTTTACGCTGCCCTAGATAATATAAGCACTTCTCCAAAATCCTCTTTACATGAAAATGTATTAAGGTTTTGCACTAACTTGCGATTCTTATCTCGTGAAAATATGCAAAAAGTTGATTTTTTTTTCATTTAAGTTGGCATGCGTGGCGTGGCTCTCGTACCCACTTGTATGTTAAAACATGGTTGCAGTGACAATTGATAAATCGTGGTGCCTACGGCGACCGCCTACTCTCAAGACGAATTTTACTGATGACTTCACATAAATGTGGTATCTTGGTTTAAATTTTAAACAAAAATGGCTCGGACACATTATTATATTCCTACACTCGTGACGTTTGCAGACTAAATGTAGAATATAATTAGTCTTTGATAAGGTTCATTTTTCGATTAATTTCTAACTAAGGCAATGTCGCCTTACGGCCATCAAATTGGTATTTTTAGGCTGAACACGTCACTATCCCAAATCCAGATATTTTTTTATCAATGACATAATCGTATTAAAAGGGGGTGAATATGGTGCTCTTAAAAGAGTAAACGTGTAAATGTACAAGTTGATAGCTTCGGGTAAGACAATATCAGTGCATGTAGCTCCATCAAATTTGATATGCGCGGATACACGTATTGTACAGGATGGCCAAATAATAGAAGATATTTTTTTAAATTATAAGTATTTATTCATAAATATGTTATTGGGGGATTGCAATTTCACACCAAACAATTAATTTACTAAATGTGTAGCAAATGTCTACTTACAGTGCAGCGGAATATGTTATGATGTTTATTTATAAGTTTCTCGAATTGATCGGTTGGTCGCAAAGACAAGCCTCTGCTCCCAAACAAAAAAAAACTCCAAAGGCAAAATTTTCTAAAAGTCGCGAAAATCTTATCAAAATTAACCGCGTTTTTGATTCTCGAGGCTGACATTGAAACATTTGACTATAAGTTTGGAGTCTTTCTTGTGAACTTGCGTTACGTGTGAAATTACGATCCCTCAAAAGATGTTTTTTAAAAAAACTTTCTCATTTCAAAATTTCACAAAGTAAAATTTAAAATCTTAGTTGGCCACCCTGTATGATCATGTCTCGATTTTCCAGGTAAAGTGCTGCGTATGAAAGCGCTGTAGTCTAGTCTTAAAAGAGCATTCTAAATTCAATTTATTTAAAAGCTATCTAAAGTTTTTCTTGGTACGCTACGAATTTAAATGGCACAGGAGAACTCAAGTCTCCACGCTTATATAATCAATTTGTAGGTATATGTGCAGTAACAGTTAGATATTTCTAACGACTCCTGCTAGGACCATTATCCTGAGCGTAATGTCAATGGTTATGGAGCAGTTGCAATTTTGAGCAGGCAAACGTTGCAAAATTGCTAAGTATTCAGTTCATATTCGTTTTTTTCTTGTACTTATGCAGCATCATGTGCATCTAAATAATGCGTCTTCAAGTTCTTAATAAATTGTATACAAGTATTTACATGATATACCTACTCTGACATTCGCGGCTTCATATATCCATCCGTACGTGACACTTGCGATGTTGCAGTTGCAGCGTGCGTAGCCAAGATGCCAATCGCTCACGCTTGATAACGTATCGTAGCTACCTCTCTCTATCACTCTTCCTTATTAGTGTGACAATGACAGTTGCGTTTCGTTTGCGACTGAGCGTGAGCGATTGGCATCTTGGCTACGCACCCAGATGTGAAAGCGTGTCGGCGTATTGAGGATTTTTCTATAAAAGTGGACCTTGGCTACACATTTTGGACGGCAACCAGGTTAGATAAATGTATAGGTATCCTACTTCCAGTAGTTTTTTATAGTTAAGGGGTAGTAGATACCTATAGATATCTACTACCCGATAGTACCTAATCGGGTAGTCGGGGATTTTTTACTTAGCTAGCATGCGTTTTAACATGCACTTGCAGTAACCAAGGAGGGTAAATACCTTTTAAAGCGCATTGGTGCGGTATTACTTTAACTAACAATAAACAAATCATATTATAAGTTATTTACTTACAAAAACCAATAAACATGGAAAATATCTCGTTTTAAATAGTAATTATAATAATATAATACGTTACTTTTTTTCTTTTTAATGTGTACCTATTAAAATAAGTGGTAAAGAAAAAACTAATACATTTAGTTTTTATTTACTTAGTTTTATTATAGTTGAAGTTAAGATATACTTCTAGATTTAAATTTGTGTTTTAATATGTTTTAGTCTAGTTTATAACAATAAATGACCTATCCATACATAAAAGAAAATGGAGTTCTCAAACGTCGCAATTGAAATTTGTAAAATTGAAAAGTTTTACCTTTGAGTAAAATAGGTACCGTAAACCGGGGTTACTTTGATTTGCGGGTCGACTTTGATAACAATTTCCATCCGCTACTTATACGCTCGTTTAAACAGGTTGAAAAACGCCAAAGCAGTTTTTTTTTCTTTATTGGCATCACTGATAGTTGCTCCAGCGCATAGTAACCGGACACGTGTGTAGTGCTACTATTTCGTCTAGAAAAAAAAAATAATGGTAAGTACGCTTAGCTTACTGATTTTTAAGGTTAAAAAACTTTGACTATACTTGTGCCAATAATAACTACATGTGTTTTTTAAGGTGTCTGTTAATCAATGTTTATTCGTGAACTTGAAAAAAAATAACCTCAATCCGATAACCTATACACGCGCACGTTGCCGGGGAATCCATGGCTCGGGGTGTCTTTGATCACTTATACGTGGTGAAATTGATCAAAAAGGCTGATTATATCTGTGATTAAAAGGTATTCTAAAGTGCGTTTAAGTGCTTTTATACATGTTCAAGCGAAGTACCTACAGAATAAATAATCTAAGAGCGCTTGTTTGTTTGGTATGTTATCAAATTAACCCCACATGTCAAAGTCACCCCCCCATACATTATGCACGCAACGCATGCAACGCAAAAAGTACTTAACCGATTTTTATTTTTTTATTTTTTACGAGCTTTTAAACGGGGTAAGTTTGTACTTTCATTGTAAAAAAGGTAAAAAAGTGGTAGTTTTAAAGTACCCCATTCTCAATATAACTTTGATCGTGTCGTTTTTTTTTTGACAAAACTATAAGTCCATATTTTTTTTAATTTTGTGTATTGAAAGAAGAGAAAAAACCGGTAATTATATTTTAATTTCATATTTTTATGTATATAGTCCTCCTAATCGATTTCGATGACGGCGACCCCAGCAGTCAAGGATTTCTCCTTTTGTGAGCTCTGATATGGCTGGCCAGGCCGAACTTGCTCTTAAATACTCTTCTGCATTCATGGCAGAATAGTTGGCCAGCCGTGTTGTAAGTATATACGTAGGAGGGCTTAGGTCGCTCTTTACGTAATTGGCGTTTTAGGTCTAAGTCGGAGAGGCGATTTTCCTCAAACGCTTTAATGCTGTCGTAGATGGTAGATCGCCAAGCTGACCTTTCCGTAGCGAGCCCTTCCCAAGACCCAGGATCGATAGCGCAAGCGTTCAGGTGTCTTTTCAGCACGTCCTTATAGCGCAGGTGTTGACCACCATGCTTCCGCTTACCCTCTGCTAACTCTGAGTAGAATACGGCTTTAGGTAAGCGGCGGTCATCCATCCGCAGGACATGCCCACTCCACCTGAGCTGACGTTGCATTAGGAGAGCCTCTATGCCGTACATTCCGGAGCGACGCAGAACCTCAGAATTAGGTACACGGTCCTGCCACTTGATGTTAAGTATGGATCTTAGACACCGCATGTGGTAAGTATCTAATTTTTTTATGTCGGGTCTGTATAGGCACCATGTCTCTGCGCCATATAAAAGGACCGGGATAATCAGAGCCCTGTAAACCGAAAGCTTGGTCTCTAATTTGAGATCATGGGACTTCCAGACACGATCAGCGAGTCGTCCGAAATTAGCAGCTGCGTTAGCAATGCGCGATGGTATCTCCGAAGCCAAGGTGTTATCGCGTCGTATAGTGCTCCCAAGATATTTAAAATGGCAAACTTCTTCTAGTGGTTTCCCATCTAGATTTAGAGCAGTTGGGTCAGCGCCAAAGCCTCGCGGTGGTTGTTTGAGGATTTGCGTCTTGGAAGCACTAATGACTAGGCCGAATTGTTGACAAGAGTGATTCAATGCGTCAACGTAGCTCTGGAGATGCGCCATGCTGTCGGACATAAGGCATACGTCGTCCGCGTATAGTACCTCCAAAATAGAGATTCTTTGTACCTTTGACTTCGCCCTGAACCTTGATATGTCAAAAACCCCTTTGTCAGTCCGGACATTCAGCTGGATCTGGTCACTACAACACTTAAGTGCGTCTTTCATTACCACAGCAAAGTATATGGCAAAGAGTGTGGGTGCCATGACACATCCTTGTTTCACTCCGCTTGTAATCTGGATTTCCTCAGAAAGTTCGCTTTCGTGCTGAACCTGTGCCTTCATACCCTCGTGGAACTGGCGAATGAGGTTTATGAACTTCTTTGGATATCCAGATTTTTGTAGAACAAGCCACAAGCCCTCACGTGGAACTCTGTCAAACGCTTTTTCTAAGTCCACAAAACACATGTAGAGAGGCCGTTGATGTTCAAGGTTTTTTTCTTGGAGTTGCCGTACAACAGAAATGGCGTCAATGGTACCCCTACTGGGTCGAAATCCGCATTGACTTTCTGGTAGGTGTTGTTCGGCTAGCTCGCTCAAGCGGGTGTTAATGATGTGTGCGAGGATTTTACCGGCACTGGAGAGAAGCGATATGCCCCGGTAAGAACTGCAATCGGAGACATCACCCTTTCCTTTGTACAGCTTACAAATAACCGCATCTCTCCAGTTTTGAGGCACGTTTTCAGTATTCCATACTCTTAAGACAAGATGGAACAGTCTGTTTACAATATTTTGTCCACTGTATTTGTAAACCTCAGCTGGTAGCTGGTCCATACCCGGTGACTTTGAATTTTTCAGACGCTTTATTGCCCTTACAAACTCGTCGAAAGTTGGCGGCTCATCTAGAGTTTGACAGACTGGCAGTTCCTCAAGCGCATCTATATAAGACAGGTTAGCGCTGAGTGCATCGGGATTCAGAACATCATCAAAATGTTCTGCCCATCGCTTTAATACGGCATTCTTATCCGTTACTCGGTGCTGCCTGTCTTTCGAGTACATTGGGGCCGTTTTTCTTACTCGCGGTCCAAAAAGGGCTTGTATGCCTTCGAAGAACTTTCCAGTCTGATGAGTGTCTGCGCAGTGCTGTAATTCAGCAGCTTTCTCTTTCCACCACTTATCTTTGAGTTCGCGGACCTTAGATCTAAGATCATGCTGAGCGACTCTTCTGCCATGAGTATCCACTGACTTTGAGTTTAATTCATGCCTATACCTTTCAACAAGCACTCTAACGCTGTTATCAGATGCATCAAACCAATCCTGATCTTTCTTTTGCAGTTTGCCGATAGTATCCGAGGCACAGGCATGCAAGACTTTTGCAAAAGATTGCCACTCTTCATCTGTTGTTGAATACTCAGTCTGTGGAGCACTCACTGCGAAGGCTGAATCTAACGATTTGCCCAATTCTGAAGAGGCAATGAGTTTTGAGAAGCCCAGTTTTGATGGGCGTTTGTGAGGTGCACGTCGTGGAGCTTTAAGCTTTAATTGAATCTTTGATCTGATGAGACGGTGGTCAGTCCAGCCCAGCGCCCCACGCATCGCTCTAGTTACTAGAATGTCGCGTAGGTCCTTACGGCGAACGATGACGTAGTCTAAAAGATGCCAACGCTTAGATCTAGGGTGCATCCACGAGGTCTTAAATTTATCTGCAAGGCGAAAGAAAGTGTTAGTGATGACAAGATCAAATTCAGCACACAGCGATAAAAGAAGTGATCCATTATCGTTACACCCTCCAACACCATGCTTGCCGAGTACACCGTCCCATAAATCATAATCGGTGCCAACACGAGCATTAAAATCTCCCAGCAAAATGATCTTGTCGTGTTTAGGAACACCCTCAAGAATTCGTCGAAGCTGTTGGTAGAATGCCTCCTTATCCTCATCTGGTGAGGGTAGGGTTGGGGCGTAGGCACTAATCAGATGTACATATTTGTTGTCAGCGATTTGTAGGCGCAGAGTCATGAGGCGGTCATTGATACCCTTCGGCAGGTTACTCAGATCTCTTGCTAATCCGTTTCGTATAGCAAAGCCCACGCCATTACCCGCCCTCTCACCAGCAGGTCGTCCGCTCCAGTAGTATGTGTAGCCGCCCAATTGCTCGCATAGCTCTCCACAATCACTCAGGTGGGTCTCGCTAACTGCAGCAATATCAATTTTATACTTAGCCAGCTCTCTTGCTATTAGGGCAGTTTTTCGCTCTGGACATAAGTTTCGGTCGTTGTCTAGTAAAGTCCGTACGTTCCATGTAGTTATAAAAAGTGGCTGTTTTGTTTTTCTTATTTTGTGTTGCTTTCGACCGCGTTTATCGATGCCCAAGCGCCCGCGGTTAGGCACTTAGGTAATGGTGAGGCAGACTATTTTTGGGCCACCTTTTCTAGGCCCCTCCTCTGTGCAGAGGAAAGCAGAGCGATCCTAAATAGGGCTGCTTTGTCGCCAGTTGTGCTGCCGAACTCAGAGTCCCACCTCAGTCGACTCCGGGAGCGACCACTCTCTCCTGGCCGCCTACGTGCAAGGTGTCAACTAGAGCCTCAGTACATCGATACCTCGACCCCACCGCCAGCACCTCATCGCCGCAGGACTTTCAGAAGCTCGAATCCAGGGATAAATGCTAGGGTCATCTGCGCGTGAATTTATTTATAGTGGACAAGCGGTTGCGCGGGTGCAAGTCCACTTCACTCGTCTCAACCTCTGTGGACCGGTAGGCCGGTACGATCGGCAGAGGTTGAGATGCAGCGGAAAGGCCGTAGCCACAAAATGGATCCTGACGTACGCCCTTGGGGTTTCCCGCATTACCTTGCCACATCGGTAGTTCATTACAGAGCCTTACCGTTGTGGACTTTTCGTTTACAGGGATCGTCCGTTAACTACTCCACAGGTATTCGTAGATGTAGTCCCCTTCTCTAGGTTTAGCCCACTGACGTGGTTTACCAGGGTGTGGCCGCTGTGACTACAACTTCTTGGAGCCACTAGAGAAGAGATTGCGGAGGTTAAATAAACCCGCTACACCCCATATTATGTATAATGGGATCGTCAGAAATTAGTGTCAAACTTCAAAATTGATCAAAGTAACCCCGGTTTACGGTACTAAGGTTTCCAGTACCCAAACAAGTTATTTTCTGTAATTTGAAACGCGATTTTACCTGCAAACTCTACCGTTGTCATTTTACACATGATCAAAAATCGGGAAAATCGAGAAAATCGCGTTTCATTGTCGGTAAACAGTACCTAAGTTTGAAGTAGGCCAAAATGTGACCCGTGTTACCCGTAAACTAAATAACCGAACAAATATGTTAACACAATTTCCTCTCTGAAATGGAATACTCAAGCAATGGGCAAAGGAGCTGCCGGCTGTTATTATTGACGTCATCAAAACTTGAGGTGGTGTAAAAAATTGCTCAATGAAATAAAATAATACACATTAGACCAAAAAAGTATTTCGTGTTCACAGATGGCATTAAGTTGGGTTACACCGACCGCAATGAATGTAGTGAAAAAATGTTTAAACAGACGGACGGACGGACAACAAAGTGATCCTATAAGGGTTCCGTTTTTTCCTTTTGAGGTACGGAACCCTAAAAACATTATTCTTTCTTATTATTTAGAACTCCATTCACACTAAAAATAGGTTACCTAAATATAAGGGTAAGTAACATAAAAGAGAATTGTACGTGGGTCGTTCTACTGTTTTAGCGACAATGAGCTGTCTCCGCGCTGAAAACTATCTGGTTTATTATATTTTGTTCTCAAACATGATCGTAAATGTATGCATTTATGTCACGAAATAAAGACATGAAGTTTCTTGTTTACGGCTCCCCCCATTTACTTCTTGGCCGGCGGCCGTGAAGTAATATATGGCGTAAGTATGAACGAAACATTATTGTCCGCTGCTCTAACTTTTTTAATTTGCGTACTAACACTAAACTGACAAAGGAAAAATTACATACAGCCAACGACCACTAGATTAAAAAAACAAGTTCTATGGTTCTTTGTATATTTATGTGCGGTTAAACATGGTGCTCGAATAGCTAATTCAAATGGCATCTTTAAAAAATAAAAAAGGTGGCAAATTACACTTTTTTTTTCCTAATTAATTATTTCACTAGTAGTTATTTTAATTTGAATATTTCCTCACAATGTTTGAGAAAAGCACTATACAAGCCTCGGCCGGAAGAGAGATTGCAGGACTTGTTTAAGTCTACCACAAACTCGTCCTGCAATCTCTTACTTCACGGCCTCTGCAGTATTGTACTATTTTGTAAATGCCCGAAATTTTGAATTACCTTATCAGTACAGTGCGAGTATACCTACTTGTTGTTTCTCTCGTTAGTGACTGTAAACTAACTTCATTATTTAACTCAAAACACCGTGACAGAGTAGCTGTCTTCGCTGAAAAGAGCCACTCTGGCACGGTGTTTTATAGAAAACCACTGAAAAGAAAAATACCTTACTAACATGAAAATAACTATCAAATAGTCTTCTTCAAACACATATAATATTATTATGTTATATTATATTTACGATTTTAACAATTTCTACCGTTGTCATTTTACAAATACCGTAAAGTAACCGTAACCGTAAACGCTTCATGCAAAAAATTATCGTACAAAAAAGTGCGATGTTCTGGAACAATTAAACAATATCTGGCTTGCAATCGATAAGAAAAAATGTAAACACGAGATTCATGGCTTATTATGACCCTGTTTTCTTTGTATATTGAAAGAAATGTCATATACTATAGAAATAATGGGACCAAGGCCCCCGGTGAGCAGAGCTGCGCTGGGATCGAATCAGCGACCTCCTGCTTTCGCAGCAAACGCCCTAACCACTGGGCTACCCGATCACCAACAGTCCTAATAACTCTTCTTTGATTCCCGTTAACTTTAACGGAAGTTTCTTAAGGTTAACTCGAGTTAATTTCTCTAAGAAACTAGTGTCTACTATGAAAGCTTTTGAGATATTCTATGAATTCGGTGGCGGGTTGGCGTAGTTGGTAGTGACCCTGCCTGCTAAGCCGATGGTAAGGGCATTTATTTGTGTGATGAACACAGATATTTGTTCCTGAGTGATGGATGTTTTCTATGTATTTATGTATTTGTATATTATATATATCGTTGTCTGAGTACCTGTTACACAAGCCTTCTTGAGCTTACTGCGGGACTTAGTCAATTTGTGTAAGAATGTCCTATAATATTTATTTATTTATTTATATTTATGAATCAATTTATAAAAAGGGTATACCCTGAAGTTGGTCCCATATAAATTTGGAATAAAAAAAACCAACCGTAAGGGTAGGAAAATAGGGAATGATTGATTTTTCACTCACCGATTGTTACGTATGACCACGCATAACTTTCTACAGAGTTGTCAGATTTTTGATAATTATTCGCAATTGTAGGGTAAGTATTCACTTGCGTTATTGAATACAAAATAATTCTTTTTTTCTTTTCAGTTTCAGTTTTTCGGCGGTTTTATATTTTTGTTAAAAAAAAATTGTGTGTAAAGCGAACAAATATTTTATTTTTCGATTTCGACCAATAGCGATATAGATACCTATTAACATGCAAAGCAACGTGTCGAATTTAACGGAAAAAAACACGGTGTAGTTTAGTTAAGACAAATGGGAAAACTAAATGAAGTAAAATGTTCAATTTAGAATAAATACTACCATTACAATGCAAAGGTAGTTACAATATAAAGCCTCATAAGTACGGACCAAAAAAGAAAAGGAAATGTGAAGAACCCTAATTTTTAATGACAGTAATTTAAAAGTATGGTTTATTTTTAAAATTTTGATAACAACTTATAAATCAGTTGCAGTTAATTTTCTTTAACATGCCTTAGGCAGTCATAACTCATATTGCAGAAGTAAGTAAGCACTTTACTATTTTTCCTGAATTTCTTAATGAACTTCGACTTACGTTTTAGATTGCCTTTATTGCTGCTTGCCTCTTCGGTTTCGCCCATGCCAGCGGTCTAGCTCTAGCTGGTCATGGTGCAGGCCTTGGTTACGGAGCTGGTCTTGGCCACGGCGGTCTCGGTTACGGCGCTGGCCTCAGTTACGGCGCTGGCCTCGGCTACGGAGCCGGCCTCGGCTACGGCGCCGGCCTCGGCTATGGCACTGGCTTGAGTTACGGATCTCCAGCGACGTCCTACGTGCACCGCGTTGACTACAACACTGGCCTTGGTGGCTACGGAGCTGGTTACGGTGGGCATGGCGCTGGTTACGCTGGCTACGGTGCCGGTTACGCTGGACTTGGTGCTTATGGCCGTGGCGCCTACGGACACGGAGTCGGTGCCTACTGAGGTTATGCTGGTTGGTAGAAAAACCACCGCTCAAAACAAGATCTCTGTTCCTTGTGTTGATGCCAAGAATGATACTGCCAAGCTGCAACCAAGCAATGTTGACTCGAAACTCGATTGGAACTACCCCAAAGGAAACTATACACTCCTCTGCCAACTGATCTCTGAAGTGTCTTGGGAAGAAGTTCTTGAAAGTCGCGATGTCAGCACTGCTTTGGTGCGCTTTTATAATACAATATACAAGATGTTCGATATTTGTATACCTAGGAAACTAAGATCTGATAAAGTACGCAGACGTTATCCAATATGGTTTACAGCCGATTTAATAAAGGACATCAGGCATAAAGATCATCTTCATCGTGAATGGAAACGAACAGGTGACAGTGCGATATATGACGATTTTTCTAGGCTAAGGGCAGCTGTAAAATCGAAAACCACAGTATCCTATGAGAATTATGATGTGCGGCATATCCAAAGCAAGATAGCTTGCGAACCTAGGGCGTTTTGGCAACATGTGAGCAGTCTAAAATCCAAAGGATTTGAACCGCAGGTCAATTATGAGGGAAAAATGCACGAAGGGGTTGAAGCAGCTCAGGCCTTCTCAAACTTTTTTTCTAGCGTTTTTCTTCCGTCTGAACCTCTCCTTGACTTTGATAGCATCATCCGTAACGACTCAACATGTAATGCAAACTACATAAATGTACATGAGATATCCCTTGCTGATTTAAAAATTGGTATAGCTCATTTAAAACCTCAGAGCTCCCCTGGCCCTGATAGCATACCTGCATTTGTTATCAAGGGATGTAAGGAATGGCTAACTGGCTCACTACTTCACATTTTCAACTTGGTTCTTGGTTCTGGCGAGTATCCGTGTCAATGGAAGATTACGCGAGTACGCCCCATCCCAAAATCGAGTGAAACGTCCGAGGTCGAGAATTACCGCCCTATAGCCATTCTATCTTCAATTGCAAAAGTGTTTGAGTCAATCGTAAATAGACTTGTCGCATCCCAAGTAAAACCTTACCTTTGTGATTCTCAGCACGGTTTCAGGCCTAAGAGATCTGTCGAGACGAACCTATTAACTCTGGTTGACTCCGTCTCTGAGCATTTAGATAAGGGAATACAAGTTGACGTGCTGTACTTTGACTTTAAGAAGGCTTTCGATCGCTTGGATAATGACATACTGTTGAGCAAACTATGTAGCGTTGGCTTCTCGCCGAAGCTGCTCCGGTTGTTTGCCAGTTATCTGCGCGATCGACAGCAGTACGTGCAGCACGGTTGCTTCGTATCGAAGCCCTACCACACACGTTCCGGAGTCAGTCAGGGTTCGATTTTAGGTCCGTTTCTCTTTGGCCTAATGATATCTGACTTAGCTGCAGTCCCGAAGCACGCCAGGTGTTTATTATATGCCGACGACCTAAAGCTCATTTATGGAGTGCAGCAGTTGTCCGACTGTGCGTCTTTGCAGGAGGATATTGATCGCCTTTATCAGTGGAGCTTTAAAAACAAGCTTCTTTTCAACAATTTGAAGTGCTCCGTGATGACTTTTAGCCGTGCCAATAGTCCCATATTCGCTCAATACCTGCTAGGTCCTGATCCCATAACTCGGGTACAGTCTATACGAGATTTGGGTGTCATCCTCGATACGCAGCTCAACTTTCATGAGCATATGAAAGCCTTGGCAAAAAATTGCTATCGGAGGTTGGGCTTTGTAGTTCGGAATGCGCAAGATTTCGATAACGTCAGGGCTATTAAATTAGTGTACACTGCGTTAGTCCGGAGTAAACTCGAATCCGCATCGGTCATTTGGAACCCGCATGAGGACAAGTACATCTTGCTTCTGGAAAAAATCCAGAAAGCCTTTCTGCGATTCTTATACAAAAAGACTCACGGGTATTACCCATATTTGTACCCGACAAAGTTCCTGCTTGGCGTTTTAGGGTTTAATTCCTTAGAGGTAAGGCGCAACTATGGGCTCTTAACTATTGCTTGTAATATTCTACGGGGGAACTCGGATTGCCCAGAACTGGTTACACAGCTCGTACGCCTGTTCGTTCCATCTATAGCTAAGGCCCAATTTAATTTTCGACCACGAAGTCGTCACCTATTAGATGTGCCTAAAACACGCACTGTGTCCCATGGCAAATCACCACTTGTCCGCGCTCTACGATATACTAATGCGCTCCTCGCATCAGAACCGGAATGTGATGTATTTGCAAGTAGTTGGATGGATCTGTGTAAAGAATGTATGAAGTTCTGTGAGGCGATGGATAAGCGTGAATCTACTGTCTTGTATTAGTTTTGTTCTGTTTTGTGTTTTCTTGACTGTATTATGTACCTAGTTGTATAAATAATGCATGTACATCATAAATTTCGCATAATTTTTGACACAATAAAATAAAATAAATAAAAATACCCTCCTTTGGTTTACTTTTGTATGTACCCTGTATAACATGACTAATTTTATATACTCGTACTTACCTAATAAGTAATTATGGTTTAAATATTCATTACTTTTTATTGACAGACTACCAGCGGAGAATAATTCAATGCATTCCACTAACAACTTTGACGAAAAATACTTACTTCTTTCAAATGTGTCAAAAATATGGCAAAAAATAAATTAAAAATTATAAGAAACCTTACTGCTTAAAAATTTAACTAAAAAAAAAGATACAAGTCAAGTATCATAATCAGAATTTGTAAAATAGTAATGGCCTTTATAATTGGATTAATTAGCACTACCTCACACAAATACTTTAGTTACTTTTATTCTACATCTTGTTTCATGTACCTATACCATACCATACCACTCATTTAATAAGACAAATGTTAAACAACTATTAAATATCTACAAGTTTTTCAAGTTTAACACATTAATATGCTTAAAATGTCTGTTGCTCTGAAATTTCAAATGGATTTTGTTTTGACTTTCACAATTCGGAAAATTATTCAAATTCTAAATTGTGTAGACTGTGCAGGGAAACTGTTCTACCTTGGACAATGTTGTACTTAGGGTAATCGATGTTTTCTCGAAATCCTCTGCCTCGTTTTTGACACCTAAAAGTATTTGGTTTTCGCTAAGTAATATTTTTTTCACCTAACGGGAGATATTCAGTGAATGTATAATATGCAGTAGGATATTTGAGTCTAAACTAACTACCAAATGGTAATTATATGGAATAATTATCATAACTATAATTTGTAACGAATGTTTTTTTCAAATTTAAATTTAATTACGAGGCTTGTAAAGTAATACAGTAATAATGGCTCTACATTGTACCTTTGACACCTAGCATTTATTGTACCTCGGACACAGTCCCGAGTGGGTTTACCGTATTCTGACTTCTATTCTTAAACTACGAAACGTAACTATTGAAACAACCCGGACGAAACTAGCTGTCATGCCGTGATGGTTTTATTAGAGCCCCCGGGCCCCCCTTAGTATCTTCTAACTTGCGTTAGCCATCTTGCATTAGAAATTTGTCATGTGTTAAATATTCTATTCTAATTCATGCCTTTTCATTTGATACCCATATTTAGGGAGTTACCTACCTATTAAAGAATATGTAACGGAACACTTTGTGGCGGCAGCCATTTTGGATTTGATATTTGTCATAGTGTACAGTGTTATACTAGTCAAGGGGATGAGAGAGCCATGAAAAAATATGCAATCTGCCACTTGCTGGTGGTGGCCATCATGGATTTACAATCATACTAAATATATACAATTGTAGTGTCATCAGAACGTAAGGTTTATACCTGTCGAAGGAAGAAAGTGAGTATACACGGTGTTTCACATAAAACTAAAAACCTGAAAACAGTTTGTTCTGAATCGAGAGTAGAATCGATTGAGCTATATCTTGATGGGGTTTTTTATTATTATTTGTATTATTAGTTATTTTTTGCGTACCCAGTCTACAAATTCGTAATACAACATTGTGCATTTTGCATTGCTAGAGGTTGTATACCTTTTTCAGTATTTAGGGGTATTCTGGGAATAATGGCTGGTTACTTGGACGATTATTTTTTCCGCTACGAGTTTGACGTTGTTTGTCAGTTTAATTTTAATGTTCATTTGATTGCGTTCATATTTCAATTATCATGGCGTTTAGATATACGGATGTGCAATATTGTGAAATGGTCAGAACGCTAGCACGCTGCAATGACAATGTCAACTTAGCGGTAAGGCCTTATTATTATCATGAGGAGTTTGGTGTCACCGTGGCGAATGCCACCATGGCCGCAGCTACTCAACGGCTTCGGGACTACGGTTCTTTTCGACCACCTATGGCCAGAAAAAGGCATGTTGAAGTGAACCCTGCTGTCGAGGAGGCCGTCTTAGAGTATTTTCGCATTAATCCGACGGCTAGCACACTACAAGCTGGTCGTCGGTTTAACTGCAATCACAAGGTTATTTGGAGAATTTTGAGAAACGACCATCAACATCCTTATCACTATCGTCTGTGTCAAGAGCTAAACCCCAAGATTATGTGCCCCGTGTTGAGTTTTGATTATTATCAATTTATCAATTATTAATCCGACGTAATATCGTACTGTTACTTACATCAAACAGTAAACTATTGACATAATTATATATGTATTTTTTATATATATTGTATACAAGTATAGCTTCAATAAATAATGAAACCTCGCCGGCGGGTCAATCCGTTATTCAACGAACTTGTGGAAAAGTTGAAGGTAGATTCAAGATGGTTGATGCTGATAGATCGAATGAGAGAATGTGAAAATATTTTACCCAAATAACAAATAAAATCTAACGTATCCTATTTTACTGAGTTTTTAGGGTTCCGTACAAAAATGGTAAAAAAGGAACCCTTATGGTGCGACTCAGTCTGTCTGTCACATCGTTCAATAACTACTCGATAACTACTTAAGCTACCGATTTGAAATTTGGGATAGTTATAAACAAAGTTAATCCAGACACATTGAGAGAAGAGTTTTTATATATTTTTATTTATTTTCAATGAAAAATGCCAGATAAATTAGGGGGCAAAAATTAAAAGTTTAGTTACTAGGTCATGTGGGGTATCATTTGAAAGGTCTAAATTTGCACATTCGAAAAAAAAATTTTAAATTTTTTTTTCAATGAAAAAAGTTTGATTTATAAACGAAAATGTTTTTACACAACCTTGATATTATCCTAAATATTACAGGAAAATTATAACATTGGCCCTAACTTCATTAGTTTTTATTTCGTTTATTTATTTTCTTCCTTAGGTTAGGATTTTTACAATACGTATATAAAAATAAAATACAAAACAAAATACAAAACAAATACACATTATAAAAAACCTTACCTAGAGTGCCGCCGCCGGCAGGGCTGGGCCCAGGCTGCCGGTGGTTAGGGCCGCAAAGAGAGGAACCTTCGGACTATGCGCGCAGTGTCCAGTAGTATTACCGCCTTCTGCATCTGACCCTTGATACAACCACAACTTCGTAGCCTCTCGAGATGTTGGTCGAGACTCTTCGCTATAAGACCGTTCGCCGAAACAACTATCGATACAATGATCGCCGAATCAACCTCCCACATGGCGGTTACCTCGTGAGCCAAGTCTAGGTACTTGCTGGATTTGTCCTTCTCGGCCTTCATTAGTATTATTATTATTATTTTTAGGGTTCCGTGCATCAAAAGGAAAAAACGGAACCCTTATAGGATCACTTTGTTGTCCGTCCGTCCGTCCGTCCGTCCGTCCGTCTGTCCGTCAAGACCATTTATCTCGGGAGTGCGTAAAGGTATCGAGTTAAAATTTAAACTATATACTAAGGTCTACGGTCCCTTGAAACCGTATTCCGCGTTTTCCGAAATTCATCCCCTAAGGGATAAAAAGGGGGTTGAAAGTTTGTATGAGATGTGAATCATTATTCAGGTGGCAGATTTAAAACTTCGTTTATAGACTCTTTGATACTACACAAGAAAAGTATATTTAGCGTTTTTCAAAATTCATCCCCTAAGGGATAAAAAGGAATTGAAAGTTAGTATGAGATGTGAATATTTTTTTAAGTTACAGACTTAAAACTTCGTTTATAGACTCTTTGATACTACACAAGAAAAGTCTATTTAGCGTTTTTCGAAATTCATCCCCTAAGGGATAAAAAAGGAATTGAAAGTTAGTATGAGATGTGAATTATTAAATATTCACATCTCATACTAACTTTCAACCCCCTATTAATAGTTAGGTAATTTACCAAATAAAATCCTAACATATGTCATAAACATGCCGCTACGCTATGCAATGGGTGTTTCGCATCCGACTTTCTAATTAACCACTCACATGATTCCGATTTTAACGAAAGGTGCCCTAAATTGCTCGGCCATTTTGCAGATACGACAGCAAAGTGTCATAATATTTTCAAAAATCGATTACTTTGCTTCTGCAAAAGCATTTGCAACGATTTTTTCGGTTTTATAATGTTAAAGAAACAAAGAATTATTTTATTACTTTGATTATGTGCTGTTATAATAAAAATAATAATTAAAAATTCACAAAGTTGACCGAGGTAAATAATTGTTAAGTCTTAGTAGAAAACTATTTTTATTTAAAAATCTAAATCGATAACGTATTATTTTTTTTACTTTATTTTAAAGAAGACTTAATAAGCTTTATATTGATACTAAACACCTTGATAGCTCACTTATAAAATTGCAGAGTAAAACTAATACAACTTCCGACAAGAAACTTTCGAATTGCTCAAACTGCCGTGAAACTGTACGTGATGTTCATGATTTTTTTTTGGTTAATTTAGACACTGAAGTACTAAAATATAGTAAATAACAGTTTAAAACACTAATAATCTTGAAATAAAATGCATAATTTATGCAATTAACATGATAATAGTGGCTTAATACTTAAAATAACAAAAGAGTATTTACGTACCAACTAAACTTACGTGTTTTTAAAAGGGCCGATTTTCAACAACCGAACTTACTTATAACTACCACTGACACGTTTAATATACCTATATGCACCGTAACATACACTTTACAACAAATGAAGCACAATAAATAAATAAGAACTATTAATACATACACTTATACCGATTACACGCGTAAATAAACAACAGGTGACAACAGCCGCGGCCGGCGAACTAACCTAAATCACTCAAAATCAAAGATGGCTACCCATTTAGGGCAGATACACATCAGTCGCGCGCGCAATAGGATTTTTTAAATTGTAATTTTAATTCTTTATTTAATCGTACAATTATTTAGTTCATTCAATGTAAACATTTTGAATGAGTAAGTAATTACTCATTACATTTAGTAGATGTTTGTTATTTATATTACAGTCATTATATCCAAAAAACCGACCCTACACGTGAATAAATAGTTCCTGCTTACACTCAAAGTGACCCCCCCCGAGGGACCTACGAAAAAAAAACCAAGAACTGACTTTTTACGGGTCCAAATCTATAATTACTGAACTACATCCTAAAACGCGTATGCAACTCGTTAAGTGTAACCCATGCCTTACGATATGCAAAAATGCTTTAGGCAACCGCAGAGGCCAGGTTTGTACTCACAATTTACCGTCACATGTTTTGATCGCTAATCCTGTATAACACACAGTGATTTAAAACATTGTATAGTTTATTAAAGTAACTTAATAATCGCACTATTTAATGGCTATTGGTTGCTCAAGATATATTTGGTAATCTTAGAAATGTAGGGCATTAAAATCAGAATCACGTCAAAAATCTACAGAACTTTTGTTTTGAAATGAGGTTTCTTGGTCATTAATATTAAGTAGGTCAGAAATATAGTTTTAATCTAATAAAACAATAAACGCGGAGCAGTTTGATATATAATACTAATAGAAATATATGAATTTGAATACTTAAGGCATTTTAAAACACGCGGCAACTTTTTACACACTTACTTCCCGAACAACTTGAAAAGTAACATAGATAAAAAATACTATGGTTATGTCTATGTGGACAAAACATTTTTTAAATATTGTCACGTTGGTAGTCTGTGTTTTAAAAATTGTTTATACCGTATCTGTGCAGCCTTTCACAGATAAAAAATAAAAATCTGCATATACTCCGTTTAGCAACTCAAGTTGCCACGATCTTTTAAGAGGTGCGCAATGTTGGCTACTCTAGCGGCCAGAATCATGTGAGTGGTTAAACAAGATTATTTATATAGTTGCAGATAGATATAAAATTCATTTATCGAGATTGTCGATAGCGAGTATATGATAATATTACGCGCCTGGCAGCTGTTCAGCGGTGAGTGTGAGAGTAAATGGGCAACCAAGGGGCTGTAAAATCGATTGAAGGTGTACAATTAATAGAGCTCTGAGGTTGGTGTGGTTATTATAGTCTGACAACCCAACGAGCGCAGTAACAGTAGGATAGAGAGCATCATACTGTCTTTTTCTTACGCTAGTGTTACCACCCTGAAAAAAGGGATGGATATAGTAATTTTGTCCTACTGTTACTGCGCTCGCTCTCTTGTCAGACTATAGCACCTATTTCATTCGAATATATCATTGCCAGGTGTTTTGATTGGGGAAAATCAAGTCAAAAACTTGTGTGCAATATTATAGACGAAAATATTCAGTCGATCACCCCACCAGGCAGCACCAGCAGACGACAATGAGCAACTATCACATCCACCGCTAAACAATTAATAATGATAGTATGGTAATTGGTAAGTAGTTGTAGTTTTAGTTTTACTTCTTATAAAAATTATTGTGTACCTACATTCTATTCATTGCCTTATTATACCTAAATTGTAATTTCTCCCTCTTTGATTGACCTTGGATGGGCTTAAAACCAGCTAAGCTGTGCCCATACCTTGTTCCTTTGTCAGTGCCTAATTCTGTATTTTATGTTCATTGTTTTAAATTGAAAGAGATGTCATATACTACAGAAAAAGTGACCAAGGTCCCCGGTGAGCAGGGCTGGGATCGAACCAGCGACCTCCTGCTTTCGCGGCAAACGCCCCAACCACTGGGCCACCCGATCACGGCAACCAGAGTCCGAAATTTCCTAAGTATATGCAATCCTTTCTTGTTTTTAAAACGCTTAAGGTGCGCTCACGCCATCTTACGGCTTAGACTTACGTCTAGTGCTCATTGTTTTGTTCAAGGAAATAAACGATTTGTATTTGCATTTGTATTTGTATGGCACACTAACTAGAGGGGTTAAATTGCATACCTATTTCCGCAGCTAACTTTTAGACTAAAAGTAATAGGCTAGACTAGAAAAATCTATTTAGTCCGTCTTTTAGATTATTAAAAAATATTGTACACGTATTTTTTCTTATGTTCGTCAAATAAAACATGATGAAAATACAGTGCGTTCAAATTTCGCGTAACGTCACTATAAGGTACAATTCTTACCTAGTAGTGACGTCACAAGCCCCCACCCCGGAACTTTGATCCTCTATATCTTCGTCAATTTTAGTTAAATTGAAAAAGGAAAAAATACGTGTGTAATCATTTTAGACAATCTAACTGAAGAACTAATTACAATGATAGTTTTTCAACCTAGTCGTCATCCCTATTGTATTGGTTATTTTGTTAATAATTTATGTTTAATTGAACAACTTCTTCCTAGCATTTTCCCGCGGCTTATGCCTCGGCTCATGCAGACAGCCTGGGGTCCGCTTTGGCAATTAATCCCAACATTTGGCGTAGGCACTAGTTTGCGAAAGCGACTGCCATCTGACCTTCCAACCCAGAGGGTAAACTAGGCCTTATTTTTATTAGTCCGGTTTCCTCACGATATTTTCCTTTACCGAAAAGCGATTGGTAAATATTAAATGCGTACGGTAATTTCCGAAAAACTCATTGGTATTTATTATTGTTTGTACTCCTCTAGTTAGCCACGACAGCTGGCTCTCTCTGAACGAACCTAATTAGCTATTACAAAGGACGTACTTATCACGGAGAGGGGATCTATTTTCGCGAGGATTTGGTTACGTGACGAGCGTGATGGACAACTTTGCGCCCCGTACGGCTCGAAAACTATCGTAGTTTTCGAAAAGGCCTCGTTTCGAAATAGGTAATTTTTATGTTTACTTTTATAAGACTACCCTTTAATTATGTTCATATATAGTTTTTATGTCTCGTTTTTACAACATTTTGTATCTATGTATTTCCCTTATATTACATACATCATTTTATATCCACATACGGAATAAGCTATGTATAACTTATACAATTCAACAATAGCGACCCAATTACTAGTGGGAAAAGAATGCCGGTGTTTTTCGCAAGAGTTCGAAAACTTTAATTCCTTTGGGTGTACCCAAAGGAACTAAAGTTATATAGAAAACTCGTCGGAAGTGAAATGCTGCCTACTTACGTTACTACCTGTGGGAAATCTCAGGCATATGAACCAGAACTTTTACTACTTCAGTAAAATTATCACGTAGCGGGGGTGATTTCGGGAACGTTCCTTCACATAGACTACTTCTTATAAACGTAGACTCCTCATTATGGAGGTTAATCTAAATATATTGTTACGTTTGAGGGGTGGGTACTTTATAAAAAATGCACTAATTAACCACTAATTAAAACTGAGGCTTTATTGCTACTTACAAGACACTAAACACAGTACTTGAACACAATTATCACACACTAATTTAACGCACTCGTCACTTTTACTTCACTCCGATTCGCTCTTGATCCGCACTGTATCGCATTCAGAATTGAACTACCACGTGGCTGCAGGCTGCCGCTATATATACCCGTCGGCGGTACTCCTGATGGTTCCAGAATGTTCCAGCCAAATCTCGCCTCGACAGGTCGGCTTCAATTCTAGTAAGTTCGCGAGTAAGTACCTAAGTACTTCTCGCGATGCTTCTAGACGCGGCTGGGTACTAGGCAGGTGTGTCCGCGAGTATTCGAGAACATTCTCGACTCTTGCCGTCTCTTTCTATACTTCTCTTTCACACCCTTCTCGAATGTTCCGTATAGCTATCCTTTTCTAAGAGTGGTCTCTTTCACACACTTCTCGAATGTTCCGTATAGCTACTAGGCAGGTGTGTTCGCGAGTACTCCAGAACATTCTCGATTGTTGCCATCTCTTTCTATCCTTCTCTTTCACACACTTCTGGAATGTTCCGTATAGCTAGCTCTTTCTAAGAGTGCTATCTCTTTCACTCTTTCGAGAAATTTCGCCATATACTGAATTGTACTTCAGGGGCCCATAAGGGGTCCTGAAAACGCCTGAAAACGGGTTTTCAGGTTATTGCGCCATCTGGTAGAGGGTGGCCTGAAACGAACTGAAAACATGTTTCAGGCGCCTGAAAACAACGGTAACTGGGGTAAATTTTGAATCTTCTAGTATGTGAAAGAGGCACCTCTAAAACGGCCTGAAATCACTTTTCAGCCTGCTGAAAACGCTTCTAAGGCATGAAAAATCACATTTGAAGTTTTGTTCACATGACCGGCGTAACACTACCCCCTCCTAAGACATGCTCGTCCCGAGCATCATCATTATTGCCGTGGTATCTCGCCAGCCGATCAATGTGAACAATCTTACATGGGCTTCGTGAATTTCGCTGTATCCGATACGTGACGTCGTTGATTTTTGTGACCACTTTATATGGCCCTTCCCAATTTGGAGACAGTTTCGGGGATTTCCCTTTCCTTCGCATCGGGTTATGTAGCCACACCAACGAACCTTCCTCGTACCCCATCTGGTTAGACTTCCTGTCATATCGAGTCTTCATTTTTGTGCTAGCTTGAAGCCCCTGTTCACGAACTAGGCTGTGAACGTCATCAATCCGATCCCTTAAATTGCATGCATATTCTGAGATGCACCTTGGAGTATCCGGGGGTCGACCAGTTAGGAGATCAGCAGGTAACCGAAGCTCTCTTCCAAAATTCGCATACGCTGGAGTAACCGCCGTACTTTCATGGGTTGCTGACCTGTATGACATCAAAAAGAGAGGAATATGCCGGTCCCAATCTTTTTGGTGAGTCTCGACAACTTTGGCCAGGTGTCTCTCCAACGTCTGATTGAATCTTTCGACCATTCCATCCGATTGTGGGTGATATGCAGTAGTCCTAGTCTTATGCAATCCCATGATTCGACAAGTCTCCTGAAACACCGCAGATTCAAAATTTCTGCCTTGGTCACTGTGTATTTCCAGGGGTACTCCAAAGCGGCAACAAACTTCATTCACTAACTTTTCCGCAACTGTGACTGCTTCCTGATTAGGAATGGCAAATGCCTCAGGCCATTTGGTGAAGTAGTCCATTACGACAAGTATGTACTTGTTGCCAGAGTCTGTTGTTGGGAATGGCCCTGCCACATCTAACGCAACCCTTTCCCAGGGCGCACCGACGTTGTACACCTTGAGTGCTCCTCTGCTTCGGGTCTGCGGTCCTTTAACCGAAGCACAGTTTACACACTTTTTGCACCAATTCTCGACATCTTCACGGCAGTGGATCCAATAAAATCGCTGTCGAATTTTCATTAAGGTCCTTTTCACTCCAAGGTGTCCACCAGAAATACCGTTGTGGAAACTTTCTAAAACATCTTTCATTTTTTTTCTCGGGACGACAACTTGTAAGTGCGCATCTTTCCCATTAGCCGATTCCCATTTCCTGCATAGTACACCGTTATGCATGAGCAAGCTGTCCCATTGTGCCCAGTAGCTTTTTGTTGTCGTACTCATTGGAGCTACTTCACACCATTTTGGTTTGACTACATCCGCACTAATCCACTCAAAAATGGGTTTAACGTCGGGGTCCTCTTTTTGTGCTTGTTGCATGACTTCATCGCTCCATTCCTCACTAACTGTGTCTGTTCTCAACATCCTCAAACATTCCTTGCCCTCTTGTTTAAGACAATGCTTACAGTCATCTGGGCAAGGTCTTCGAGATAGAGCATCCGCGTTTCCGTGCGATTTCCCACTGCGATGTTCGATGACAAAGTCATATTCCTGAAGCTGTTCAATCCACCGGGCCACCTGTCCCTCGGGATTCTTAAATTCCAACAACCATTTCAGGGCAGCATGATCAGTCCTAATTCTAAATCTTCGCCCTAGCAGGTATTTACTGAAATGCTGTAAAGTCTTAACAACTGCCAGTAGTTCCCTCCGTGTGACGCAGTAATTTCTCTCAGGTTTTGACAACGACTTACTAAAGTAGGCGATTACGACTTCGTTATCTCCCTTCTTTTGTGACAGAACTCCTCCAATACCTGTATTACTCGCATCCGTATCAACAATAAAATCAACTTCTGGATCTGGATAACCCAGTATTGGAGTTTGGCAGAGTCTTTGCTTCAGGTTGTTGAAACTTTCCGTACACCGCTCGGTCCAATCAAATTGTCGCTTTTCTTCAGTCAGTTCATGCAACGGTTTTGCGATATCTGAAAAGTTCTTTACAAACCGCCTGTAGTATGAACATAGTCCTAAGAAGGCACGTACAGCAGTTTTGTCCTTTGGTATCGGCCAATCCTTCACGGCGCTAACCTTTTCAGGGTCTGTCTGAATGCCATCCTTCGAAATCACATGTCCCAAATAATTGACTTTTCGTTTGAAGAGTGAACATTTCTTTGGACTCAGTTTAAGGTTTGCCTCTCGTAACTTAGATAATACTTGCTCCAATTTGTTGAGGTGATCATCGAAGTCTCTTCCAACGATGATTATGTCATCCAAATAGACCAAGCAAGTGTCACCTAATAGACCAGCTAGTATCTGTTCCATCAACCTCTCAAATGTTGCTGGTGCGTTACATAATCCAAACGGCATGACATTAAACTGCCAGAGTCCCTTTCCGGTCGAAAAAGCAGACTTCTCTTTATCTTTATCCTTGATTTCGACTTGCCAATAGCCACTTTTTAAATCCAACGTTGAAAACCATTTCATTCCATTCAAAGTGTCTAAAGTGTCATCGATTCGGGGCAATGGATAGCTGTCTTTCTTAGTAATGTCGTTCAGGCGGCGGTAGTCGACGCAGAACCTCATAGTCCCGTCCTTTTTCTTCACTAAAACTACGGGTGAACACCACGGGCTTGTTGAAGGTTCGATAACGCCGCTCTTCCTCATTTCTTCAATCATGTCCTCTACTTCCTTCTCTCGAGCTACTGGAACTCGCCGAGGTCGTTGTCTGATAGGTGTGACATCACCAGTGTCGATCTCGTGTTGTACTACTCCAGTCCTTCCGATGTCACTGTCGTGCGCAGAAAAAACATTGCTGTATCGCAACAATAATTTCTGTGCCTTAGTCCGCTCTTCCTTGGTGAGGTCGTTACTTGACCCGTCCAATAACTTTTCTATGTCGATTGAAGACAGAGTATCTCGAGATTCCTTAGACTTTATAGGGTTCTGACAGCTTCGTATCCATGAAATTTCCTCGCATGATCCAACCAGAGCTCCTTTATTAAGGACGCACTCAGTGTCACTAAGGTTGAGAACTCTCACAAATGCTTTGGATGATGTAGTTACCACCGTGCGAGCCGCCATCCATGGTTTATCATTGCTGACTTTTTCCACAATTACGCAACGACGACATCCTTGTCTTGTGTCACATGGCAATCGTACAGGAACTAGCACCTGTGCCTTCGGCTGGAGGATAGTCCTTTTACTGCAGTAAACATTTCCACTTACCCCTCCCTCCATGGGCACCTCATCAGATCCGCATTTCAAGACTCCAACTTTTAAGTCAATTTTACAACCATGGCCTCTCATAAAATCCAGTCCAATAATGCAGTCATCAATTATGTTAGCAACGATCACTTTATGCCAGTAGCTTTTCTCACCAATTTTTAAAGCTACTCCTCTCTCCCCCTGGATGGGAATGTACTGGCCGGTAGCGGTTTGCAGCTGGAGATGCTTAGGTCGGACTAGATGACCTCTGGTCAGGTGTTTCAGTAGCCGTGAACTGATTACCGTCCGAGAAGCTCCGGTGTCAATGGTGAGGTGACATGGTATTCCACCAATTTCTCCCATGACGATCAGACTATTCCCGTCGTTAACCTGTGAGATCACTATTGGGACATTTCGACCACCAGCCAGCACTCGTCCCTTAGTCCTGGCTTTTATTCGTTTCCCTGCTGCGGCTCTGAGACAATAGAGCCAGTGGTCCTTGGCACCAGGGTTTGCCCTCGTTCGTTCCCACTGCGATTTTTCGGGCAGCTGGTTTGGATGTGGCCGCGCTCTCCACAACGGTAACATCGTGGTCCAAATTCACGACGGGGTGCAGTCGGCTCCCTTGCTGATACTTCACGCACCCTGAAAGGCCTTGATGGATCCTGGCGGACAGCTTCCACTTCTAGAGCGTGGGCCATCGCGTCCTTTAGAGTCCCATGGTGCCCTAATCGAACTGCCGCTCGTACTTCCAGGTCCCGTATTCCGTCAACGAAGGCCTGCACAAGCGTGGTGTCTACGAAAGAGGCCGATGTACGTTGGTACGCCTTTCTGACCAACTTCTCAATTTCCAGGGCCCACTGTTGCAAGGTCTCATTACGGCCCTGTGTTCTATCCTTCAGCTGAGCTCTGTAGACGTGTTCAAGGTGGCTATCACCATAACGGGCCTCCAACGCTTCTAGAAGCCGGTCGTACGATTTCTCTTCTCCTAAGGCTTCGAGTATTGTAAGAGCCTCGTCACGAAGCGCTAGGGTTAGAGCTGTCCTGGCTTGTTCCTTACTCCAGCCGTTAGCCTGAGACACGGACTCGAATTGTAGCTTATATGCTGTCCACGAAGATGTGCCGTCAAAAGGAGGTACCTTAAACCTTCCACTTCCTGACATGGGTGCATCTGATACGCCGGTACTCGTACCACTGGCCACTTTTATTTCCAGTTTCTCGAGGCGGTTCTTATATGTTTCAACTTTGTCCTTGACGTCCGTCAATTGGGTTGTGTGCTGAGAAACTTGAATGTCTAAGTCCATTAGTTTCCCCTGGACTTCGCTCATCTCCTGCTTCCATTCAGCCGTGGTCTCATGTACCTCCCGAAGCATTCTTGCCTGTTCCTCTTGTTTACGAAGAAGAAGTTGAGACTGTTCATCCTGTTTCGTGAGTTGACCACGTAGCTCCTCCTTCAGCTCTCTCGCTTGTTCCTCCTGTTTTCTCGCTTGTTCCTCCTGTTTCGCGAGTTGACCACGTAGCTCCTCCTTCAGCTCACTCGCTTGTTCCTCCTGTTTTCTCGCTTGTTGCTCTTGTCTTATTGCTTGTTGCTTCAAGAGTAGAAATATTGCGTTGATGTCGACGTCTTGCTTGGCGGGGGCGGCTGAGTCCGATGAACTGGCTTCTGGTGCAGGATTCTGACTTGCTGCAGCTTGGCTCCGGGTCTGAACTCCCATCGGCGCATCCTCACTCGCTGCATCGTGACTCCGGGTCTTGTCTCCCGTAGGCACGTCCTCACGTGGCGTAAATGGCATTTTCTATCCCACTTCTGACACCAAATGTTACGTTTGAGGGGTGGGTACTTTATAAAAAATGCACTAATTAACCACTAATTAAAACTGAGGCTTTATTGCTACTTACAAGACACTAAACACAGTACTTGAACACAATTATCACACACTAATTTAACGCACTCGTCACTTTTACTTCACTCCGATTCGCTCTTGATCCGCACTGTATCGCATTCAGAATTGAACTACCACGTGGCTGCAGGCTGCCGCTATATATACCCGTCGGCGGTACTCCTGATGGTTCCAGAATGTTCCAGCCAAATCTCGCCTCGACAGGTCGGCTTCAATTCTAGTAAGTTCGCGAGTAAGTACCTAAGTACTTCTCGCGATGCTTCTAGACGCGGCTGGGTACTAGGCAGGTGTGTCCGCGAGTATTCGAGAACATTCTCGACTCTTGCCGTCTCTTTCTATACTTCTCTTTCACACCCTTCTCGAATGTTCCGTATAGCTATCCTTTTCTAAGAGTGGTCTCTTTCACACACTTCTCGAATGTTCCGTATAGCTACTAGGCAGGTGTGTTCGCGAGTACTCCAGAACATTCTCGATTGTTGCCATCTCTTTCTATCCTTCTCTTTCACACACTTCTGGAATGTTCCGTATAGCTAGCTCTTTCTAAGAGTGCTATCTCTTTCACTCTTTCGAGAAATTTCGCCATATACTGAATTGTACTTCAGGGGCCCATAAGGGGTCCTGAAAACGCCTGAAAACGGGTTTTCAGGTTATTGCGCCATCTGGTAGAGGGTGGCCTGAAACGAACTGAAAACATGTTTCAGGCGCCTGAAAACAACGGTAACTGGGGTAAATTTTGAATCTTCTAGTATGTGAAAGAGGCACCTCTAAAACGGCCTGAAATCACTTTTCAGCCTGCTGAAAACGCTTCTAAGGCATGAAAAATCACATTTGAAGTTTTGTTCACATGACCGGCGTAACAATATAAAAGAAGAAGCTGACTGACTGAATGACTGACTGACTGACTGACATATCAACGCACAACCCAAACCGCTGGTCCTAGAGATTCCAAATTTAGCACGTAGGTTTCTAATAAAGTCTAGAGGTGCACTAAGAAAGGATTTTTCAAAATTCACCCCCTGAGGGGGTGATTTGGGGGTCCAAATTTTGTACGGGGAAACAAGATTAGTTGGTTTACTATATTTGGAACTTTACAGGAGTATTTATAAAGATAAATGACTTAACACCTTTTTCAGGTTTTTTGAGAATTCAACCTCTAAAAAGGGGAAAAGGGGTGAAAAAGTAAAAAAAAAACTACATGCGTATCGTTTTTATGGCTTATCGGGTCGCTGATTACGAAAACAACGAAGATGTTAATATCGAACGTGGCGAACGTGAAATACCATCTCCCCAGTTGTGGTGCGATGGGATCGAAATCTAAAAATATCAATATGGGTGTCGTTAATGTTAATTTCTGGTTCTAGAAATTCCAATTTAGTACTTATGTTCCTTAAAAGGCTTATGGGTCCACAAGGAATGGAGTTTTCAAAATTTACCTCCAAAAGGGGTGAAATGGGGGTACAAAGTTTGTATGGGGAAACATGATTAGTTAAACTATTTTATTTAAAACTACACAAGAGTATTCCTAAAGATAAATGAATAAAGACGTATATTCGATTTTTTGAGAATTCAACCCCTAAGAAGGTAAAAAGGGGTGACAAAGTAACCTCGATTAGAACCACAGAAGCAACCAATCGCTAAAACAGTAGTTACGAAATTGTGTGCTCGAGGAAATATTGGGCTAGATGACCTATGAATCTCATACTTATGTGAATATAGAGAAGATTCTAGAGATTAGAGTGGTCCTTATTTTTTTTAAATATTAAATTTAAAAGGGGCAACCCTTTTTTTGTGTTCACTGACATAAAAGAACTACGTCTGATTTTCTATGGAATTTTTAAACAAGTTAAAGGGTCGCTACCGATTATTGAATATTCAACATTCCCATTAACAAAGTAAAAAAAATATATTTTTTCTTCTTCTTTTATTTTTGCTAGATGACGTGCCAGAGTATAACTTTATAATATATGACTTTAAAAACCGTAGCGTATGACGATGATACGTGAAAGTAAAGCAGGAGAAGTAACAGTTTTTGTTGACACAAATCAAATTATTATTTGTATGTCTTTCCCATCCCAACACGCAGAGGCCCTTTCGACAATTTAATGAAATGTAAGGGGTACACCGAGCGGATGTTGCACCTGCCCGAGTCATGGGACGCACGCAGAGGCAGCACCCGCGAGGGTGTAAAGACTATTGAGATTTAATGGAATCTAAAATATACTGGACTATTAGGTGAAAGTGCTGGACTAAATACAGGGTTATGGAGAATAAAATCGGACGTCTGCCTAACAAAATGGTAATAAATTTTATTTCCGGCAGACGGTGACTCGCCCACATAAGATGGGCCCCCACAAAAAGCGACATCTAAGATGGCTCGAGGGCAACACCGGTATGAGGGCTGGGGGTAGAGAGGTGTCACTGGACTTTAAACATATAGCCAACTCGCCACTTAGGTTTCCACATCTACCCTCGAGAACACAGCTCTCGCGACCCCACTCTGGACGGCCGGTTAAGGCAAGCCAGAGGCGGAGGACTTGGTCGGACGACGGAGTCCCCCAGGAGCGCTCAGGTACGTGGGGTCGCTACTCCCCAACAGCTCGCCACAAGCTGCCCTGCGTTGACTGATTGCACCGGTCGAAACCAGTGGGCGATGGGGTCGTCACATCCCTACGCCATAAAAAATAATTTTTTTTGTTATTAAAGTAGTAAAACACTTTATTAAATACACAAATGTCAATAACAATACACAAAAGTCAACTTAAAAGTACTCTTAACCGAAACCCTGCGATAATTAGAACAAAAAAAAAACACAGGAAGAAAAAACACCGCCTAAAACATACTATCCTAAATCTAAAAACGGCCCTTGAGGCATGGTACCTAAAATGCTGGCTGCATTTCCCCGCTGAATAGCAATACTAATACGTTCAGCGAGGTAACTGCCAGCTCTCCGGTCACCTGTTACCTCCCTCAGTCTTTTAGATAACACCCCAAAAAGAGACAAAGCGCCCGGGCCCCATGAACCCAGTGTCTCGACGCCAAAAGGAATGAAAGTATATTGGGCACCGAGTCCACTGTATTCCCCACCTTTGCATTTTCAGCTGCCTCCGCCGCAGCTGCTGCCCTCACCGAAGTTCGGTGGAGATGGGACGGGGCCAGCGTGTCCACACAGGTTGCATCCCACACCAACACCCGCCCCATACTCCACGGAATCAAGGAAATCCCATCCGGTCTTTTGCCGTCACTCCTCGAAACGCCGGTCGGTTCAGTGCCCTGCCTCCTTAGTAACTACAGCCAAAAGCCTGGCTCTATCCAATGCGCTGCATTGGCTAAGAAGCGTAGCCAAAACTGATTCGCATACCGGGTCGTCCCAATTCCTTTGTGACTTTGGGAAATCAGGAATGTCTTGACCGGGACACGTACTCAACCAAACATTCCTAGCGTCTGTCAAGCCTGAGATCTCACAGTTTGTACGAAGGATTTTCCCTACGAGACCAACAGAGCTATGTACTGACGACAAAAATGCTGGCAAAGCCACATCAGACATCCTACGTACACCTAAACCACCATGCCGAATGGGAAGGGACCCCTGACACCAAGACCGCTCACAGAATTTAATATTAAGGACCGACTCTAAATTATATAAAAAAAATAAAAATAAAAAAAAAAACAATCAAAGATCCCGAACCTTCCACAGAGGGCAGCAGCGAAGCACGTATGCAACTTTGGGATGAAAAGACAACATTTAATTATGGAGAGTGCATAGTGAGGACTAATTTCAAGTAATTGATGTAAGTGTAGTTGGAATTTTGAAATTGAATTTTGGACATACCCAGAAAAACTTTCCTCGAAAATGGGAGATCCCAGAAGGCAAAGCGTACTTTTATCCAGAATTTTAATATTGGGTGCCAGTCGGTTGAAACTTTGAATCAGATCATTCACGTTACCGCAAGAACTTGGTATATACAACTCGCACTTGTCAAAATTCAACTCTAGGCCTATATGTCTAAATTTGTCAATAATTATTGGCCATGATTGGAAATAAATGTTGTCCTTATATTTCATTTTGCTGCGGACTTCATGCGCCTGGTGGTTAACACAGTGAGAAGAAGATGACGGTGGTCAAAGTCACTGTTTTAACCACGAGTCCAGTAGAGTGGAATTTTAAGTAATTGTTTTATTTGTATGTGTGTATCGTGGTTAATGTATATTGTGTTAATTGTGTGTAAATTATTTTAATTGTGTGTTAATTATGTATGAGTCTTGTTACTCGAAATAAACAGATTTTAATTTAATTTAATTAAAGAAAAATTCGATGATACTGAGTTCACATCACCCCCTATGGTCCCATCATCCAAATACCATACATTGAACTTAGAAGACAAATCTTTAATTATCTGGTTTATCGCCAGACTGAAAAAAGCTGGCCCCAGGGGATCCCCCTGCTGGCAACCGACTTCAGACGACAACTCGTTAGACCGATACATGAGCTTTGTTGGATCCGCATAACAATGTAGAAGATAATTGTAAATTTCAGGAACGTGAGATTTAACCTCAGAGAGCAAAAAATCCCTGTTTAAGGAGTTGAACGCATTCCTGACATCTATCTTCAACAAAATCTCACACTGACCTAATTGAATAGGTTCAAAAGCCTCTTGCAATTTTGGCAAAATATATCGAACTGCAATTTTAGAAGCCAAGCGGCGAAACGTTAAACCTACAGCGATTGGCCTCACTCCCCCGTCTTTTTTAGTAAGTGCAATCAAATTAGCACCATACATAACGGGTACAATCTTCGGATGGATACCCCCCGCGTACATAAAGTTTATTAACTTAGTCATACTGGCAAACACTACTATATATAAAACACTACTATATATAAATTATAAATTGAAATAGAAAATGGGAAGACAAAGGTTCTTTCGCAAACTTTAATGGCCATTCTAAGTGTAAATATAATAATTACATCAGGTACCTAAATGTATTTCATCCTCGGATTGGCCTTCGTCGGTGTTGGTCTTTTTCTTTAGTATATGACATCTATTTCAATTTATGGGAAGTAACACGTTCGTGTGTTCGTCGCCGAATGCCGAAGGTTCTTTTTAACGCTTACAAGCTGTACATTTCTCATACGCAAGTGATCTCTGTCCCTTTGTTACATAATTCGTCTGTACTTCCGGAGAAGGATTTGAGGAAGGTAACGTAGTGGAAGCATCTTGTTACACTGAGCGATTCATTTCCGGCAATGGAGAACCATTTGTTCCAGGGGCTGAATTTGATCTACGTGGAACTCATATGACTGAATACTAATAGTAAAAGGAAAACATATTAAATGATATTTAAAACGAATCAATCACGTAACTAAGCCTATTTTTGCTGGCCATGTTTCGATCTTAAGGATGTTCGTCATCAGGAGCGACCACCCGCGACAGAGGCTAGTTATGCACTGCGGGCCAGCGCTCTCTTACGATCTCGAGTCTCATGAGAGTTTTATAGTAAAATGAAAAAGGGTTAGGAATAGTAACAAATGAACTTAGTTAATGATTATGATTTAAGTCTTAGTAATAAGTTTCGTAACCCTTTTTATGAAATTTTAGATTTTTTTAATTATGTGAATGTTTTGAATAATTAAATAAAACTAACTACACTATGACTCCCGGAGGATAATAACTATGTTATTACACTAAAAAATAGTTATTATCATCATAATAAGCATCATACTCCCCCCCAGTATAATAGCGTCTTGAGATATTAAGGTATGTGAAAGGAGTAACGGACAAAATTGGAACAGTACTTAAGAAATTCTCCATCAAGACTGTATACAAGCCGTTATTCAAAGTAGCAGATCTTTTACGCAGTCCAAAAGATGTCATTCCATACCAAAACCCGGGCGTGTACAAAATAGAATGCAGTTGCGGAAGTGTGTACATTGGCCCAACTAAACGGAGCGTACAAGAGAGGGTGAAGGAGCACATAGCGACAGTTAAAAACCGCCAAGTACACAAATCCGCGATCGCCGAACATCTTCTTACATCTGGCGTAAATCACTGGATTGAACTCCATAAACTAAGTATTGTCTCCACTGAACGCCATTATTATCCTTGAGTAGTTCGAGAGGCTATTGAAATCAAGAAACACCCTAGAAATTTTTATAGGGAGGATGGTTTTAACTTATCACCAACTTGGGGACCAGTGATACAGAGGTTGCAGCCAAGGGATATATCTTCGGATGTGCGCGGGGATATTGTGAGTATCGTGTGTCTGACTATTGACAATAATTAACATTATGTTTTGCGGGTAGTTTAAAATTTTATGTTTACCCCAAATTTCTACATAGACATTTCGTTGGGTAGTTACGAGTACACAAATCTCTGTTTTAACATTTTGCTGGGACATCAGTTAGCCGCGACCATGACCAGTGAAACCTGTGTCGAAACGTCGTTAAATAAGGTACGATAAAAAAGTGAATTCGCGTTAGACCCGTTTGATAATTGTGTTTAAATATCTGAGTCGGATTGTTCTAAAAGTATGAATAATATTTTTGTATTTTGCATAAATAAGTAAGTATGAACTAATGTGTGGTTATCTAACTTTTTCCCATTGCTTAACACACTGAGCGCAGGGAACCCGCTAGGGGAGTTCTCTGTGGGTGGTCGCTTTCGGCAAAGCGGAACAAACACAAAACGGGAACACGAACGGGGAAAACGGGAACGGGAACGGCACAAAGCGGGAAAATCACGGAATCGGCTACGAGCGTAGCGCGTAGCACTCACTGGCACTCAATGTGTTAACTGCACATATTAAAGTGAAAAAAAAAACTTTTTAGGTATATACCTTCTCGTCACTGCTATATAGAACCAACGACACTTACATTTTGATCCGAAAATTCAAAATATTTTAACGAATTCACATCGTTACGTATGATAATCGCTACAATAAATTTCAATATTTTGAGAGAAAGAACTATACCCGTGGATTTGCTTCTGGCGTGAGTAAATAAGAAAATAGGTGACACTTTGTTCTGCTTGGTGCTTACATGTCGAGAACCACTATTGGTTCCCGTCTATGAAGCGATATAGATAAACAACAACTCACTTTCAGAGCATGAGAAATGAAAATTAATATCACGTATTGGTACTATTCGTGAACTATTCGTAAATTTCGTTAGTGACCCCTTTTAAAATTTTATTTAAGATTTCATAAAGGTACAGTTAGCTGCAGAGTTAAGTGACATAAATTGTAGTAAAGTTCATCTTGACTTCCTATTTTACCCATTAAATTATTAGGTATGATTGTTTTTACGATACTTAACTGCAATCTATATATTTTTTTAATAAATGTTTTAAATGTTCTGCCATGCTATATATTATGGCAAAAGTTTTTTTAATGTGTTCTTTCTTTTGAATTTTATCGATATCATCTAATAAAATTAGTGAAATGTGTCCTAGCACTATCAAACGTCAGTACAGAGATTTGCACCCGTCACTCCGGTGTTTGGCCATAACTACTTAATCCGTAGTACTACATCAAACCGAGGTACGTGTGTTCTAATCCAGTCATTGAACTGACAGCATGTATGGAAATTTTGATTATTTGGGAAATAGTTAATAATAGCTGATTTTTTTAGTGTGACGGATAATTTGTGAGTCTAGTATCACATAGGCACCAAAATCCAACAAAATATCGTTTCATGCAAATCGTCAGAAATAGGTACACACATAAAGATAAAGATAAGATAAAGATAAAAAGAACTTTATTGCATTATCAACTTAGGTACAATAATTAATTTAGCCGAGGGCTATGCATAGCAGTGAGTGTACAGAAGTTGCAGGGGTCCCCGCACTAGGCAAGGCCTGTATCGCGGGAGACCACAACATGTTTCAATCGTTTTTCTTTCGTTCGTTCAATTCGTTTTTTAGTTGTTTAAAATGGGTCAGGACCATTTTTTACTTATTACCATTGTTTCTAGCAAAATAACATATCTATCACCCACACTTTAGGATACACGCCCGTTACTGTAACCCAATGAGCTACCTAGATTTACTCGCTCGGGGCCGTGATTTTTCAACTTTCATTTCTAAGTAGGTATTGCATTTGTACAGCCGTTCTCAGGTCATGTAGCTTTTAAATTTTTCTCATACATTTTTTTTTCACAATCTTACATAATTTTTATTGTCTATAGGTGGTGTACACATGGGTGATGGACTTCAACCGGAGCCTGTTGGGTGCGTCGACGCTGCTGGTGCCTCGGACGACGGCGGCACCGGCGCCGGCGCCGGGCATGCCTGCGTGGGCGCACAACTCCTGGGTGTGCGTGTTCGCCGCCATGCTCGTGGTCGCTATTGGCGGGAATGCTATCGTTATATGGATAGTCACAGGTGAGCACAAAATGTAAAGAATATCGCTCATAAATTTACACACCTTTATTAATTTACCTTGAACAAAGCGAATAACGATGTAATAAAATTCTACAAGTCTCTCTTAAGTAATTGTGTCTATGAAATATTAAACCATAATTTGGTACTACAATAATTTGGTAGATACGTTTTAAGATGAGATTTTACATAAATAGGTATATACAAAGAAACACTTCAACATGTCAAGCAAAACATGTATGACAAACAAAACATGTCAAGCGGCTCACAAGGTTTGCAAGATGTTTTTTTCCATTTTTTCTCAGATTTTATAATTTTCAACTAAAAAAAGTTGGTTTGGTACCAAAAATAAAAATCAGAATGCTGAATAAATGTTAAAAAATATCCATTCAGATCCGAGATACCGAAATTGAATACCGGTTAATTTGTATGAAAATAATACCGGTATACAATCCCTGTTGAAAAGTCTTTTGCAAAAGTTCCAGTGAATGAATCACCCGCGACTTGGTTCAACTTATGATTGACTTCTCAAAATAACTTTTTGTTTATTAGCCAATTATAACTTTTGTTACATTGTCATATACTTGCTCATTATTGCAGGTTGTATGAAACTGATGGATAACCAAAAGTTTGAAAATATCTTGCGTAAAAATGATTTCTAGAGGCCAGCCGAAGTTTTAAAGTTAAACTATAATAGGTATAAGTACATTTTTTTTTGCGCTGGAGTACATAAATACTTGATATTTAAAAGAAGCAAAATTCATTTTTTGTTTTACCCGGTTGTGGTATTTTGTTTTTAGCAATCTAATACACATACTTTAATTTTATGTTGTGTTTTCGGTTATTTGTCAAATTTCGCGCATAATGTGGACGATGTTTTAGGCAAATTTCTTAAAAAGAGAGGAAAACTGGAAGAATTCATGACCTCGGGCGAGACTCGAACCCGTGACTCTAGGATACACGCCCATCGCTTTAGCCGTGGCCTCCGAAATTCTCCACTATGATCATGACATTTTCCACTTTTCCTTTATTTCTAAGAAATTTAGTATCGTTCGCAGACGTCTCTTGTCTTTGTCGTTAGCAGATGACTCACACTAGAACTGATCGGAACGGGGCGCGACGGGACGATATCAATAAAAAGAATCACGCGACGATTTCTATAGAAACTGACAGATCGGCCGACCCGGTCACGTACTGGCCCGTTTCATTCTTTCTTTGGCCAATTTTAAAAGTGTCATGCACAATTTCACAAATATAATTTTTAAGAAAAAAAAAACCGACTTCATTTGGTTCCCGGTAAAAGTGAAATTTTGAATTTGTTTGAGTTAGCCAGTTTACTTCACAAATATCCAATACACCGCACGTGTACGATTGAAAATTGAGGAGCTTTCTTAATGTCCTAGGGCTTCCATCATGACACCCTTAAAGACGACGATGACCTAGAAAGGGAACGCAGGGCGCTATCGGTCCGAGGTAATATGCTCTCACGTAGGTTTGCGCGCTGTTCACGGGAGGTTAAGATCACCTTATTTAAAGCCTATTTTCAGACGTTGTACACGTGCAGCCTGTGGAGCAATTACACAAAGAGGGCGTTTAGTGGCCTGCGTGTCCAATACAATAACGCCTTCAGGGGACTGCTGGGGCTGCCCTGGCGCTGCAGCGCGTCGGGTATGTTCGCCGACAACAGCACGGACGGCTTCACCGCCGTGCTGCGCAAGCGCGTGGCGTCCCTGTGGGCGCGCGTGCAGGGCAGCCCGAACACTCTCCTGAAGGTGGTCGCCGATCGGACAGATAGTCCTTTGGTCACGCATTGGATGTCAATGCACGTGGGGCCTAATAATAGGTTTATTAATTTAATGTAATATTTTATTTTATTTTATTTGTAATTGTTTATAATGTTTAGATATGTAGTTACTAACCTAGTTTCTTAAGGCAACATGTATTTATACTAACCAATTATGGATCATGTCCGAAATAAAAGTTTCAATTTCAATTTCAATTTCAAAATTACATTTGAAGTATAATTGTGGTGTATGCGCCTGCGCCGACCCGACCGATCAGTAATAAACTAGCTTCTCGAACTTAGAATCCTCGACCTTCTTTGGGTGCACTAAGTTCCTCACCAGTCGGTATGTCTCGTCACTTAGATACGTCAACAGCAAAGCGCACTTGTTTTTCTCATCCACCGCGTTTAACTTGATATACTGCACAAGGCGGCTCTTAAAAATGTCCCACTCCTGGGAATTATGATCAAATGTGTTTAAACTTCCGAGGAGATTAGCCATAATTAAAGTTTAAATAATATAATAACAAAGCACACGCGCGGGTTAACCTCCGTCTGTCGCCAGTGGGAAGTACTTAGGTGCGGAATGACAAACAACCGGTATGTATTGAAGCTAGTTTATTACTGATCGGTCGGGTCGGCGCAGGCGCATACACCACAATAATCAAACGGAACTCCCTTGTAGACCTTTAAACAAACAAAATAACAATGTGTTAAATTGGATGACAGACTGTAAATTAACGAGCATATTCATTATGCCATCCCTGATTATCAACATCAGGTCCACTCCAGCAAAATGATGGCCACAGTAAGAAAATGCCTAAGCTAATTATGAACACCCTCTAATCACAATTAACCTGCCGTTCAAATTTGAAGAGTTCTCTGAATTCTTCTAGAACTCCATCATCAGAACAAAAATCAAATCAAAAAGATGAATGTCACAACTAGGATAATAAGTAGAGCTAGGTTTATTAACCAGTTCCACTTTGCGATCCCTGGTCTTCATCATCAGATCAAGTTCATCAAAATTTTGGCTCCGCCAAAACACTGTTTTAGTTACTTAAGGAAACCCTCAAATCAGAATGCATGTGCCGTTAAAATTTGAGGAGTTCTCTCAATCCCTCATGAAGCCCATCATCAAAATATAACTATAATCAAATAGGACTATCTTGAAGGTATTTATTTACAAAGAAAAGATGAATGTCTCAAATCGGATGATAGAGCTGGGAATTAACAAGCAGTTCCACTTTGCCATCCCTGGTCTTCATCATCAGGTCCACTCCACCAAATTGATGATGTTCGTAAAGAAATGCTCGAGTGTCTTAAGAAACTACCCAAAACATCATGCATGTGCCTTTCAAATTTGAGGAGTTCCCTCAGTTCCTCATGGATCCCATCATCAGAAATTGATTTTGAAAAAAACGGAATAAATCTGGAACCATCTATTTTCAGAAAAAAAAAATTTAAAATCGGACGATAGTCCTGGGAATTACCAAGCAGTTCCACTTTGACATCCCTGGTCTTCATCATCAGGTCCACTCCACCAAATTGATGATGTTCGTAAAGAAATGCTCGAGTGTCTTAAGAAACTACCCAAATCATCATGCATGTGCCTTTCAAATTTGAGGAGTTCCCTCAGTTCCTCATGGATCCCATCATCAGAAATTGATTTTGAAAAAAAACGGGACAATCCTGAAACCATCTATATACAGACAAAAAAAATTTTTTAAAATCGGATCATAGTCCTGAGAATTACGAAGCAGTTCCACTTTGCCATCCCTGGTCTTCATCATCAGGTCCACTCCACCAAATTGATGATTTTCGTAAAGAAATGCTCGAGTTTCTTAAGAAATCACCCAAATCAGCATGCATGTGCCTTTCAAATTTGAGGAGTTCCCTCAGTTCCTCATGGATCCCATCATCAGAAATGGATTTTGAAAAAAACGGGACCAACCAGAAACCGTCTACTTTTAGAAAACAAAAAAAAAATTCAAATCGGTTCAGTAATGACGGAGTTATGAGTGAACATCCATTAAAAAAAAAAAAAATAAAAAAAAAAATCAGTCGAATTGAGAACCTCCTCCTTTTGAAATATTGAAGTCGGTTGAAAATAAAAATAAGGATGATAGCGAACACTTTCAAGTATTTTATAAAATTTCTCGGAAAATCCGTGCCTATTCAAAACCACTGAACTGAACCAGATCGCGATCTCCTACTTCTAGCGGAATATTAAAAAAGTATTCGAGAGACGGTCGGTCATTCGAGGCTTGTAGACCGCTGGTATAATAATTTCTAGGGAAGGAATATTATATCAAAGAATATTTCGGTCTAGTAATACGTATCCCGGCGTGTATATAAGTCTGAAAGCGGTCAAGTAGCGAATATATTTGAGTATCTACGTATTGAGTAATTTAGTAATCAAAAGAGGTCAGAATAGTAAATATATAAGCATAGGCTTACTAGGTAGTTTCCCTCCGCTCGCGAGTTTGCCTAAGTAAATATCGTAACGTTTTACTCCGTTTCTACACTTAACATTGACTCCATTATTTGTAGATACTTAAGCTCGTTTTTAGGGTTCCGTAGCCAGAATGGCAAAACCGGAAAACGATAATGATATTACAACCAGAGGTGTATTTTGTGTAGGTACCTACCGCTACTTAGTTTTGCGTATTAATAGCAAAAAATAATATTTTTGTGGGGAGCACCCCATAGGTCTGTATCTATATGTCAGAAAATTGATTTTATTTAATATGTACCTACACGTGGCACATCATCTGATAGGTCTTTAAAAATAACTTAAAGGTGCCTTGAACAAAAATTTGATTAATCTAATATTCTCAGAAATAATCTGAAAAAGTGTTCCCCCCCTCTAACTTTTCAATGGGAGGTCCAAAAACGTGAAAAAAATCAGGAATATTGGTCTGATATCCTACATCAGATGAACTTACCACGAAAATTATTTTGAACTTTGGTTAAGCCGATTTTGAGTTTTGCCCAAAAACTATTTAGGTACTTATAACAAAATAACTTAAGTGCCTTCATGATATAAAGGCTTTTTGCACAATTTTCTCATAGTCTGACGGTACGGAACCCTCGATAATGCGTAGTCCAACACGTACTTGGCCGGTTTTTTAGGATTAGAAATATAACGGTCAAATCTGCCTACGATTGTTCAATTATCTCAGACATTTCTGGAAAATATTACTCATAAAATAAGATTACATCATTTCCATTATTAATAACACAATGAAGAAAATAAGAAAAAGATATGCCAGTTTATACATCGTTTTCTTACAAATCGTAGTACGATATGTAGATAAATTAAAAAAAAACTAAATATAGGCACATTCATAATAATATACAGAATGTAATTTTTGTATATTTACAAGAGAGGATTCCGTAAATTGAAAAAAAAAACTAAAACCATCAACTAATATCAAATATGCGTTAATATTCTTATTTCTGGCATCTAAGCATCTATTAAAGGGTGGAGCTCAAAGTGATAAACCAACAAAACGAGTCAGTTAGCAAAATTTAATGGCTTATAATAATGTAAAATGAATGGGATATGGGCTTCTAGGAAGACCTGTAATTATACGTTAGATTCTGATCTGTCTAATTATTCGGGTTCATTCACTTTAAATTCAGACATGTTCAAGCATGTTTAATCAGGAGGGTGTCACTCCGCGTTTTTCTTTGACACAAAATCTTCCGCTTAAACTGTCAGGGCTCGCGCAACGCGCATTACCTCACGGGTGCGTTCAGATATATTTATTTTTCATACACCGCATACTAATTTATACTTAGATAAATTAATACCAATACTAATATACAATCAATAAAAATGTGTTCTTATACATAATACAAATAATGTTCAGATACATACCTATTGTGTTCCTATTTATATATGTTTATACAAATTGTTGTACTACCATACGCAACTGAAGCATGGTGAAAACCCTAATGTTAATGTCATCTTGACATTTGCATGCTTGACAAGCTAAACGTGAAATGTAGGAAAGAGAAGCTTCTTCACTTCACTATTACTTATTCTGTGGTTTAATTACGATTTGGCAGCAATTAACGGAGTGAGAGCATTGTAAATACAATCAGAGTAAACTGACATTTAGGTTATTACTGCGACTTATTAGAGGCGTCAAGTTCAAATCAACAGAAAATTACGTTGCGTTCACTATGAAAGCTTTGATGTAGAGCAACATCAAAGCTGATTTCAACACTAAAATGTACTTACACTAAAAACTACTCCATGAAATCAAAGTATTTCCAAAAGATAGTATTCTAAAAATAAGAATGCTGTCTTTACTTATCGAACTGTAAATAACTAATCAAAATGTAGACTAATGCTTTCATATACGGAAGTTTTATATACTCAGCTAGCTAAGCATACTATTAGGCAGATTTTTGTAATAATTAATTATCATATATTATGTTTGTACGAAAATATATTTTTAGGGTTCCGTAGCCAAAATGGCAAAAACGGAACCCTTATAGTTTCGTCATGTCCGTCTGTCCGTCTGTCCGTCTGTCCGTCTGTCCGTCTGTCACAGCCGATTTACTCGGAAACTATAAGTACTACAGTGATGAAATTTGATGGGAATATGTGTTGTATGAACCGCTACAAAATTATGACACTAAATAGTAAAAAAAAGAATTGGGGGTGGGGCCCCCCATACATGTAACTGAGGGATGAAAATTTTTTTTTCGATGTACATACCCGTGTGGGGTATCAATGGAAAGGTCTTTTAAAATGATATAAAGTTTTCTAAAAAACATTTTTCTTAAAGTGAACGGTTTTTGAGATATCAGCTCTCAAAGTCGTAAAAAGTATGTCCCCCCCCCTCTATTTTTATAACTACGGGGTATAAAATTCTAAAAAAAATAGAGGTGATGCATGCTAATTAACTCTTTCAACGATTTTTGGTTTGATCAAAGTATCTCTTATAGTTTTTGAGATAGGTTGATTTAACTGTAATTTTGGTTAAGTTATTGTGCTTACACTGAAAACGATGGCTGAACCTTATAAGTTTAGGCTCCATTCACCAGGTGTATAAATTGACATAATAAGTTTATTATATTTGCTGCTACGGAACCCTTTGTGCGCGAGCCCGACTCGCACTTGGCCGGTTTTTTAACGTAAAAACACGTAGATGGGCATTTTCAAAAATAGGGTACCATTTTCGTTTTTTTTTTAAATATAGGAAGTTTTGGGTTTTTTATAACCAGAATCACGAGTACTATTGATTTCCAAAAAGAAAAAGAGTGTCCCGTTTTTTTTTGTCAGCTTTGTAACGCATTTTTTCATACATTTCGTATGGGCCGTTACAAAACTGACTAAAAATTTTTGTATGGAAAATTGAGGACCCACTTTCATTAAAAGGGTGCACTTTTTTCTGAAAACGCCCAGATACAACACACAAGAGGCATGTGAAATAACGGGAGCATTTCTGAAGGAAAGCTGGAAGATAAAATTGTCTTTTGTTTCCTCGATTATTATCAAGATGATTAAGAGGGTTAAAATGATGAGTCATCATCTTAATTTAACCCTGTGAAAACGAATGCTGTAAAAGGCTCGTAACGTAGGGTCACGGTGTTAATACATGCGATCAATCCGTTCTATATATTTAACTTCAATGAAAGCTGGAAGCTTATTTTAAACCAGAGATAGAATCTGTGCGCAGTCTTATTATCCCATTTTGTATACAATTACATACAATTTGCATACAATTCATTATCATGTAACAGCTTTAGAATGGTGCAGACATAGACCACCTCAATTGCTAGAGAGAGCACGCAGCTCCCGGTTACACATAATTAATATCTTACCGACTAATTTACGTCGTATGGCTGCACGACCGCTTGTTCAGTTAAATCCACGTTTATGATCCCTGCCTGTGTAATTAAAAAAATATTTACAAAATTTATGTTTTAGGGATGATGTTTAAATGTTATACTAAAAAAACCGGCCAAGAGCATGTCAGGCCATGCTCAGTGTAGGGTTCCGCAGTTTTCAGCACACTCTTGCAGAGTGTGTCCGCTGAGCCGTGGAAAGGGCGGTCCTAATGGGCAACACGGGGGTGGCAGATCTCTCGCTGCACAGCGTCATAACAGCGATGCTGGGCAGCGAGAGGAAATGGAATGAGGTGGCCTCCTTCTGCGAAGAGGTTATGTCGCAGAAGGAGGCGGCGGAAAGGGAGCGGGAAGATGCAGCTGACGCTCCCCCGCTCCGTCGCAGGCGGCGGGGTCGAAGGCGTCTGGCTTTCATTCGCCAAGACCCATAATGGGGCCAGCGGGATCGGGTCCCGCATTGAACGGCCCCACGTCGTCGGGGGGGACGTCAAAGCGTTTTTGATCTTGGTGAAATGTTCGATCCCATGGTGCCCTCATTAACGGACAGAAGGGAAACGCCGGAGTGGAGTTAAGTGGGTAGGGCCGCTCTGCTTCCCTCTCTCTAGGAGAAGGAGCACTGAGCGGCGAGTCCCACACACCCCCCAAATGACCTACCCGAGGTCGGGGGACGGTGCGTAACTGCATTCTCCACTCCGTCAAAAAAAAAGGGTTACGCAGTTTACCGTCCGTCACAATAGGCAACCTCTAGGCTCAATATTCTTATAATAATTAACAATTCGATGATACTTTCGATCACACCCGTCCCGACCCCATCAACTCCGGAAAATCTTAACAGCGCGAAGTAGACCACAGTACCATCTCTCGGGCAATTGGGTTACTAATTTATACAAACTAGACGGGTTATGTATGTTGGGTTTTCGTGGGTAACTTTTTCTCTTTCCTCGTTCTCATTAAAAGGAAGATACGTGCGGGATGATAAATTATAAAATAAGTACTTAAGATAAAAGAAGTGTTCGCATATACAGTTAAATTACAAACTTAATTCAGAAATTAACGGCCTCCTAGCCTAGTTGGTAGTGACGCTGCCTTCGAAGCAGGAGGTCCCGGGTTCGAATCCTGGTCAGGGCATTTATATGTGTGTTTATCACGAATATTTGTTCCTGAGTTATGGATGTTTTCTATGTATTTAAGTATTTATATGTATCTATCTATTATATATATCGTCGTCTAGTACCCACAACACAAGCCCTTGGGCTTACCGTGGGACTAGGTCGATTTGTGTAAGATTGTCCCGCAAATATTTATTTATTTATTATTATTATTTTGTACAATTTTTCAAAAACCGTTCAATCAATCAAGTTCAAAATAATTTAACAATAAAGTTCTTATTAAGTTCTACTTTTCTAATTTTTTTTATATTTTTTTAACTTATAGTTCAAAAGTTAGAGGAGGGTAACACATTTTTTTAAACTTTTGAAGCGATTATTTCCGAAAAAATTAACTTTATCAAAAACTGTTCTTAGAAAATCCTCATTATTTTACAAATACCTATCCAATGATGTGCCACACTCTAGGGTTGAAAGGAAAATAAAATCACCCCCCACTTTACGTGTATGGGAGGTACTCTAAAAAAGAAATTATAACCACTTTTTATTTTACCAGTTTGTTGGCGTGACCGATATACATATTTGTACATAATTACAGCTTTCTAGTACTTACAGTTACTAAGATTATCCGCGGACGGACGGACGGACAGACAGACAGACAGAGCGAAACTATAAGGGGTCCTAGTTGACTACGGAACCCTAAAAATCACTAATTTGTCACTCGGTTGTGCTGAGAGGGTACTAGAATTTAACAAGTAAATTTGAGTATATCACGGACACTGTGTAGGTAGGTAGTCTGTGGTTCCAGAATTTCCTCGAGTTGAGTGCGACCGGCATCATCATCAAGCATGGTTCGTTAAACAACGTTTGAGGTTATTTGCGCCGTCTCGTCTGTTCTCTGGATTTGGCGCCAACTAAACAATAATTGTATTAAGGTGTCCACCTTAATATTGCAGGGATCATTTTTAATATATAGTAGTTTATGCAACAGTTATATAATAAGAACCAATTATGAGCTGTTGCATACGCTAGTTTTTCTACGACAGCTAATAAAATAGCGTAAAAAGCAAAATCTAGAAACGTGGCAGAATAGGGAAGATGTTGTGCCCACTATAGAAATTAAAAAAAAAACAACAACAGTGCTCATATATTGTATGAAAATCCATAGGAGCAAGCATAGAGTATCAAGAGTGAACACTCGGATACATCGTGTTGTGACCAGCAATGGCGGCCGATTTATATGTGTGCGTGCAGCCGAGTGAATTTTTTTTCCCGAATATAATCAAATCGAATTGATGACTTTTCAATGAAAAGTTAAATATTTGTTTTGATGAAAATTATTTCTGTGCTTATAAATAATTACACGTAAATATGTAATATACACATAATTTACAAGTAAAAGTTACTTTAATAGGTATCGTAAACAATTTCATACGGATTACAGTTAGGTAGGTAATTCTCTTTCTAAACAATGTTGAAACAACATTCATGCGACAAGTGATGATTGGGGATCATGCAGGAATGTAGGTAGTATAGTAGTAGTACAGTCACGTCTATAAATATACACTTTGGAACGTATTCTAGGGAAAGAAGGGCCAAAATTTAATACAGATGCAAATATAAAATTTAATATATACATATTAATAAAACTCGTGTTGACAGTTGCAAACAGACTAATTTATTTTATTCTTAATGTACCGTTATACACTTTAGTAGTTGTTGCTTAGCCGTACAGAGATGGCAGCACTAGTAAGGAGATGCATAAATTGCATGTTGATTTTGTTATAAATTTAACACCACCACCTAACAAAATCAAAAAATAAACTAATATCTATACTAGACAGCTGTTATGCCTAATAATTTAACAAATTTGTGGTGTTTTACAGCACTCAAACTTTTTGTTAAAACATCTGCTGGCATGTCAGCTGTTGGTATGTACTTAATTTTAACATAATCATTAGCCACTGCCTCACGGACAAAATGACACCGAATATCAATATGTTTTGATCGCCTGTGAAACATGGGATTTATAGCCAATTTATGCGCGCTCTGATTGTCGTTATATAAAACAATAGTATCACAGCTACCTAATAATTCAGTGATAAGGTTTTTCAAATAGATAGCCTCTTTACACGCTTCTGACATGGCTACAAATTCAGATTCTGTACTTGAAAGAGAAACAGTCCTCTGTTTTCTGCATTCATAAGATATCACACAATTTGACAATGTAAAACAAAACCCAGAATATGACCGACGGTCATTGACATCAGACCCCCAGTCCGCATCAACAAAACATTCGAGAGAAGAATTATCTTTTTTATACACAAGACCAAAATTCTTAGTTTTCTGTAAATATTTTAAAACTCTTTTGGCATGTTTCCAGTAACTTTCATTATGACAATTATTAAATTGACTTAAATAACTTACACTGTATGAAATGTCTGGTCTGGTTAATACCGACAAATACATCAAGCTGCCTAACAATTGCTGATAGGGATAATTCTTTTCTCTACACACATTTTCAGACTTTTCACATTGCAAATTTACCTCCATAGGAGTTTCAGCTAACTTACTATTAGTCATATTGTATTTATGAAGTAATTCAGTTACATACTGCTCTTGATCCACTGTTATCATACCATTTCCAACATTGACCCTCATGCCCAAACATTGTTTCAACTGTCCTAAGTTTTTGATTTTAAAATTAACACTTAGCTCCTGCACTAACTGCTCAGTTGCTAATTTACTGTTGGAGAAAACAAAAAAGTCATCTACAAACAAAGCTATGATAATTTTAATATCACCTTCAAACTTAGTAAACAAGCATGGTTCAAATTTGGATTTGTTATAGCCTAAGCTTTGCAAATACTCCTCCACTCTTTGATACCAAGCCCTTGACGACTGCTTAAGACCATATATGGCCCTTTTTAATTTTAAAACTTTATTATCTTTATTACTGCAGTCAGGGGTCACAGGTTGATACATATACACAGTCTCATTTAAATAACCATTTAAAAAAGCAGTAGTTACATCCAAATGACTTATGTCTAAGTCTAGTTTCACAGCAAGAGCAAATAAAAGTCTTAACGTAGAATATCTAAGCACTGGTGAAAATGTCTCATGGAAGTCAACACCTTCCTTTTGGGTGAAGCCCTTCGCAACTAAACGCGCACGATATCTCACTTTATTTTCTAAGTCTATTTTCTTTTTGAACACCCACTTACACTGAACCACTGTGCTATTTTCTGGATTGTCCACTAATTCCCACGCGTTATTCTCCTCAAACGAATTTAACTCTTCTCTCATAGCCTCCTTCCAAAATGAAGATTCAGGACCGTTCAAGGCTTCTTCGAGACTTATACTTCCATCAGCTGTGCTTGGATTTGATTCCACACACATATTTGAGAATCCATACCACTCTGGTTTCTTCCTTATTCTCTTGGCAGGGGACACACCTTGAACAGGTGTCTCTTCAGCCACAGGAGCATCTACTTGACTTGTGTCAGGCCCATGGTCATCTGGACCACTGGAATTCTCAAAAAACTCCGCCTCATCAGATTCAATTTTTTCCTGCTCACCATGATCCGAGGTGTCAGCACATTGCTCCGGCAATACTTGCACCTGTTCCTTTACAGAATCCACCTTCTCTTCTTCTTCAGGACATGAAACTTCTATCTGCACACTGCTCTCCTTGTTAACTCCCTCTTCAATTATAACAACATCCCTGCTTGTAGATATAGAGTTGCTATTAGGATCATACACTCTATAGCCCTTGACATTATCTGCATAGCCAACAAGTATACAGGACTTCGCTTTCTTATCCCACTTCAGACGACGCTCTTTAGGGATATGCACCATGACCTTGCTACCGAAGATCCGTAGGTTACTTACATCTGGCTTCTGCCCTGTCCATGTCTCATATGGTGTTTTGTTGTTCAAACCTGACGCTATAGACCTGTTTTTCAGATACACCGATGTATGGACGGCTTCTGCCCAAAACTTCTTGTCTAAACCTGCATCAAACAACAAACTTTTAGCCTTCTCTCCGATCGAGCGATTCTGGCGCTCAACCAAACCATTCTGCTCACTTGTGTATGGGTTGCTCTTCTGGTGTACTATTCCTGAGTCTTGTAGATATTTTTCAAAAATCTTATTACAAAATTCGAGTCCATTGTCCGTCCTAATACACTTAATTTTCTTTGAAGTTTGATTTTCAACCATCAACTTGAACTGCTTGAAGTAGTCAAAAGCCTCATCTTTTGTCTTCAAGAAATAAACAAAAGTCATTCTACTGTAGTCATCTACTAGAAGCATAAAATATCTCGACCCTCCTAAAGATTTCACCTCCATAGGTCCACATAAGTCGCCGTGCACTCTCTGAAGAACATCTGTGCTTCTGGTACCGACGTGTGAAAATGGTAGTCGAGCTTGCTTAGCCTCACAGCATACCACACAATTTTCTTTTGTAATACGTGACTTATCTTTGAAAGACATTCCTGTAACTGCACCCTCATTCATTTTATTTAGGTCATCACTACAAATGTGCCCGAGTCTGCGGTGCCACACGCTTGCAGTCGCCGATGCCAATAAACAACTTTTGGGTTGCACAATATTCAGTTTATACACGCCCTCGATCAAGTCTGCTGTCGCCACCAACACTCCATCCTTATTGTAAATATAACATCCGTCATCCTCGAAGAAAACTTTATTGCCCTTGCGCAGAAGCTCGCTTACTGACAATAAATTAGTTGCCAAACTCGGTACATACAATACGTCCGTAACTGGAATCTCGTATTCAATACCCTCTGCCTCTGTGGTGATACACAAATCTCCACTGCATTCTACTGGTATTACACTTTTGTTTGCAACCACTATTTCTTTCACTCGAGGTTCGTTTGACAAATTTGTCAACCACTGTTTATTCGGACTCATGTGCGAACTTGCTCCAGAATCTACATAGTAATCCGAATTACTGAACTTAGCACTCAAAAATACTGCACTAAATGCGTTTGATTGTTTTTTCTTTTCAGTTTTATTGGTCATTGAACATTGATTTTTATAATGACCCGGCTGCCGGCACGTATAACAGATAATATTTTTCTTCGAACCTGTCAGTGTCGACTTGACATTGACGTTTCGTGACATGTTCTTAGTGTTGCCAACCTTCTGAAAACCTTTTGCCGCCAACGCACCGCTACTGCTCTGTGCGTCACACGATTCCATATCGAGCAGTTTCGACTTGATGACATCTGCGTCGATAGGAATACCTGAGTGCTCAATCGCCATTATCATTGGCGAAAACTTGTCTGGCAATCCTGCCAACAACAAAGATCCAATCCATTGTTCGTTAATGTCAAATCCCGTACCTCGCAACCGCTGTGATGTTTCAACTATGCTCGTTACGTAAGACGTCATTGAATCACAATTCTCCAGCCTGATTGATATTAAATTCCGAAGAAGGGTTATTTTTCTGGAAAATCCTCGATCATCAAACATTGATTTAAACTTGTCCCATAACTCTTTGGTAGTCTTCGTACTTTTAATATGAACATACAAGGTCGGGTCTATTGTTAAAACTAGCTTCGCTCTGGCTTTTGCATCCACCTGATCAACTGCCGTCGCCGCTGCCGTAGTTTCGTCTTTGGTAACTTTCTTGTTCTGAAGAATGACATCACTCATACCCTCCAAGACAAGCAAGTTCTCGGCCGCAAACGCCCACTCATCGTAGTTTTCGCGACCCTTGAGCTTTGGCACATTAGCGATGAAATTCGAAGACATTTTAACACCTTTTTTAACACTAACACAACTGAACAATAATCTGGACTAATCTAATCGCAATTAGGTACTTTTAGTGGAAATTATTCGCTGGGCACATAACCTAATAAAACTCGTGTTGACAGTTGCAAACAGACTAATTTATTTTATTCTTAATGTACCGTTATACACTTTAGTAGTTGTTGCTTAGCCGTACAGAGATGGCAGCACTAGTAAGGAGATGCATAAATTGCATGTTGATTTTGTTATAAATTTAACACATATATTAGCAAAGGTACCATTTCATGGATTTTCATATTTCCATAAGTATGAAATACGCAATATGCAAGAAGCAAGCAATTACGCGACTTTCAGGATATAACCAAACTCAAGCTGCTGGTCACACTACGCGTAATGAAGTTAATATTCGATTTTTTTGCATAAACACGTGTCAATTATAATTTTACCGATGAAAGGTTCCATGTGACTTGTTTTTGTGACCCGGTTGCGTTTTTACAATGTAAAACTACACACATCGGCATTTTCCCACTATTTTCACGGAGATGTTTGTTGTCGGTTGGTTTCGTTGTCACTGACAGATGACAAGCGTAATATTTTGTCTGTGCATGTGTGCGTTCTTGTCGGAACAAGGTGACAGGCGTAATACGGGCGTAATATGGAATCACAGTTTCTTCTTAGTGACACTACGTCTATTTATTTTCTATGTCTATGGGAGCAAGTGTTCTTATGGAATACCATAGACAACGTTATAATGTATACTTTTTAAATATCGCTGTCAGTCATCTAATTGACATAGAATTTCTGGAGTAGAAAAAAAGTTTTATAGGTTTATGACGTTTTTTTATTTCATTTAGTCAATCATATTAAGTTATTTGCGCAAAGTTGATAACATTGTTAGAATCATCGTGATTAGTGCCTTACTTTTGTGTTTTTTAGATTTATGTGTATACAAAATAAAAAATACGAAAATATATTCTAAATCCGTACAAAACGCATATGTTTCGCGAACAAAACGCAAATGAATGAACACGATAGGTTATATTCGTCAATAATAATATGAAAAAGTTTCCTAAATATCCCAAAAACATGTTATATTATTTACATATTATTATAAATGATTTACGTGTTATTAATATTTTTTATTTGTTTGCTTTTATTTGTTGGCCCTAGACGGAGCTGATTTTTAATTAACGAAATTTGCTTGATAGAAAAATCGCAAAGATTGGTCTCAAATACATCATTAAACAATTAATTTGTTTATATTTTTGAATTAGGCGTCTGCAATTAAAATACAATTTCATTATATTCATATCTAAAACTTAGACGAGCCACGTTTCATAAATAGTCCACGGTTTGGTTTATTTCAATAGTTTTAGTGTTTTTAGGGTTTCGTAGATAACTAGTTTATAGTTTCGCCAGTCTGTCTGTCCGTCCATCCGTCTGCGACTTAGCTCAATGACCGTTAGTAGTATAATGCTCTTATTTGGGAATAACATGGTAAAAATGGTGATAATTATGCCGACAAAGCAGTAAAATAAAAAGTAGGAATAAAAATACACGTAGATAAATAGATAGATAGAATATTCTTTATTGCACACCTTAGTACAAGTAAAAAAAAACATTTACAAGTTAAAAACATTTGATTAACACAGAGGCAAACAACAGGCAGTTATCGCATGGCGCGTAAAGTGGGGGATTAATTTTTTGTTTTTGTTTCAACCCTGTAACGTGAGTTGGATAGATATTTGAAAAAGAATAGGGGTTTTAGTGTATATGTAACGTACTCCTTTTTGCTAGTTATGTCTTAACCCCTTCTAGGTTCGCTAATTGTAACGGACGGTTAACTACGGAACCCTACATTGAGCGTGGCTCGACATTCTCTTGGCCAGTTTTTTCCCTCTAAAATCGATCTCGCTACAAAGAAACAGTGTGCAATAATTTAGCTGTTGTCAGCCTCCTAAAGTCCGATTTTGGAAAAAGTATTGGCTGCAAGCGGGTAAAAGCGCGCGACCTAAATCTGGAAAGGTCCTCTCAGGGGTTTTCGTGTTGAGTACGTGCAAATACTGAGCATTCGTTCTAATCCTTTAGGAGTCTTGCTGCGGTATTTGATAAAGTATGTCTTATTTTTTGCAATCCACAGAACATACTTCTATGTACTTAATACAGATAACTTTTTGGGGGTCAATTTTACACAGATAGTTTCAGACTCAAAACCTTAGTAAAGTTTGATGTAAATTATGAACTATGTATTTACGCTTTAACTGAAGAATCTAGGCAAATTAGTACTTGACGTACCTGTTTTTACTTTAAACTTTTCGTACTTCAACTTCCGTATGTCATTTCATTACGTCAGACGTTAAAAACTACAGAAATATCAAAATTAAAACCTTTTTTTTTAACATTTACTGTATCTCTTTGTTTACAGCCCATCGACGTATGCGCACAGTAACCAACTATTTCCTCGTGAACCTGTCATTCGCTGACCTCATGATGGCGTCCCTCAACTGCCTCTTCAACTTCATCTACATGCTGCACAGGTGAGAACAACGGGTCATGCAATTATCTACCTCAGATGTTCCCAACCTTTTTCATAGTCATAAAATTATAAAGACTCACAATGATATTTAATGTCGTTTTTTTTGTTTTCTTTAAATTTAACTTATCTTCCAATGTTTTTTGCCTCGTTTTTCTATATTGCTACATTTAAACTTACATTATCTATGCATTTAAAAACTAAAATTCAGTTGTACGAAAACTTTATTACTCGGTTGATTGACTCTCAGCTTTTAGATAAGTATATGCATACATATTTGCTGCACATTCTCATTCGTTTTCTAGGGTAAACGAGTCGAACCTCTAGGATATAACATTATGTAAGGGCCTGTTTAGATACAATTTAAACTTTCGTGAGTCACACTGACAATAAAAAAAAACTAACTCAGATCAGGTCGCTAAAAAACTCAGGTTTTTTATTACAATAGTCGTGACATGTTACGAATTCATCGGGCAGTTGGAACATGTCACGTCTATTGTGATAAAAATACGTGTGGATGTGGATGTGTAGAAGCATTTTAGTTGTGAGAGTGAAAATAAATCCGAGATATCAAACTGGTCAGACTAATCTAAACATCCGACTCAATAAGCGTTTCCGATCACGCCGGTCTTTGTTAGACGATGGCTTTTCTTCTACCTGCCACGGATGTCGAAGAAAGGCGTGTATTTGAATATGAAATGAAATGGAGCAAACAGAAAAAGGTTGGGATTAAAATCGCCGTATTGTGTAAATACGTCATGGTAAAAATGTTGTTACCAAATCCGTGGTGCAAATAAAGACCAGCCAAGCTAAGTTAACAGGCCAAGTACCTACTACGGTTCTACGTCAAGTAAAGCGCTCACAAAATCGTCACTGCAAAGTTGCTGCAAATTGTTCGTAAAAGGGCTGTCATAAAATACTCGTTTACTCGAACGAGCGAGGAAATGTTCTTGGACAATCCATAGTTTTAGTTTATGTATGTATGTTTGTAAATTTGTATGTATGTTTGTTCGGCGATAACTCAAGTATCGTTGATTTGATGGTCGTGAAATTTGGTAAAATGGTAAATTATTTATTATTTGGTAAATTGTTAGATGAGATAAGTTCTTCGTTAAGCAATAAATAAATTATGATACAAGCTGTTTCCGAGAGTTTTAAGGAGAGACTTTATTTCTGTTGTGGTGTTCGCTAACAGTATTCTCAGTAACTGTTTGCCCAGCCAGTGGTAAGGCGTGCGACTTTCAATCCGAAGGTCGCGGGCTTAAGCCCTGTCGGCTCGCACCAAATGAGTCTTTCAGAACTTTTGTACGTAATATCATTTGATATATACTAATCACTTTTCGGTAAAGGAAAACACTAATCCCAATAAGGCCTAGTTTTCGCTCTGGGTTGGAAAGTTAGGTACATGTAAATCGCTTTCGTAAAATTAGCGCCTACGCCAAATCGTGAAAGAACTTGCCAAAACGGACCCTAGGCTTGCTAAACTGTGGCATAAGCCGGAAAAATATTAGGAAGATAAAGGGTTTTTCAAATCTTTTGTAAATATATTTATTAAAAATACCAATTAATATACTTCTTCTCACACTCGATTGGGTGCGCACAACAATCGCCGCAAGCGCATCTCACTCATAGCTAAGGATCACGGACTTTTACGAAACATGATGAGCTATTTTTTACTTTATTGACGTTAGTAACCCGATACAAGTTATATGTCTAATACTCAAGGGAGTTTGAGGAAATGATACCCAATAATTGGATAAAAATTGTACAATTCCGAAATCACTTTATTATCTATCTAACTTGACTGGTGGATCCTGGACATTTTGCTGGATCCTGCGCTCGGTTATTGCCGACATAATATACATGTAAAACCAAGAGTGGGTTTTACCTAATTGTTACCTACGGGAAGACCTACTTTAGACACCATAGTGGGCACTATGGTGTCTACAGCCCTAGCCCTAACCATAGATAATATATTTTATAATAAGTTAGGGAAGTCTGCTTGGAAGGATATGGGTTATAATATATATTAGGATTGGGGATTTTCTCCTGCCGGCGCCCAGACTCAGGCAACCGATCGTTTGCACGACAGTTCATGAGTTCAAGCTAGGTGTCTTCTACAGGAGAGGAAATCCTCAAGAGAAACAAGTGAATACTCAACTTAAAAGAGCATTCATTTCAGAAATTATAAGCTATTTATATTCACATATTGCATATGCGTGTTCATTACAATTGTTTGCGTAAAGTGGCTTGTTCTGCAGCTTTAGTGTGACGTAAAGGGGCGCTTTTATTTTTTATTGTAGAAAAATAATTTTTCGAAAATTTGAAATTATTTAATTGTTTTCTATTCAGAATCGCGAGCTCTTTCAATCCTAATAGCAGAAAAAAAGTGTCCTAAGATTTGTTTTCCATTTAGACGAGACTGAGTAGAATAGAGATAAAAATTTCCAATTTAGCAAAAAATTATTTTTATACAACAAAAAATAAAACCGCCCAAAGACGGCTGCCGCTGCAGTTTCCTCTGCTCTCAATTCGCTGAAAAAAAGGTTGCACCTGCTGTCGCATGATCACTGCACGTGAACAATACATGTTATGATAATATGCGTACAGGAAGGCAAGTTAACCTAAATATGCCTATATACCTCCTAACCCCCTCCTACCTTTTATTCCTAAGCGATCTTCTCAGGTTTCTCTTATTCAGTTTGTTAACAGTCCCTCTATTATACAGAGTGTAGCCGTTGAACAAAGCCGAAACGTACATATACGTTACGGTGTTTAGAATCAGTATACGAAGCATCGTAACAATCGGTGCAGTGAACAAACAAATTACTACGTGTTACTTTGGAGCAGCCTGTATGCAACTAAAACTCATGAGGTATCCTAATAGAATAGTATGAAGTCTTCTTCGTCTTTGTACATTATCGTTTTTATTTATGTCATTTATAATATTTTGGAAGTTAACTAATGTTATCATTCGATGTGTCACTAATATGTTATTCTTAAAAACACTGCCAATGACAAGTACAGATGCCTTACTATGACGTCTTAACGCGATGCAGTTGACGACCTAAACTGAGTCGCTTCCATACAACTGAGCCTAAACTGAACCTAAACTGAATCGCGTTAAGTTAAGACGTCATGGTAAGGCCCCGGTATCTTTCTTTTTCTTGACCATTATTTGAAATAACCTTTGTTGGAAAACTATTTATTTAATTTTTGTTCTAATAAAAAAAAAACGTTAGTGTTACTGAAATTTACGGTCGGCTTCATAAATATATATGCACCTGTATTCAATTTTGACCCTTCTTCCCCTGTAATAAGTGTATAGATATTTATGGACGTGACTGTAGCCCTATGTTGGATTTCAGGGTTCGTCCAATGACTGAAGCCCCTACATACCTATAACATATGACTTTTACTATACCTATATAGTAAAAGTCACTTGAATAATGGCTCCCTCTCAGTTTAGACAGGAATGCTTTCTTAAGTCTGTACAGCTGTACATGCATGGCTCATCTCATGGGGTACGTTCCAATTTTAACAAACAGGATCGTAATGGTCCCTCTACACGATATCCCACCAGTATCCCACGTGATCCCAAGACAAATCCAGCTGTACTCTTTTTCAAGTGGAATTTCTCAGCAGATTTTCGTTAAATTTTGTGAGTAGGTTCGATAATGAAAGATAAAAACTTTCATGTATTTTTTTTCTTACTTTTGCTCGATTGTATTCCCATCGTGATTGAGTTCATTAGAAAACATTTTACAGATGGTGCGGTGCCTATGTGCCGAAAACAATACATAAGATTCATTGAAATTAAACACTTTAGAACGGATTAATCGCGTTTATTAACACCATGATCCTACGTTTCGAGCCCTTTACAGCACTCGTTTTCACAGGGTTAAGATGATGAATGCGAATTCTCCCCGTCAATCAAAAAAGTTACTTGTGCAAACTACCTACATACAAAAATATAAAAATAATTTAAAAATAAAAACAAAAAGTCTTTAATTTCAATGAATAACAATCGCGGTAACAGAAGACAATATGAATACATAAGATTGTTTTCTACTCTCAGCCTCAAAACACTAATAAATTTCTCTCTAATATCGCTCCGGGTGCGAAAGATGGGCGATCCTCCCTCGGGAAGACGAGTAAGATCCTGGAAAAGGTATTTTGTAGCTCATATATCAAATCCCTCTAGTTAGTTTAATATACAATCCTTATTAGTAGACCGGTACCTGGCGGTGTATGTTAGCCAGGAATTTGAGATACATATCCCAAATTATGAAATCAATTTGCAGTACTGCGGGCTCTCAGCTCATGTTTACCTGACTACGGTAATGCGAACAAAATGTTATGGCTGTAGCAGTCTTGTACAATCGAGTTCATAAATACGAGTATGTGTGCAATTCTTCACCTTAATCCCTTGTAATAAGGTGCAAACGGTGTACATATATTATTAAATATGTTTGTGTTCCTGGGTCTGTATTTTTGCAACATTGTGGTATACATATTATGGAAGAGATGTCAAAAGATTCCATCTTTATAACGCCGATAATATAGACTAAACTTAATGCGATTTATTTAAATGGTAAGTAAAGTAATGAAAGTAGTAAAATGTTTCATCGCTCTACAAATTGTATCCCTTTTGCCATCTACCAGCAATCGGCCTCCATTTCGAGTGGAGTGTACATAATTTATGTGATATATATAGCCTTTCCACACTACGTGTTTTCCAGAACCCAAGAGGCTTATTTTGAATTTTAGAAAATGTTCCTTGCTTTTGTATCTCGAAAGGATATAGCCTGCATCTTTGCAAGTCTAATTCAGGATTTTGCAGTTGTATTTTACGTCGTCTATGTTCAGTGCACATGAAATGAAATTGAGGTCATAATCGGAATTTAACATTACTACTATGCAACTTCTCTGATAGGTAGGTTCTCAATAGTCGTCAAAAAAGATTCAAAATGAAACGAAGTGATTTGATATAAAAATAATCGAAGATACCTATATTTATCACGATAAGTCTGTACCGACTTGGCAAACGGTAACGTGACCATGCACTACCCTATGCATCAAATTCCTACAGAAAAATGACGCCTGTCCTCATCCTGCGCAATGCTGCTCAGTTAAGTATAGGTTTGATTTAGTGGTTCCTACCCGTCTTTCTTTATTTGCACAAAAATTGTCTTAGACAGGAAGAACTAAAATTAAAGTGTACTTTGATAACATTTATTTTCAAAATATATACAGTAAGTGTAACTTACCTAACTACGTACCTACCTCTACCTACCTTAAAACTAAAGTACTTAGGTCCCTGAGGCATTGTACCTACATAGGATGCTGGTGGCATTTCCTCGTTGTATCGCAATGTACATAATCTGTGTATTTTAATGTGAACATTGGGCAGAATCTAAATGTTTGTTAAAAATGTTTGGGCAGGACGAGGCTATATAAAAGCTGTTACACTTTTCACTAGGGTACAACTAATATCATTTATTACATAACTCAAAACTTCTACCAACACAATTTCAATTTTTTAATTCATAAAATGTAGATTAAGCTACAAAATGAGTTTTTAATAGTATATTTAACACACGACATAATTTTTTTGTCTTTCGAGTTTAATATTTGTGTTTCTAATGGCGCAACAGATTAGGTACGTGTTGAACTTATATTAAAATAAAAAACTTATTTTCAACTTTTATTTAAGTACATTTATTTAGCTCAAATGTTTTAATGCTAAATTTCAATGCATTAGGTACAATACGTACACGGCACAATGGTGTAAACGAAATGCCAATGAATTTTCTTGGATTTATTTTTTCCTTTATAAATCAAGGATTGGACTATAAAAAAACTCTAACTTGGTATTTTGCTAGCAACTAAATTATAGGTCTACTAAAAATTGCAGTGCTATTTCGTACAGGTTGCGATAGACTCGGCTATATCGTAGCGCCGGTTAAATCGTACCACCTTTAGATTTCCTTCTTAACAACCTACTTTACTTGCTTGTGGGGTACCCAGCAGAGCGCCTATGCTATAATTATCAGTTGTCGAAATAAAAAATGACAAAGGGTAGAAAAAAAACTTTTGAGCCAAAAAACAAATAGATTTTCTTCGGATTGGATGTAACTTTTGATGTAGTTTCGTAATTGCAATTACTTGTGATCTAGATAGATTAAAAATACAGAATTAACAGTATTTTACTACTATATTTTAGTTAAATCTAATATTAAAGGCATAAGCTCTGCTAGTTCAAAGAGAATCTAGTTTTCAATTAGAGTGCCCACGTTTTATCATTAACGAAGATCGATTTTAGACAAAGGTAAAATATAGCTAAAGGCGTCATATATTTCTGACAGTATGGCGAGACCACACAGTTGCCATGTTTGACATTGAACATGTAGTCAAACCCTAATTAGATTTCATCATCATCATCATTTCAGCCGAAAGACGTCCACTGCTGGGCATAGGCCTCCCCCAAAGATTTCCACAATGACCGGTCCTGCGCCACCCGCATCCAGCGGACTCCTGCGACCTTCACCAGGTCATCAGTCCACCTTGTGGGGGGCCTACCCACGCTGCGCCTTCCGGTACGCGGTCGCCACTCGAGAACCTTTCCGCCCCAACGGCCATCGGTTCTACGTGCAATGTGCCCCGCCCACTGCCACTTAAGTTTAGCTATTCGGATAGCTATATCGGTTACTTTGGTTCTGCTGCGGATGGTCTCATTTCTGATACGATCTCGCAGAGACTCCTAGCATAGCCCTCTCCATTGCCCTTTGGGTGACTTTGAGCCTTCTTATGAGGCCCATTGTAAGCGACCACGACCCACGACCACGACTAATTAGATTTGTTATTATTTAACCCTTTAATTTTTTCACAGTGACTGGGTGTTCGGTGTGAGATACTGCCAACTGAGCAACTTCATCGCCAATGTGACGGTTGCAGCCAGCGTGTTCACGCTCACAGGCATTTCTTTTGACAGGTAAGGTAGCAATTACTTATACTCAATTTCTTATAATATATTTATATCGGGTAACTCACGTCAATAAAGTCGAAAATAGCTCGACATGTTTCAGAACGTTCGCGTCCCATAATCATGTCCGATTGCTCTGCGCACACTGGTACTGCGCACACGGTACGCAATATTGCCATCTCGTTCTGTTGCATAGCTGTTGACGTGAGTAACCCGATATAAGGATATAACGGGTATATAAGTATGTGTCTAATACTCACGGGAGTTTTCTATTTAAAACTCAATTTCCTCTTTAAGGATAGTGAGATAGTTTATTAAAAACGGGGGCTGCTCGGCTACATAGTATATGACACTGCAAATATATGTATATTGTAGACCGTAGGTTCAATAACATACAGGGATTTCCATGTCTTCCAATCCGTTGGATCTCCAATGTAGGAATGTCCGCCGGATATCCACCAGATAAATTTCCCATACATTGATTGGCAGAACCGGCAACTATTCCTGAACGTGTATAGGTATACAGATGACGGTATCATCGAACTGATATGATGAAGGAGAATAGTGGACCTCTTTGGAACAAGTAGAACATTGGGTTTAATTGGGTGCCATAAAACAAATTCAACCCTGATCAATAGTAGATCAGACCATAACTTATACGGCCCGGGGGCCGAACAAGGCTTATTCGCGCTTTATGGGGTAGTGACAACGTCTTTGGGGAAATATTTACACACTATTTTTCTCGAAATGCCATGGCAATCTATTTTTATTAAGCTTATCCGAGCGATGCGTCAACGGGTCGACATTTTGTAAAGATTAAATAGATTCTTTTACATAGTCACGTTATATCTTATAGTGTAAAATTGTTAATACCGTTAAATTGTAATCTAAGTAATTTTATTTCTCGAAATTCGAAACTAGCGGAAAATTGTGCACTAAGCCTTTAGTTACATATAACTGATAGTATAAAATATAGGCAAAATTAGATAATTTCCAGGAACTAATTCCCAGCAAGCTGGGTATCGTTTTAATACCATCGTTAGGTCCTAAAGACATGTCAACCGAGTTTATTGTTTAAGAAGGCGTTTCTAGTAAGTTAATGGAATATGTCACAGAATTTGTGACTAATTACTTACCTTTATTATCCTCAAAAATGAAACACTTTAAACGGATGAACCAACCCTATGATAACATTTGCAGTTAAAACTCGAAACGTAGGGATTGAATGTAGTCAATAAACAAGATTAATCAATTTTAAAGTGCTTCGTTTCAATAGTGGAACTATCCCTTTACACGTTACACAGGAGACCTATTAGAACGAGCTAAACTGACATTTGACATATCCACATCATATTTACTACATCATTAGAACGTCATATTGATCATTTCCACGGAAGTTCGCATCGAAATGTCACTTAAACACGTTCGAATAGGTCTCCGTGCACACTTATAAGAGAGGCCATCAGGTTGCCAGGGCACAACTAGCACGAGCCGTCGTTAAAGCGATTCAGATTTCCTTTAACGTCTTTTTTATTGGAAATGGCGTCAAAATTGGACTTCGGGTAGGGAATTTTGCGATAAAAAGGGGTTGTGGTATTCGCAGTAGTATTAAAACAGCTATTTTACTTTGCCTTACCTAAGATACACAATATTTTGGGTCATTTTCAAATTTTATGACTGCGGGCGGTCTCAACGCCGTTATACTTTATACATTAAATTTGGTATGAGTTGACGGAGTTTAGACGCAGACACAAATCCTGGATAAAATAATATTGATCTATTTTTGCCTACCTTACAGTGTTTTAAAGCATTTTGACAGTAAAATTATGATATGTTATGGTTATATGTTATGTCAAAATGGTCAAATATGTATAAGAGTTTAGGATTAATTAATTCTTAAATTAAAAGGTTTCGTGGTGTTTTCAGCCGAATAATTTAAATCTCAATCAACCAGGCGAACAAAACAAAGGTACGATCGTACCATCCTTATCTCGAAGCAGTTCAGGCCATTTTCAACCTCCTGTAATTTCACGCTGGTTAAAGCAAGAAACCAGTGACATGCTGGCTATAATACAAGGTCGAATATATTTTGATCAACAATTGATTTGAACTTGTAGTTAAAAAAATATCGCGTCATAGTTCCGTAGTTTGCTCACTCACTTACCGATCATCAAAAGTCTTAGTTAGTTCTAGCAGTCCAAAAAGCTCCAAATTTTAAATTCAAATAGCATATCAAGTCATAAAAAAATCAAAAAGTAGACATACCAACTGAATGCGTAATTTTGTAATTCTATATAAATACATGCGATTAAAAAGTGGTGGTACCAAAAGGTGGTATAAATATGGGATGCATGTATAAGAAAATAAGGACTGCCTTCGAAAACGAGATGAGATCCCATCAATCATTACATGAAAAGTACCCAAGTCTCATACCGAAAAAAAATTTTGAAATGTAATGTTAAAACTAGTCGGTTATTTTAGTCGGTACCGGGGGTTCCATAGAAAGCGACTTCCATAGATTTGCCTATTTTTATTTGAACTCTGTGGTCCTCTACGATTCGAATATAGGTAAATCGGAGGAAGTCGACGAGATCCATGGACACTCCCCGGCACTAATTTTTTATTCAGCATAAGAACTGCGGAGCGAGACTTGTGTATTTTTATTTTACATGTATTATTGTTTTTGATGGGATCCTGTTAACAGCAGACTGACATTTCATCAGGTAGGTAAGTAATTAAAAAAGCTCTCGAATATGCAATCACAGTAACGAGATTGGATTGAAAATGTTTTGGTTAACTGGATGCAGTTAACCAACAGATTTTCCACATACGACATACAGATAAAATATTTTAAAATGAATTTCCCATTTTTAGCTGTAGACTCAGACTGAGTGCTGATGCACCATTACATATTTTGAGTGCGTGTGTTTATCATTTGTTTATTATTTCTTGAGTTGTCTTGTTTCACATCATTATCTAATAATAGTGTATTCCGCTAAGGGATGTTGGATATCTAATATAATATAATATATAGTGATTTTAATTTGTATTTGGTTTTCAAAGTGCGGACCTGTGAATTCACCAGTGCGTGGTATCAGATAACACATATTTGATGTTATTTATTTATCATGTAACTATCTGTAAGTCCCTATAATTGACTTTCTGTAAACACTGTAATGCTGTTGTGTGTATTTTCTCTGAATGCGCCAAAGCTAAATAATATTTTTTATTTTCAAACACATCTGACACAAGGAAATTTGATTTGACCTCTATTCTAATATCGTTCGAGATGACGTTTAGTTTGAAACGAACTGTCAATTGCACGCAAGTCGCACGTTAATTTGATATCGAACGATATGGCAAACTCTAGTTTGTCTCTGAATTTTAAAAATATAAATGTGAGTACCAATTACTTTCGAGATCTTTATTATTATATGTTGACAGAGACACTAAATAATTATTAATTATATCAAATTGTGATTGTATCTCAAAGTAAAAATTAATTTAATCCTGTGACATTGGTATCGTAGTTAATATAATTATGAACCTACCATGTACCTATACGAATAATTCGTTTTAAAAGTGTTTCATTACTATATTTTAATTTAAAAAAAAGTAGTTTTTTTACTTCAGCACTTTTATCTGTCAATAAGATGACTGACAGCGATATTTGAAAAGTATACATTATAACGTTGTCCATAAGAACACTGCTCCTATGGATTTTCATAAACTATAGTAGCACTACTATTAGCACTGTTTTTTTTTCTATAGTGGGCACGACATCTTCCATGTTCTGCCAAATTTCTAGATTTAGTTTTTTTACGCTATTTTAGTTTTCGTAGAAAAACTAGCGTATGCAACAGCTCATAATTGATTCTGAGAATTCTCGGGTCTGAAGCAAAAATAGCGAAATATTAAATGACAGCAGAATGTGGAAGATCTCGTGCGAATAAATGTACCTATGTATGAATTCATTCATAAATTGCCCATGTACTTTTGAAGGCGTGTGTATATATGTACGTATAGAAATTAAAAAAGTCAACAGTGTTAATATATTGTATGTATGTAAATCAATAGGAGCATCGCTTAGCGATGTGGGTATACCATAGACGTTATATTGTATCCTTTTTAATATAGCTGTTAATTATCTTATTGAGAGATAGAAGTGCTGGAGTAGAAAAACAATCTTGTTTCGGATTCCCCGAAATTTAGACTATAAATAAAACAAATTCAATGCCTGTAAAATATGTGTCAAACCTACGAGTATTACGCTAATTTATACAGGGACAAGACGGTTATTTTAGGGCCTTTTGTTTAATCAAGAAACCAATATTAACGGACGGAGTTACGTACAACTAACCCGGCGATGGGACTCAAAGGATTTATATTTATTATCAGAGTCTACTATAGACGTTAGTGCCTTGAACTTTAACTTCATGTGAGTCATGATATTGTTATCCCATTGAATATTAAGTGACCCAAATACTCCTAACCTGTCCTTGATATACAGCTATGCCAACCACTATAACTAATTTGTCAAGATAAGCTGGCAAATACAAACTTTACTTTGGGATAATCTTATAGAAAACTTATTAAGCACCAAACTACGAGTACTTACGTAAAAATATGGCTATTTACTATACGAACTAGTCATCGATTTTCACAACGAAAGTAATTACATATTCTGAACCCACAAATATTATGTGATTGTCTTTAGTAAAAGGTACCACTTTGTCACCAGCCAATAAGGCGCTAACGTCAGCCTATAAGGTGCTAACATCATAGAGATTCATCAATTGCATGCATTTTTTTTTTATTTAGATTTTTTTCCCCTTACGTCAGGGTCATTGGTCTTATCAGCTGTTGAAGTGTTGTTCGGGACTTTTGTTACATCCTGTATACACGTTATTATAAGTAAACGGATATACGTAATAATAAAACAAGTAAATGCTCTTGCCGGGATTCGAAGTACGTATGACGAAGAACATAAATCGCCGTAATATTTTAAAATCTATAGCTACTTGCACGACAACTTACTATTATTTATTTTAGGCTTTATTTGACGTCATTCGACGGCTACTAGGCCACGACCTTCCTTCGACATCATAGGTCGTCGGGTTAAAACATAATTACTATTGAAGACTTAATTTAACCTACTTCCTTAGGCCTACTTACCATAAAGTTGCTAACAATCTGGGCACTGTTTGGGTTGTACAAATTGCTACAGACACGTTTTTACAACCACTTAATGGCATGAAAGTCGTAAAGTGGTCGTAAAAGTGTTATTTGGTGTTTGTTTATAGGTGTGACTTGCTTTGACTATGTTACTGGTGCTTAATAGTTTTGCTGACGTTTGGATGTGACATTAAAGTAATCTACAGATGTGTTTTTTTACATACTTGAAACCTCAAAAATAACAAAAACCTTGTTATCCTAAGCACTGGTGGCAAAGCGGTAAAGCGTCAAACTTACAATCCGAAGGTCTCGGGTTCAAATTCTGCCGGCTCGTACCAATAAGTTTTTTTGAAGTTGCGAACGACATATCATTTGGTATTTACCAGTTAGGCTTAGAAAATTCCTATCCTCCATCCTATCCTTTCAGCCGAAAGACGTCCACTGCTGGACATAGGCCTCCCCCAAAGATTTCCACAATGACCGGTCCTGCGCCACCCGCATCCAGCGGACTCCTGCGACCTTCATCAGTCCACCTTGTGGGGGGCCTACCGACGCTGCGCCTTCCGGTACGCGGTCGCCAATCGAGAACCTTTCTGCCCCAACGGCCATTGGTTCTACGTGCAGAAAATGTAAGCAAATTAGATCAATAAAAAGCGTTTCCCGGAATTAATCCCGCTCAATATCGCATAATATGGTAATTAATGATATTACTGTTTTCTGTGCCGCTACTTACTTTTGCATAATATATAAATTGCAAACCTATTAATATATATACTTACATAAATATATGAATAGGATAAATGACGATATCCAGCTTGCGAATTAGTCCCTGGGAATTATATAATTGACAACGATAAATAATACAAACGATAAATGAGAGTTTAAGTGTCAAATTCATACACAGACCTACCAACACTGTTAAGACTGCATAGGCTGTTGGCACTTAACGAAACTTCACGTTCCAAACAAGACTATACAGTGTATAAATCGAATACGGGCGAACCTCTTAACGGTGGTTAGTATAGGACATAAGAAATGTAATTAGTCAACTTTTAAATTGAATTGCAATTAAAATTTTATCCATAGAAAATAATTCGGCCCGCAATGTAATGCAAACACACTCGCGTTAAACATTCGTTGACAACTGTCAGCGTCAAATTTTTTACAGTACATTGCTGCAGAACATTTTATTAAAAATATAATTATGGGGTCATAATTAAGTGTAACTTAAAAATATGTTTTAATTATTGATAACAATAATGAATTCTATGTTTGGTTAAATTTATCGCCCGTATTAGACTTACACACTGTATGATATTGTCTTCTGTTACCGCGATTGTTATTCATTGAAATTAAACACTTTAAAACGGATTAATCGCGTTTCCTGGTCATGTGTTAATAAACGCGATTAATCCGTTCTAAAGTGTTTAATTTCAAGACTATATGAAAACGTGCTGCAGTTGCAGCGCTTCATAGACGTCGTTTTTTTCGGATTACTGCTGTCCACGCCTATTCAAATATAAATAAATCAGACTTAATATCTGTATCGTGTTATCACATGCTTCTTTCTGACCATATTAAATATTTGTATCAATGTTATTGTTGACATTCATAATTTTTAAGAAAAAAAAACCGACTTCATTTGGTTCCCGGTAAAAGTGAAATTAAGAATTTGTTTGAGTTAGCCAGTTTACTTCACAAATATCCAATACACCGCACGTGTACGATTGAAAATTGAGGAGCTTTCTTAATGTCCTAGGGCTTCCATCATTACATTTGAAGTATAATCAAACGGAACTCCCTTGTAGACCTTTAAACAAACAAAATAACAATGTGTTAAATTGGATGACAGACTGTAAATTAACGAGCATATTCATTATGCCATCCCTGATTATCAACATCAGGTCCACTCCAGCAAAATGATGGCCACAGTAAGAAAATGCCTAAGCTAATTATGAACACCCTCTAATCACAATTAACCTGCCGTTCAAATTTGAAGAGTTCTCTGAATTCTTCTAGAACTCCATCATCAGAATATAAATCAAATCAAAAAGATGAATGTCACAACTAGGATAATAAGTAGAGCTAGGTTTATTAACCAGTTCCACTTTGCGATCCCTGGTCTTCATCATCAGATCAAGTTCATCAAAATTTTGGCTCCGCCAAAACACTGTTTTAGTTACTTAAGGAAACCCTCAAATCAGAATGCATGTGCCGTTAAAATTTGAGGAGTTCTCTCAATCCCTCATGAAGCCCATCATCAAAATAGAACTATAATCAAATAGGACTATCTTGAAGGTATTTCTTTACAAAGAAAAGATTAATGTCTCAAATCAGATGATAGAGCTGGGAATTAACAAGCAGTTCCACTTTGCCATCCCTGGTCTTCATCATCAGGTCCACTCCACCAAATTGATGATGTTCGTAAAGAAATGCTCGAGTGTCTTAAGAAACTACCCAAATCATCATGCATGTGCCTTTCAAATTTGAGGAGTTCCCTCAGTTCCTCATGGATCCCATCATCAGAAATTGATTTTGAAAAAAAACGGAACAAATCTGGAACCATCTATTTTGAGGAAAAAAAATATTTTTTAAGATCGGACGATAGTCCTGGGAATTACCAAGCAGTTCCACTTTGACATCCCTGGTCTTCATCATCAGGTCCACTCCACCAAATTGATGATGTTCGTAAAGAAATGCTCGAGTGTCTTAAGAAACTACCCAAATCATCATGCATGTGCCTTTCAAATTTGAGGAGTTCCCTCAGTTCCTCATGGATCCCATCACCAGAAATTGATTTTGAAAAAAACGGGACAATCCTGAAACCATCTATATACAGACAAAAAAATATTTTTTAAAATCGGATCATAGTCCTGAGAATTACGAAGCAGTTCCACTTTGCCATCCCTGGTCTTCATCATCAGGTCCACTCCACCAAATTGATGATTTTCGTAAAGAAATGCTCGAGTTTCTTAAGAAATCACCCAAATCAGCATGCATGTGCCTTTCAAATTTGAGGAGTTCCCTCAGTTCCTCATGGATCCCATCATCAGAAATGGATTTTGAAAAAAACGGGACCAACCAGGAACCATCTACTTTTAGAAAACAAAAAAAAAATTCAAATCGGTTCAGTAATGACGGAGTTATGAGTGAACATCCATTAAAAAAAAAAAAAATCAGTCGAATTGAGAACCTCCTCCTTTTGAAATATTGAAGTCGGTTGAAAATAGAACCTTATTACAAAACCCCCATGTTTTAAAACGAACTTTTACTCAAAAACGAAAGTATGATTTTGCTCAGTGCCTAGATTCATATGAATGGGAAAATATTTTTCAGAAATCACCATGTCCTAGTAAATGCATAGAACTTGTTATAAATGTCATCAAACATAACTTTGAAACATATTTTCCCTTAAGAAAAACACTGGCAAAAAATACTGTTATCCCCCCCTCCCTTGTCACTTGTACTAATATTTCATTTCTCAAGTGTTTGGACCTAGTGGCGCCTAAGCAACGACCTTCCATATGAAACAGGATGACAACGATAGTGATAGGGTAAACAATGAAAGCCATTGCAGGCTTCGGTTTACTTCCTTAGTGACCTTTTCGTCATAAAGTTGGCAGCAATCTGGGTGTTTAGGAAAAGTCCTTTAACAGATTTAAGGATGTAAAGACGTGACCGGTCCGGACCGATCTGTCAGTTTCTATAGAAAACGTCACGTGATTCTTTCCACAGAAATTGACAGATTGTCCCGTTCTATTGTGATTCATCTTTTATTGTATGTAATGTAAAATTCTGCTTCTTCACAATATTCTAGTATTAACAGCAAGCAATATGACCTGCCGTTATAAAAAAAAACTGTGTACCATAACTGAAATCTTTTTTATACCCCTCAATCATTACTATACAATCAAGTAATATTGTATTTTTTACTCCGTGTGTATTAAATTTACTCAGAATCTTGATTGAAAATTCTTTACCAGATATGATTGTCAAATTAATCATTTCGTTATATTTCATTTTGTTAAACGTTATTAAGAGCATTTATGAAAAAAATATGTAGGGAAAGACATGTCGCGTAGTCCGTAATACGACCCGGTAATTTTGCTGTATGTCATTTAACATGACATACGTGTCCTTAAGTGGTTATAAAAGTGTCAGTTTGTGTCGTCTTATATTATGTAATGTACTCTGACTTTGTTCTTTTTGTAATAAAGTTTCCTGTCGTTTCAACAATATAATATTCGGTAAACGCCATCGATATCCCTTAAGCAAATTTATGCACTCATATACAATTTATTCGCATGTGAAAACCTTGTGTTTATTTTTACCAAGCTCGCTTATTTCGTCAGCATGCGACTCACGTGCTAACGAAAACTACATGCAATGTGGAATACGACGTAGTTTAAACACGTTTCACTTGTATTTCGATACTGGTTTTCCGCTTTTCCTAATTGCAGGCTATTTGTTTCACATAGCGTGCGGATTCCACTCGGATACCTACCTACATATATCGATATAACGACGTTTTGCAAAACACACATAAAGATGACTCACATTAGCACGGGACGGGACAGAAAAATCTTTAAATTTCTATAGAAAGAATCACGTGATAGCTCGTAGCCTTCGGATGTCCGGTGACGTTTTTTATAGAAATTGACAGATTTTCTCATCCCGCCCGTCCCGTCCCGTCCCGTTCTAGTGTGAGTCATCCTTAACTCGACATTTTTTCCGTACTGTAACGTATTCACATAAGATACATCAATAAATTAAACGCGTAACTTAAAATACTTCAATTAACGTAGGTAAAATACTAGAATCTTTGCATGATCCGCGCTGAAGTCACAGATTCAATATTCGTGCTTTTAACATAATATAGCGAAGGGAATAGAAGAAGTCTGCAGTTTTGTTTAAGTTGATTCCGATGCTACATTTTTCTCATTGCTCTTATTTTTTAGGTATCATGCGGTCCTCAGTATTTGCGACTTTGTCTAGGCAGGCAGTATACTTACTATGTTACACGGTATACACGAGTAACCCGACAGATTATAACATCGCCAATTTTTTTTTGTTTCGTTGTATTTTTTGTGTTTTGCACATTCCAAGTTTTTTTTACTTGAAAAAAATAATTACGTATGACGAAAAAGGTTGTTGTATTATTGACAGATAAATTTTGCAATTTTACTGCGAAAATTTGAATTCACATCCAAAGTTTTTCAAGTTACTCGTGTTAACTCCTGAGTACAAGAATCGCCGGCCGATGATACGTGTGAAATGAAACCGATATATTTACAAATATAGTTCAGTTTATTCCCAAATAACCCTCGATGGCAACAACAATTTAACGGCAAGTAACGTCGAACGCGTGTTTCTGCGAAAAATCTTATTGGCGTTAATAATCACCAGTTACTGTGGGTACAATAAAATACAATAACTCTTTATTGCACCTCAAAACAACAAAAATAATACAAAATGGTATAGATTACACGTGAAAAAGAGGTCAAACAACAGACGGTCTTATCGCTAAAGAGCAATCTCTTCCAGACAACCTTTGGGTAGAGAAGACACTACACTAAGAGAAGGATACATACAGTAGGTCGTGCAAAACTGGAAAAAGTATTATGTGAGAACCAAAATATATGACACAAACAGAAAAAACAAATCTACAAAAAAAGAAAAAAAAAACACACACACAATTACATATACGTATACATATGTTCATACCAAAACATATAAATACATATATACAAATACAAACTAATCAAGCGAAATGATGATAGCAGATTACTGAGATTACACAGTCAAATTAAAGGAAAACAAAAATAGTAACATGAACAGGAACTAAGGAAGTGATAAATAGTGCTTTTTAAGGAGATATTTGAAAGAAGCAACAGATTCAGCACGCCTTATATCAAGAGGGAGAGAGTTCCACAGACGGATTGCTTGAAAAGCGAAAAATGTATTTTAAAATTTGGAACAGGAGGATGGCACAGTCAGAAGCATTATTTTGAGAGGATCGAAGAGAATTGAGATAACTAAAACGCTGCTTGAGATAGCAGCGGGTTGCAGGGTTGAAAAGAATGCTATAGAGAAGTGAAAGAATATGGGAGTTACAACGATAGCGGATAGGGAGCCCCTTGAGTTGTGAACTAAAACTAGAAAAAGCCCATCTAATAGACCCACAATTACTTAAAACATCTAAGTATAACTAGGAATCTTACAAATATGCAAAGGAAAACCACAAATGGGAAACAGATTTACTCTAATTACCCTAAGTATATAATCAGCAAAAAATACTACCAATAAAGCCATGAGAATGTGTAGGTGGAATTATAGCAATAATACGAATAACTCCACGAAGGTTAAAACTCGTGTACAGTCATAATGTGCCCACGCGTGTGAACATAAACCTACCTACATACCGTAATTCATAAATAAATCTGTCTTTTTTCGTACCGTAAAATCGGGGCACATGATCGTTTTTTTTTGTATTTTAGTATACATTTCAAGATCATTACGTTCCTATCCTTGATCTGAATGTTTAGTTTCGTTTAGGTGCATATTAAGGATACGTCAAATAGGTAAAGGTAAAAAAATAATTTAAAAAACCCTGTGTGCATTTTTTTTTACTTTTGGGGCAAAGTTGATCTTAGAAGCAGGTTAGTTCGAACTTGCAACTTAATTTCATACAAAAAGGCCAATGATTAAGCTAAATGGCAAAGAAACCTCTTCGGTGCTAATCAATGACACGAAACAACTCTTGACGCAATACTTGACATTTATTTCAGCAACAATCAAACAAAAATAACTTCTTCAGCTCTGATTTAAAATAAAGTGGCTCAAATTTGAACAAAATCTTAAATAACAGACTGTTAATCAGAATAATCATTGGAATTAGTAGAGATAATTATCATCTTTATTAGTAATAAGAATATGCTAATATATAAAATAAAACTAATACTTAATACTGAAAAAGTAACAAATTCAAAAATAACAGAATTTATACGAGAATAATCGTTGTAAATAGTATGCTAACAATTAGTTTTAGTAACTTAGTTCAGTTATTTTAGTTTAGTTTAGTTATTCTTAACTTATAGAGATTAAAAAATCACAGCAATCAAGAAAAACTTCAAATTTAGATGCCAGTGCCTAATTACCTTAATTAATTCAGTATTTGAACGAAAACCACCACTGGAAAAAGTTTTTCTATAATTCTAGTCGAACGATGTAAAGGGTATTACTTGTAGCAATCCATTACAGGGAAGGACAAGCAGCCTGATTTAATAAATTTTGGGATAGCTTTTTTATTTTCTATATTTTAAAGAGGGCTAAAGTTCCCCGAAATGGTGTATAATGTTTACTATGATTATACTAACGAACTGTATGCTTCTAATAAAAGGCTAAATAAGTTTTTAAGGTAATTGCAGTGTTCCCAAAGACATATTTTATAACAAGAAATAGGTAGGTATTAGTAAGCTAACTTTCCTTATTTTGCTGTTTCCACCAGAAGTTTGCAGACACCATTTATGCACTTTTATGTCGTCTCACTTCACGCTTGATGCTACTGACGAATTAAAACCTGCGCAAGCAACTCGGAACGATACCGCGTCGAGTAGGTAGTGCAAACTATGATTTTAGAGCATAACTGCTACGATCGGACGTCTATTGGCTTTGTGGCAGGACACTATTTAATTTTGGGATAATGACTGATTTGACAATTTGGGACGATGAATGCTTTTACGGTATGTGAAAAAATACCTACATCTAAATAAGGCTTGTGCGGAAAAATACCATGTCCATTAAAACGTGGGTGGTAAAATGGGTTATGGTAAATGAATTCAATTTGATTATACCTACGCATCGCAGTTTATTTATAAGCACCAAATTTTCATGCGTTATACTTATCAGCAATTCGAATTTCGATATCACTTTATCGTTGAATTGGAAACGATACTTGGTCGTGACATTTATGTGGTGTATTTTATTAATTAATATTCGCGTTGCGTTGATTGATAATTACCTATTGCGTTTCACAATGGTTAACTATGAGCCAAAATATTATTAAAGTGACCTATTTTTTACTAACGCATGTGCCGTATGGATTTATAATCGTCTATTTGGGCAACAATGCTAGCTCATCATACCGCAGGTAGATTTGGCTCCTGTTTACCACTGTGTGTGAATAAGAAAGAGAAAATGGAGCAATGGAGAGAGAATGGATAGGTAAATTGAGAAGTACTGTAGAAATATACTTATATATACTCGTAAGCTCGTAACAATGGCGGTCCATCAAAATAAGTTATAGAATAGTTGATGGACCACCATTGTTAATGAATTGGCATTTTTTTTTAGCGACTTATATATCTGAGCACGACTTTCTGGAAAGTAGGCAAACCAGTGAAAATCTAGTTCCATGGACGCTCTACCACAGATAATAAACACTATACTTGTTGACGTTTAATCAGCAAGACGATGCAACCACGAACCCGCTTGTCCTATCCGATGTTTATGAAACATACACAAGCTTACGATCCATTGTGTTGTGCAACCGAGCAGTAGGTTAACCGTAACAACGTCCTACAATTATGTTTGTGGACCTCTAGAGAGTGTTTGAAACTACAGTACGAGTAATAACAGTGAGTAAAGTAAAAGAAAATTGATGAAATTACTGTGTAGCATTAAACTGCAATGGTCTCGTACGTTTTGCAGAGTTCCATAGAACGTTTCCAACATAAATAAATTAAGTAGATACATAAAAATAAAAAATAAACATTAAATTATATGATTGTAATTTTTGACGAAAAACAGCTCGTCCAATTTTATTATGATAACCATAATAATATCATATGCTGGGAAAAACGCTAGGAAGAAGAAAATAACTATAATAATGTTTATTCTCACATCCATGAGCTTGACACATCCGTACTCATTGTCAGTATCGGCCGCGTACATTTACTGTCCATCTCATTCGCACCAGAGTACCAGAGTATCTGTAGAAGCAAGATGTACTATTATATTGGTTTACGCAGTCACTAGCGAGTAGCGATTTAACAACATGGTAGGTTTATGTAGGTATAATATGCAAATAAGGATCGAAAATATTAAAGAGAACCTTTGTCGCGCGTCGGAATTCCGGCATATGTAAAAGGAAATCATAAATTTATATTTTCTGAAAAGCGGAATATATTGACCCTGGCGTTGTTAATGAGCTGTCGGTTTTCGGCATATAGGTACTTTAAGTTCGTTTAAAAACTTCCTAAATAACAACTGGCCTTATGAATGAGGCACAATATCGAGAGTCTTAGAGATTATTTACGGTATTTGTTCAATCGTTTTGTTAGGACATGATTACAGCCATGGAAGTTTTGGTGGCACGAATATAATTTAGCCAGAGACTTGCACACGATATTATTTTATCGATAAATTGTACTTTTTTATAACAGAAGTTATGTTATGAGATAACGTATATTACGGATATGCAACTTTCATACCTATTGCAGGGTATGAAGTTCGTATTTATAGGTCGATTAAGGAAAAATCTAATGTTTACTTGTTAAAGTTGATTTTTATTATATTTTAAAATTTCTGGAAAGTATATAATATATATATAATATATATAACATTGACGGGTAGTACTGAGCATATTTTAGTAAATTTCAATTTTATCCAGTGAACTTAATAGCTAATGATGAAGTGTCGTTTTAAAATAAGTATTCAGTTATCGATAACCAAAACCAAACTTAAATGATAGAAAAGAAACCTTCTATTTTATAATAAGTATCTGCATTCGAATTGACATAAGGCTTTCAGAATAATTTCAGACTGAAGGTAATTCAGATTGTGGGAAGCGGCGATGTCTCCGGTGAATTATATACGTAGTAAATATTTCTTTTAGCTTTAGTTTAATGCCGTGAACGTTAATAATTTGGCTGTTATGAAATGAATATGGTTCAAATGAATTTCCTGTAAACTAACTGAAAAAAGAGGACCTTTATAAGCCGCCTTCTTACTCTGTTTACTATGTTTAATCCAGCGATAACAAAAAACAACCCACTCAATTATACTCCCGTCTTTTTGTAAATATTTTTTTAGAAAAAATAATACAAAAGACTTAAACACTAAGATGCACCACAGAAACCTGTAGAGGTTTATGCTTGGTACAAACGCGTCACTACGCTTACAGCTATTCATATTTAATAATGTAGATGCAACAGATGAGTCAGACATCCCCGCCCGCTCTCGATATATAAAATTTTTTCAACACTGTTTTACATTTAATGTTAAACCTTAACCTAAATAAGATTACTTCTTGACGATCCATTTCGTTCAAATTTTGTATAATTTAAAAAAACGGTGAAATGACACTACACTACTAACATGGCTAATGATTTTTCGTCAATAACTACAAATATGTATATTTAGGGGGTCTCCCTCTGGGCGCATACAAACTATTGTCATATTTTTGATTGTCATAACACTTTTCGCACATATTCGTTTGTCATAATTATTTTTTGTCATAATTATTTTTGAGCATACCTCGTTTTTTGTCATAAATGATCTAAAGCATATTTTTTATAATTATACTTTTATTTGGCATCATATTTTTAATCATATGTTTGATGACCATAATTGTCTTTAGTTATAAGTATTGCAACGCATCTTATTAATATTTCATAAAAATTTAAAGTCATATATTTAAGGCTCATAACATATTTTGTTCATAAAAAATACAAAGCTGTAACCAGACAAGTGGGTTAGGTTAGGTTAGAACTGCGACCCCCACAGACACAAACTGTTACCAGGAAAGTGAGTCAGGTTAGGTTGGAACCGCGACCCTCACAGACATGAACTGTTACCAGAAAAGTGGGTTAGGTTAGAACTACGGCCCCCACAGATGCGAACTGTAACCAGAAAAGTGGGTTAGGTTAGGTTTGAATTGCGATCCCCACAAACATGAACTGTTACCAGAAAAGTGGATTAGGTTAGGTTAGAACTGCGATCCCCACAGCCATGAATTATTTCACGGCATTGTGGACGGGCGTGTAACGCTGCATAATATTATAGCTTTAAAGCTTTATGGTTGGTTATTGTTATGCTTCAAATCGGTATGCGAGTTAACGTTATAGTTATTGACAATTATGCTCTTAGTGGTTATGACATTTAATTTATTATAATTTAAATTTATATGCGTAAAAAATATACGACCACGAGTGAGTATGATCAAAATTTTTATTACTAAAAATGTATGACACAAAATAATATAACTTTCTAATTGTATGCGCAATGATGATTATGAAACAAGTGGTTATGCGCAGCAACGATATGACTTAAAAATGTATGCCACCCAATATGGACCCATATTTAGGTTCCCATAATAATAGACCACCTTAATTTTGTTTTTATTCAGGTACCAGGCGATAGTGCGGCCGATGCGCCCGCGCATGTCCAAGACGTGCTCTCTCATCACGATAGCCGTCATCTGGGTGAGCGGCATGCTGCTCGCCGTGCCCTGCCTACTCTACTCCACCACTAAGGAATACAGGTACCGACTAGTTACTAAGTTAATTTTGCTAGGCTTTTCCCGTAACTCGACATACAGGTACTAATCACCACACAGATTGTTTACCAGCACATCTTAGATCTGCCGAGTAATTCGAACATTTGAAACCTCGTATAGCATCTCAAATTGTGATAGTGAGGAAGATACTCGTAACAATTTTCAATCGTTCAATGTTCACGGTAATAGAAAAAAAAATAGGTTTGGTAAGCGGGCCAAAATGAGGTAATTACCTCAATAAAATGTTAATACTTTTCAGAAATGTAATTCAAACAATACAAAATTATTGAGTTGAGAGTATTGATGAGGATGAGAGTAGATGGTCGTAGTTGAGACTTGCTTAATTCAATTCACATCGCTTGCATACCCAAATATATATCAGAGAGTAGATGTCTCGATGCAATTATATCCCGCTGCAACTACTGTGTCCAATTATAGCCTAATATAATAAATAATCATGGGTTTCTGTAGTATTAAAAGGTAAGCGATTTATATTTCAGGAAGTAGACAAACTGATTATAGTTTCTAGTTATACAAAATTTATAAATGATACACCTATGAAAATTCTAATAAGCATTATGACAAGGGATCACCCAAATATTCCGAAATATTATTTTCCGATTTTGATAATCTCGAATTTTATAATCCCGATTTTGAAAATCCCGACCTATCAAAACTCCGACCATAAAAATTTCGATTTATAAAAACATGAATATTTGAAATTCCGAATCAGTATTAGATTCGGGATTAATTTATGTTAATCGGAATTTTAAATATTCGTGCTTTCATGAGTCAGAATTTTGACGATCGGAGTTTTGATAGGTCGAGATTATAAAAATCGGGATTTTGATAAGTAGGATTTATAAAAATTCGGCACATAGTTTTTCGGAATTATGTAGGTACTTAGTGTACCTATTATGACAAACGTCATACGTTATTTGCAATCAGTAAGAATATGGGAGAGAAGTACTTATTTAATTTAAGTTCATAAATATGTTTTTTTTTTCTTTAATCCATGGTAGATAATTAGCGATTCTAGTGTAGACTCCCGGGTATTTTCCACAGTCACTCCAGCTATAGGATACCACCCCGATTTGTACGCCTTTGTAAACCATGGGACTTCCAGTACCACCCTGTGAAAAATAATTATTGCTGAATTTTGTGACAATAAAGGTCGGTGCCCACCACACTATGCCGAACCACGTTTGTGCTCGTACCATACTTGCATAAAAATAATAATATTATTATGTATGAATTGCCAATACTATAGGACCGGACTGGTCGACACTATTTTGTTTTTGTAATAATATTTTGCACGTGTCGGTACGCTCCGTGCATGACATGCGACGTTTTCCGCCGGCGCCGGTGGCACGACGTGTGTGCTCTACGTTTGCTTTCTGCAATATACGTGGTTGGTGTAATCTGCACGCCTACCACGAACATAGAAAATAGGCATTGGCGGAAAACCCTTTTTGTCACTTTAATATACAAGTGTGACAGAGATGGAGATACAAATCCGCAATCGTTAGATTTTCGTGATACTAGCCCAGTTTTAGCCGCGTATATTTAATATACTGTATTACTTTTCTGTGTTTCGGTTGATATTGAGCACCAATAGAGCCCACGACATGGGAGACTGTGGGCGGGGACCGTCCACGGTGGAGGCATACTGTGCACACACAGGTGCGTGATTTTGAAGCTAGGCGATGCTTAGATCTCGACGCTAAGCGCGATGAGCTACAGGCCAGACCACGTGTGGCCATACATTACAATTATATCGGAGGAGTGCTGACGTGTAGTGAGTATGCCCGCACATTCTCTGCAAAAATTGGCTATTTCAGTCACCTGAGAGCTCATCAGCGACGCTCTCAGCACTAGAACGTAGTCGCTGTGGCCGAAAACGGCTAGGAGATGATGATGATATTGTTTTAAGTGGGAAACGCCTAGTCTGAAACGCCTAATCTCCACACTTGAAACCGTCATGGAACGGTCTTTGTATGAACGGTAAAGTGAGCACAGACCTTATTACAGATAATAAAAATATACGGAATTACAAATATCAGAAAATGTTGCCAAAAACCACAACATTATGAGCAATAAAACAATTTCATGAATCCAATGTAAATAGATCATCCCTCGGTTTGCGCCACCCTAAAAAGTGGTGGGCGGCCTGGCCTACACGTGTATTAGTAATTCCATCCTAATAATGCTGAAATGAGGTCTAATAACTAAAGTTTTCGAGTTTAATCAATGAGAGTAGTAGAGGGTAGGGTAGTCTTACCGTGCATGTATCACGAACGTTTGATCCGGCGCAGATTTGATTCGCAGTCAAACCGGGATTGCTGAGCTTACAGAATCTATTTGAAACTATTGGAACTGCCGTTTGACGAAGGTTGTTTCCAACCATCTGCCTGTTAGTCTGTTAAATAGATATAATTCATTATTTGAATGCATTCAAACGTCATAACAATAATCATATAAGTATTCAAAAACCAGCCAAGTGCGAGTCGGATTCGTGCACGAAGGGTCCCGTACCATTATTTTTTTAAAGGCTAAAAAATCACGTGTGTTTTATGGGAGCCCCCTTAAATAATTATTTAATTCTGCTTTTTAGTATTTGCTGCTATAGCGGTAATAGTATTTTTAGTAGGTATTTGTTGTTATACCGTCCAGTTTCGTATCTTCGCCTGAGCTACTTAATTTCGCCTAGTTTGACATAAGTTGTCATAGACAAAAAGTTTCTAGTGCTAGCCTTATATAAAACTACTAAATACAAAGTATTTTTTATGGGTGGCAATATTATTCAAACAATCTACGGCTAACTTCACAAAATTGACGTCCAGTGAGGTTTTAAATAATATTTAAAACGGGTCACTCACGTAATTTAGTCGATTTTCGCTCGACATGTTTCGTTCTTTACGAAGAACGTCATCAGGAGCGACCACCCGCGACAGAGAAACATGTCGAGCGAAAATCGACTAAATTACGTGAGTGACCCGTTTTAAATATTATTTAATATGTTCGAGTCTCACGAGAGTTTTACAGTGAGGTTTTAATGCGACTCCGACCGCATGTTTTTTTCAACCAGTGATTTAACTTTAGCTCTGCGCACACTGCGCGCGACAGCGCGTTGAGCACGCCGGCAGACCGGCGCGAGGGGCGCGGTCGGCGCAGGCGCAGGCGGCACCGGTATAGGCGAGATACTACCGTCTCTTTCACTTCTATTGTCAACTGCACTATTGCACACGACACTTACTACGTCACACTCTAAGGTATCGTCCACACTGAGCACCGGGGCAGCACACAAAACCGTTTTCCAAGCAGGGGGTACTGACCACCCACCATCGCGATTGAAATTTGGGTGACGACTGATCTCGATAGCCTCCCGTATTTTCCGCGGAATGAAAAACTTTTCCTTCGCCAGCACGGTTACCTTATCGAATCTAATATAGTGCGCACCCGAATCCATCGAATGATCCGTTACGGCAGAACCCCGAGTATCCCGATTTTTCATACTGCGTATATATATATATATGCTCAGAAATCCTTGTCGAAATATTGCGGCCAGTCTCCCCTATGTAGTTCTTCCCACAGGAGCATGGGATCATGTAAACCCCTGGGGTACTCAATGGCTCCTTATCCTTCGGGGAACGCACCAACTGTCGGAGCTACATATGAGGGCGGAAAATCGTCTTGATGCAATATCTACGGCGTAACAAGTGTCCGATTTTATCCGTCACACCCTTCACGTAAGGCAAGTATAAAGGCACCCTCTCCACTTCAGCTGACCGGGGACGCGCCGATGCGCTCGCAACCCGATTGCTCTGCCTCCAGTTGTAACTTGTAACCGTTACGCGTGACGTGTGACGTGAAGGGTGTATTGGAATACACCCTTCACGTCTCACTCATGATTATGGGGCGCGGACCGTCCCGAAACATGTCGAGCTATTTTCGACTTTATAGACGTGAGTTACCCGGTCTAAGTATATTTAAATTTTCTATTTAAAATTTAACTTTAGATTTAAAAAGTGATACAGACCAGGTAAGGTTAAACTTTCTACTTGATTATATCCTATATCTATTCCTTTTTCATATAAAACTGTTATTTAATAGCTAGCTTACGTATAGAACTCACAATTGCAAAAAACGTTCGTGAGGGTACTTAGCGACCATCTTGTTGCCGAAGTTCGCCTACCCCTAGGGTTGTCAAATTTATTGTATCATATTAATTGCTGGATGGCATTACTTGTTTCCAAATTGAAATATTTTCTTGTGTTTGAATTTTTGTCAAGGGCTTTTTTAACGATTTGGAGGAAAGTTAATTAGTAGAGTAAGCTACCTATGTTCTATTCAGACTACGGTATGAGCAAGGTGGTATAATGGCTGCCTTGTCGAGATAAGTCGCAGACACAGTATTATTATTTAAATTAAGAAGTCAAATATTTTAATTTACGTTATATGCAAATGTTTATTTATTTTTTACTCAAACCGATGTTGAGTAGGTACGTCCAAATAGATATGTTTATATGTCTCGCTTTAAATAATTATATAGAGAAGCCAAAGTTGATTTATTCTCCATTATGAAAATATTGATAAACGCAAAGAGATACGATTTTTGATTAAAGATTTTTTTTTAAATAACAAACATTTTTTTTCTTATAAACCATTACCCCCCTTTTTTGATATGTTGGTTAAGTTTTGGCAGCCCTAGCACAATTACAGAGAATGTATGGAAACAACTTCAGACTGCTGCCAATCTTCGCCTAGTACACGTTTTTTTTTTAAATGAGCTTAGTCTGGTGCAGTTTAAGTCCATATTATATTAACACCCTCAAGGGAGATAAGACTGAACAACTGTAAGTCACAGTAAAGTTTATTATTAGTGGTAAACCATGCCATAGGCGAAGATTGGGAAAAACACCCGAACATCGCCTATTGCCTTGAGGCCATTTATTACCAAGTTAACCTATGAAATTCAACGCTTTAGTGGTCTATAGTGATAGTCAGGAGTACTAAAAAAGGTTTTTTTACAATAACAGACACAAATACCTTCACATTTGAAAGATTTTTTGGGAAATGTGTCAAAATCCAGGCGAAGATACGAAACTGGACGGTACCTTATCTGCGAAAATGTCAATTGTCTAACTATCACGGTTCTTGAGATACAGCCTGGTGACAGACGGACCGACGGACAGACGGACGGCGGAGCCTAAGTAATAAGGTCCCGTTTTACCCTTTGGATACGGAACCCTAAGAATTACGCGTGATGCTGCTAAACTTTTAAAGCCAACAAACCTACATATGTAAAGGGCATTGAGAATATATTGAAATATAAAATCTTAGACTCAAAGTCCTTTAGAGCAAAGTACCTGCAGTAATTTTATCTTTCGTGCTAAAATAAGTACATTCTTGTGCTGAAATCTGATCAAGCGAATTACAAAATAAAGAATCTCTAAAAAGTGAAATCTATAGCGTTGCAGTAGTCTAAAAGTACAAAAGGATCGAGAGCTAAACAAACTTGTTATACAACTTTTTTCACCAACCACCGCGAAAAAATGACAAACTGTAAAATGTATGTAACAAGGAAAATTTATTTTTGCACAGTATCCGCTATTGCTATGAAAACAGTCCTCAAATACGCAATGCGATGATTTTTAATAATGAGCACCTAATAATTAGGTGCTCATAAATTAGGTGCTTAGGTAATTAGGTAATTAGGTGCTTTGAAAATAAGAGCAGAAAGCAAGATTAAAGCGAATGTTACAGGACCTTGTATTCCCACCCAGTTATATTAACCATTGTTCCTTCTAAAAGCTGGCGACGGTCTTTTGGCAGGTCGATTTTATTCACATTCCAAAAACTTCCAAATGGTACTGAGTTGCGCAGTTTTAAAAGGCAGATGTCATGATTTAAATAAGTTCTGTTGTATGACTCATGGCAAATAAAATAATCGATATCAATGAAAAGTCCTCCAGTGTTTAAGTGTTGCGAGCCCACTAGAAGCTGCCATTTGTTGTCCCTCTTGTCCCTGCAAAATAAAAGTAGGTAATTACTGTACAAAAAAAATAGTTTTAACAAGTAAGAACGTGCCGCCTTGACTGGGTGGCCTGAAGGTTATGATCTAGTGATAGTTTATTCAACCTGTGTGGGCTAGCGTAATAACTTTAACCAATTATTCTGGTGCATGGGGAGAAGCTCATCATTGGGATTGGGACATGCAAACTGAACCTAATGAAGTAAACAAGATACGAGTATAATAATAATGAATCACTTACTCGTCATCAAAGCAATGAGCAGCACTCAATGCAAACTGTTCATAAATAATCGATGCGCCACACATAAACTTATTGTTCAAGAACACTGCAGCCATGTATGGCGCGTCGTGGATTGAGATATCCTTGCTATTCAATGGATTTCGTTCACCTATAGCTGGAAAAGTAACTATGGTCTCTAAATACTATTCAACTGTACCTACGTATAGGTAGTTTGCATGTATCATGCATTTGGTTTAAAGTTAAACCGAATGGTAGTTTTAGCTTTAGTAACGTTAAATTAAATGTCAATATTACACGCGTTATATTTAGCAGCGTTTTTGTTTCATATTATTTTTAATTCTATTTTAAAGACTTTCAAGGTCTGGTAATAACATTCTTAAAACACATTGAATAATTTTGGAACATATCATACCGAAGCCCAATGTTCCTATAAATAACGCATGAAACCCAAAACACGTAACTAATAATAATAACTTCACCATCGCGTATGTTTAATACAGTTCAAACTACAATAATACATAATGAATAATTGTCATGGACACAAACTAATCCTATATTGTTACTAATTAATGGCAGCTGTGGACTGTGGAGTCACAAATTCAACTCAGTGTACGTTGAAAATGCGGTTCGAGGGTTCCGCGCCAAATTTTTAACCGAAGTGTTCTTTATCATTATCGGTTTCAATTGTTTATTATTATTTACATAAAGTCACATTTAATAAAGGATGTTGCTGGGCTAATCAATTTATATAAATCATTGCATTCAGACTATTGACCGTAGAGGTTCAAAGAGTTCCATAGAGGTATTGGTTAATTAAATATTATTAATAGTACTTCTTAATATTATTAATATCACGCCGCACAGGTTCAACTCTCTTAAGTATCTCCTTCGACATAAACGATCGATGGACTCGAGAATAGACACAGAACATACCTATCAACTTAAGGACTGAGATCAACCCAACAGATAAACCAATCGGGTTTTCACTGGATCGAAGAAGTTGGAGCCAGCTGAATAGACTGCGAACCGGTTGAGGCAGAAGCCGCGAACTTTTAGATAAATGGGGTTGGCGGGATTCACCCGCGTGTGACTGTGGAGCTGCGGTGCAGGACATGGACGCCCACTCACGAAATACCACGGCAACCCAGAGGGTTTGTTTACCTTAGATAATAATATAATACAATGGATCTAGCAACCGGGTATAGTTTTATAAAGCATGTACCTATTTATAGTGAATTTTCGAACGATTGTAGGTATCTAATTTTGCCATACGAATAAATAAATAACTACGCCGTGAATGCAGTAGTTCGCTGGTTCGATTCTAGTCCTGAGAATGGGGAGGCCTTGGTCACTTTTTTTGTACTTAGTATATGACATCTCTTTCCATTTATACTCTTATTCTTTTCAATTATCATCATCAACGTATCGGTATCAGCCATAAGACGTCCACTGCTGAACATAGGCCCTTGGACCTCCATATGTACCGGTTGGAAGCGACCTGCATCTGGATGGACGCTGGCGTCTCCCGGCGACCTTCATAAGGTCATCTGCCCATCTTGTGGTTGTGGGTTGGGCATCCTACGCTGCGTTTGCCAAGCCGTGGTCTCCACCCGAGCACTTTTCGACCCCATCGGCCATCTGCTCTGCGTGCAATGTGGCCTGCCCATTGCCACTTCAGCATTAATAGTGTTAGTACAACATAAAAAGAGAAACAATATAACTATACAAATGCATGCAGTGTCTGCCAGCGGGTGAATACCTATGTGGCCATTTTATTTTTTAGGTTTTAACTCCCTTGAGGTGAGACGCAATTTTGCGCTCCTTTCTACAACGTGTAGTACCTTGAGAGGTGACTCCGATTGTTCCGAACTGGGGGCGCAATTACTGCGTCTTCATGCCCCTACACCGACTAGAATACTTTTTCGGCCGCGTGACCGCGGTCTACTGGTAGTGCCGATGTCCCGAACTGTGTCTCGCAGAAATTCTCCCCTCGTTCGTCCTCTGCGCCTTCTGAACGAACTCCTTGCATCAGCACCCGAGTGTGATTTGTTTGCTGACAGGTGGAGTGAAGTGCGCGATGAATGTTTAAGATTCTGTGAGATGATGGATGTACGTGTCTCAACAGTGTAATTGTGTTAGTTTTATTTACTGTTTAGCTTGGCTAAATGTTTCTAAAGTTTCGCAGTGATTTAGTTTAGTACTGTCATGCTGTGTATACTTACTTGTTTTATAAAATAAAAATAAAATATTTTTTAAATAGATATTTACAACTGATTAAATCGAGTAAGTTAACTAGGTACACACGCGTTCAAAAGTGCATGGGAAATTTATGAATGAATTCATTCATAAACTTCCCATGCAATTTTGAACGTGATAGTGCATTATCTAATAATAACAAGAGTTTTTGTTTCATATCAGTTCAAAAAACAGACTTCACTGGCATAAATAACCCCTTAACCAATTTTTGCCTTGATACCTACTTAAGCATAGTACAAATATTTAAATACACGATAAAAAATTTCGATCCCTAAAATTTAATATTTATTATCATTAAATTAATGTAGCAGTCTTATTAATTAGGGTTAATGATATCAGTAACCCTAAAAATAAGCATAATCATGTATAAAAACAAGTGTCGTATATTTTGTTGTATTCTTTAGCGTGGAGTACAAAGACCATAATGTACTTGGCTTAAATAGCGGCCCATATACCTACCCAGATTTGTCCGGCAGATCCACCTTCGATCGGATCCGCCTCTGGCGGATAATCAATGTATGGTGCTAATTAGATACTGATATACATATGTCTGCCGTAAACCTGCCCGTGGACTGCCCGCACACGTACAGTATTATCCGTCAAATATTCAGCGGGCATAAATCCATTAATCTGTGGCGATATTATGCCTCTGTGTCTGCGGGTTGTCCGCAGCCAGCCAAGAAACCGGTTTAAGTTAGGGGTATCAAATTTCATTTATACAGCAGTTAGACATGTTTATTAGGATGTTCGAAAACCATGATGGCCATCACAAAGTGGTTGCTAATCGGAATGGCGGCCAATCCAAGATGGCGGATGTATGACAGATATGGGTAAATTTTGGAGGTACTAATTATTCTTATATGGTACTAATTATTCTTATATCCAATGCTCTAGATGGCTATGAGAAAGTGGACCAGTTTGTATACTTAGGATCCTTAATAACAAATGGTGGTAGTTGCACACAAGAGATTCGTCGTCGTGCTGGGATGGCTAAAAATGCTATGACTAACCTCAATAAGTTGTGGAAGAATCGAGGTATATGCCTTGGTACCAAGGTACGATTAATGCGGACACTGGTATTCTCTATCTTTATGTACGGTGCAGAAACCTGGTGCGTCAAAAGCTTAGACAAGAGCAAAATCGATGCTTTCGAGATGTGGTGTTGGAGAAGAATGCTGAGAATCCCATGGACCGCTGTGAGAACAAATGAGTCCATTCTGAAAGAGCTAAAAATTACCAAACGACTCTCTACAATCTGCCAGGAGAGGGTTCTCAGTTTCTTTGGGCACATAATGCGATCGCCACACCACAGTCTCGAGCGTGACATCATACTGGGGCAAGTTGAGGGCAAGCGTGCTAGAGGAAGAGCCCCTGCAAGATCGGATCCTATTAGACAGGCATGTGGTTCCATGCAGAAGGCAGCCCACATAGCCCTTGATCGCGATAAATGGAGAGACATAGTTGTTGGTCACGATCCTCAGTCATGAGGGAACGATGAAGAAGAAGAAGAAGAAGAATTATTCTTATAAGAACATTAAAAAACACGATTGGCGTCTCAAAGTGGTAGCTAACAAAAATAGCGGCCAATCAAAGATAGAGTTTTATAAAATCAATTATATCTCGATAACTATCCATCCTATCTTGTTAATCTTTTTCTTAAATTAAATATTTATATGTTATCTTTAGAGTTTGCTTTATACACTATACCTATCGCAAAACCAAACAATAATCTATGAATCTATAAATACCTATCTATAAAAAATTAATAATAAAAGTGCAAGCAAAATATTGTTGTAGTTCGTAGAACCTGCGTGGCTAGAAGATGTTGATGTCAACCTCAGCCATTCTTTCTGCGAGACCATGGGGGCAATGACGCCCTTGAACCGTCGGAGGTTAGTTTTCAAAGTTTTACACGATTAAGCACCGTTTTAGTGAATTTATAAGGTGTGAAAATCGTGAAAGTTTATATAAGAACTTATCAACATCCATTGTCTGCAAAGTTATTAACTTGATCAGACACTTACTGATGATGTTTTACGCTGGAAGACCTGACGCCGTCCCTAGCAGTGGGGTTCCGGTATGCTAAGATTGCTGAGACTACGAACCACATGGGGTCACCTTTGGTATTTGCATTACAAGCGATATATTTCTATATTAATTTAGAAAACGCTTATCATTCTAACTAATGAACACGGTAGAATGGTTAAGGAAACCATTTAAATATTCAATAACAAAATGTAAATATTAAGGACGGGTTTAAATTTCAACGGTATAAAATGTGGAATCTAGTTTTAGTAATTATTAAAATCACCTCACAGCCAATTCATGTGAGTAATCGCGAAGATACTGTGAGTTATGGCTATCCATAAACGTCAACGATTGCAACATAGCCGAAATATGGGAAGCCTAATTTAAAAAAAAACTGCTCAGTACTCGTCTTAATTATTATGAATGTCGTATTATAACCGCGATGGTGTAATAGATAAGTCCTAATAATTGTAAGCATAAACAAACCTACATAATATTTCTATACTCGTACAAGTTAATTATATCCGACTGTTGATAATGTAAGTCTGTTCATGATCTATTTAACTGAAACGGAGTAAGCAAATAACATACCCGAGCATTTTATCAAGGGGATTTCCACTAAGCGATTCCGTGTTACATAATATTGCTTTCAAACATATTTAATAACACATGCCGACCAAGTGTGAAAGATAAGTTTTGAATAGATACTAACATATAATGGGTTGCTTCAGTGTACGATATAATTTAACGGAACTATCCTTCTCACTAAGATTATTTCCACTCAGAGGCACAATACAATAACAGAAAGCACTACACTCGAGAGCAAAAAAATCGACTCAAGTTACATTTTTTTGCTTTTCATTTTTTTTGCAAAAACGGGATATATTTGAGCCAATCTGAGTTTTTAGTATTAATGTACATTTATTAAGCTACAAAAACCGGTATCAATCATTAAAATCGGTTGCGTAATTTTTATGATATTGTTGTTATTGTGAAGGATGAAATTTTATCTGCTCAAGACACCCACGAGTTCAACCCCTTTGAGGGCCATAAAAACCGGTGCTACCGGTTATTTCTTATCAGTCGCTTATCAGACGTTGGCCTGTGCACATTTCCCGCAATTATCAACTAGAACCACCTGGACAAAATGGATACACCTGAAGCTAAAGCCGCTCAAGCTATCGACCTGATAAATCGTGGTCATACGCAGCGTTCTGTCGCCGAACAACTGGATATGACTCAGTCTCCAGAGTCTACTGTCGGTTTATTAACCAAAGAACTCTCAGACGGAAACCTGGATCTGGCCGTCAGAGGTGCACCTCAGCGAGGGAGGACCATTTCATTGTGACGACCAGTCTTCGTGATCGACACCGTACTGGTGTTGCTGTCGAGCAGCTGATGCAGAGCCATGTAGTACCAGTGATCATATGGACAATTCGTCGAAGACTTAAGGAAGCAAACCAAGAAGGCCTGTCAGGGGGCCCAAATTGTCCCAAAGGCATCGGGACGCTCGCAAAGATTTCGTATCAACTTACGAAAATTCGACATACGAGCAATGGAGCCGCGTACTCTTCAGCGATGAGTGCAGAATGTGCCTCCATGGGAGTGACAGAAGAAGTCGGGTGTACCGGAGATCTGGAGAGTGGTATGCACAATGCTGTTTTTCTGAAACAGTCGCCTATGGTGGAGGTTCCGTCATGATGTGGGCGGGCATTTCAATGGAGGGGAGAACAGAGCTGGTTTTCGTCGCTGGCGGAGGTCGAGGAGGTGGATTGAACACAGCCAGGTACATTACAGACATTCTTCAAGACCACGTCGTGCCGTATGCAGGATTTTTTGAGGAGGGGTTCCATCTGATGCAAGATAACGCCCCTTGTCATATCGCACGAGTCGAGACTTAAATCCCATCGAGCACACGTGGGATTACCTCAAGAGGAAGGTTCGAGCCCGAGTTCCCGCCCCTGACACGATTTTGGCCCTGAAGAAAGCTCTGGTCGAAGAATGGGAAGCTTGTGGCTCACTAGGGCGCCATGGACCAAAGGTCTCGACGCCGAAAGGAACAAAAATATTTGAGACTAGCAATCCAGCGCGGAAATGTTGTCAGCGTCCTCGGTACTATGCCGCAGCGGCCAGTTTTAGATTTATTTTAGTTTATATTTAGTTTCATTTTAGTTTTTATCTAATGTTATTTTAGTTACTGATTTTAGCTGTAAGTAGTTTAGTTATACTTCTAGATTTAAAGTGTTATAATATGTTTTAGTTTACTTTATTACAATAAAATGTTTTTTCATATTATTAAAGAAGTGTTTTGCGCAATACTAATGAATGTTAGATAACTCAAAACTTAAAAACTCCCGGTAGGTTTCATAGACTTACATACATACAATAATTGGCACCTATTTAGTAAAAGGATTGATAGGATTTGTGCCAATTATTGGCGCAAATCCTACTGATGTGCCAATTTACTCTATTAAGTTTTAGCTATGCTCTCAAGTGTGGCAGCTACGAGTGTACTTACATTTACTACAAGCATTCTTAAAAACAACCAAAATAACCTGAAATCAATATGCTATTCGCAGGTGCTAATGTGATTAGTTTTATTCATTGTATACGTTAATGCATCTCGCAACAGGCATTAATTCTGACGACGGTACGGTTACACTGCGTAATTAATCTCTGGAGTACTTCGTTGTATTTTCTACTGCTCATTTCCTTAACGAGTGTGAAAATTACTACGCTGTTGTTAAAATACTTTGAAGAGTCTATTCAGTGGTAACTAATTCAGCTCAGACATTTTTTGTGCGTTAGTGACGGTGGTGCTTAAAGAGTAACAAAGAGAGCAAATGAAATCCATCTATATACGAATATTTCAGTGCGAAAGAGACACACAACAAATGAAAACGTGATCATTTTTGAGCTCTCAAGTCTACCCATCTACCCGCTTGATGGTGCGAGAATATAAGGTTAGGTATCTGAAATCATGAAAGTAATTTTTTTCGGTAATTTGGTGTACGGATACGTCTTAACGCATTCCATTGTTTTCCGCTTTGTAGCAGAAAGCGACCACCCACATAGAACTTCCTTAGCTTCCAATAAGTAATTCACGTAATCACATATTCATTTCAATTTTAATTTGGCAGTTGACACTTAAGCGTTTTTGGTCACATTTGCAATGTTTGACAAGCATTGTTGTCATATTTACATATTAGTTCTGTGCGGTGGCCACATACGAACGTACGGTCGGCTACATAAATATGAATAGGTTCATCTGTATTTAAATTGGAACTTTGTCCCCCAGGAATAAGAGAAGTATATACATTTTATAGACGTGGCTGTAGAAGCACAGAATAAATAATAGTTGGTAGAAGTTAACGGTTAGGGTTGCGATACGTCAAATTATGTCGTTCGAATTAGGAACACTTTTAAGATCTTACCGATAAAACAAATTTGGTTAACAATGACAACGGTCTGCGTTTTTCCTTTAAAACAGTGATTTAATATGCTCATATTAAATCGCTGTCTAAAAGTGTTGCTCAGTTGGCAGAGCAATGAGCGTATATCCCAGAGTCGCAGGCGGAACTTGAACCGACCGAGGCCATGAATTTTTCAATCCTCCCTTTTTCTAGAAATTTCGAATTGCTTGCAGACGTTTCTGCTTTAAAAAAGTAATTAAGCGCTACATTAAATGAGACATAGAATTCATAAGTGTTTTCATTAATTAAGAGGTGTTTTTAGTTACACTTGATTATGACTCCATAATTCGTTTTTTTTTTTAATATTCTTAGCAGAAATGTAGGTAGGAATCATAACTGAAAAAATTGAGATTCGAGTCATAAAAATACATTTTCAGGATTTCAAAGGTCATATTTTACAGCCTATCGAACAATGCGATACAAATATTGAAAAACTCTTGTATGGTAATAATGGTAATGGTATATACAATTCTGAACAAAACATTGCTTATGGCAATGTTGGCTAATTCAATCTGATATCAATAGCAGAATTTGGCTAATATTGGTAATCCCGTAAGTTATTTAATGGAACTTTACTTCTCAAAAACGGAACAACTCGTTGATACACCCAGGACCCTCCTTAGAAAACGGTGCCCCTCGCTTTTAATAGATGATTCCTTAGAAGGCTCATCCCCACGCCCTCATCTCATCTCCCCATTCTACGTAGTTGTAGTCAATAACCGCAGGTGGTCGGGTTTTCAGCTCATCGCGCTTACCACTCTCTATAAGGTTTAGGACTCAATTTTACTAACTGCCCCCCCGTATAAAAACCATTAAAAATTTATACCAACCTATATATACATTTAATGACGTTTTAGGAGGAAAAGTGTGTCCCATTTTTTTACTATGATTAGGTACATTTCTCAAATAACATACATAATATAAATATGAATAGAAAACGTTTTCTCCGCTTTTGGGGCCTAGTAACAAGCTTTTTGCGCCTAATGTACTCGTAATTTAGTATTAAATCCTTAAATATGTAGGTATGTATATTTTGTGATTTCACAAAAACGGAATTGAGTTCCAAGAAGTTCTTCAAAAGAACGCTTAATAAGTAGAGTATTTTACTCGGGTGAAAGACACACATTTTTCATTCGACTAAATATACAGTGCGACAAAAAAGGTAAACATTTACGAAGGACACCACTGAGATTTAGCAGGCAGCAAAGTATAATTGATTATCTTAAACTTAAAAACGGTTAAAACTCACGTATTTTTATCACAATAGGCGTGATATATTTCAACAGTCATCGTCGGACAGACAGAGTGGTGTAGTCACCTCCGCGGCCCGGACTACATTTACCTGAGACCAGCATAGGTAACGGGTCGCGCGTTGCGGGAGTCCGACGATTACTGCCCGATGCAGTCGAAACATGTCACGCCTATTGTGATAAAAATACATAAGTTTTTAACTGTTTTAATGTCAGTATGACTCCCGAAAGTTTAGATTGTATAATTGATTATCTCATTTAGTTGCATTAGTTCGAGCAGTAGGTTTTTGACAGATGTTTGTTAACGAAAATAATGACATATTTGACAAGAGAACTGGTGTTATCACTGTGGTGTGCATTTAGTTCCACTTTGTTTCATTTCTACCTTTTTAATGTCGAACTGTGTCTTCAGAAATGTGATGTGGTTGTAAAAGGTGGCACCAAAATTACATACCTCCGCTACGCAGACGATACAATGTTTCTAGCGGCGAACGAAGCTGAAGTGGTGTCTCTCCTCACTAGGCCTAAAAATCGACCACTCCAAAACCAAAATTATGGTGGTATAGACCGCAACAGCTCGCTTTACATCACAGGTGCCCTATCCCTGGAAAAAAGTGGACGATTTTCTCTACCTGGGCACTTATGACAGTAATACGGGGTCCTGTGAAAAGGAAATCAGGAGACATATCGGCATGGCTAAAGAGAGCTAAAGAGAGTATGGAAAAATCGTAATATATCTCGAAAGAAGAAAGACTGATCATCTTGCTAGTATTTTCAATCTTCAGGTACGGCGCGGAAACTTGGACGTTGGAGAATCCAAGTTTGCGCATAAAGTGATCGCATTGACGCCTATGAAATCTGGTGCTGGCGCAAGATGCTTCAAATTGCATGGACTCCATTTAACTATCGAACGGATCCAAAGATGGGTCTGACAAGATGTTTAACAAATAGCTTGACATTGACAGTTAAGTATTTGATTTATCGACGTGAAGTTTCTATTTAGGTGTTAGGTAAAAGAGGTACTAACATTAATTGTTCAATGAGTTTTAATTTAATAATCTCATAAGGCTCGCAGCCCACTCCACTACGAGTAGAAAAAATTGTCCGTGTCAATTCGATACGGGATCTAGGAGTCACCCTAGATACCCGTCTCAATTATCATGAACATATTTACTCCTTGACGCGTGACTGCTATAAGAGACTTGGCTTCGTTATAAGAAATTCCAGAGAATTTAGCGATATCAGTGCCATCAAACTTCTCTATACCTACTGCTCTTGTCAGGAGTAAATTAGAGTCAGCGGCCGTCATCTGGAACCCCTACGAAGCCTCATACATTTTACTTCTGGAGCGAGTTCAAAAGGCTTTTTTACGTTTTCTGTACAAAAAAATGTACGGATACTACCCCTTTCTGTACCCAACCAAATTTTTACTGGGTTCTTTGGGTTTTAACTCCCTCGAAGTGAGACGTAATTTTGCCCTTCTTACTACTTCTTGCGGCATACTTCGCGGGGAGTCTGATTGTGTAGAGCTTGCCACGCAATGGGAAAGACTATACGTCCCTCCTCTGACTAGGATTGATTTTCGACCTCGTGATCGTCCCCTGCTGGCAGTGCCTCACTCTCGAACTGAGTTTCGTAAACAGTCCCCTCTAGTACATTCCTTGCAACTTCTGATTGGGCTCTTAGCATCAGCACCGGAGTGTGATTTGTTTGCTGGCAGGAATAATTTAGTGCGTGATGAATGTTTGGCGTTTTGTGAAAAGATAGATGTGCGTCCTTCTACTGTTCAATAGTGCTTGCCTATTATTTACTTTTTCTAAATTATTACCTATTATGTTTAAATTATAAGTTACAATATGTGTACCTACTATGTAGTTTCGCAGTGCCTTAGTTTATTGACTGTTATGCTGTGTAACAAAATTTATAATAAATAAATAAGAACTCCCAAGCACCATATATTTTGAACTCAAGCTAAATTGTTCTAGAAAATTTATTTTTAACTACTAAAACATTGTCCACAGGTCAAAAGGCACGTTGAAGACGGCATGTTTGCTTTTGTGGCCGGACGGACTACCGGACGTATCGTACATGGATTTTGTGTAAGTAGTTGTTAGTTTTGTTTGTATTTTCATACACGTACGGGTCAGTAATACCTACATATTTCAACACCATAACTACAATCTAAAACGGGATATTTAACATGTACGTTTGTTTTAACGAGCACCCGAAATTTTGACACTGTTGCTAGTGACATGTTTTTTTAAACAAGCATAGGGCTCGCCTGATGGAAAGCGGTCACCGTAGCCTAAGCAACTTAGAGGTTTCGCATGAGTGTTGCCGACCTATTAAAAACTTGTAAGTAAATACAATCCTTTTTGTACAAGCATGTCCACGAAAATCGGCAATCGCTGATCATCTTTTAGAGGCAGACCAACAAATCACCGGATTGATTTACACAACTCTCAGATCCCCTCGACGGGAAAACATAGCTACCTAAGAATACATACTTAGCTATTGAAATTCTTAAATATAAGAATTTTAAACCGAGAAGATGGTTTTCAGCTGTCGAAGATCTGGTATGTAGTGATCCGTAAGTTCACAAATCGAAAAGCGACTTTTCCGGTGAGAAATGCACGGATGTGATACTGTTTGTGCCTCTCGTGCTTGGATTTTGTGTTTTGGTTTTTTTATTTCTTTTATCCTAGTTTTAGTTTAGATGATACACAAAAATAATAAGAAAAATAAGACTATGTGTTTAATTTACCAAACGTTGAAGAATAATAATACAAATTGGAAAACAAAATATTCAAATAATATAAGCATTTCGCCTTAAACCTTTGAACAGAGTTTTTATCCTGCCCAAACAATTTTGGCGATTTACGAATTCATCGGCTTCATCACTCAATTACAATTTTACATTCATTTATCATCAACAACAGGAGCCGGCACTGCGTCCCAAAGCAAATTAATCCTGCCAGCTGCTCGTTTTCAATGTCAATGAATACGCTGCAAAATTCCGTTGTGTCTCTCCCTCGAATTAGACAGGTATGACAGAGAGAGAACTACGAAATTTGATGTTTGGAAATCTGTGGCAGGCCACCGGCCACGGTGTATTGACCAGCATTGAACCGACTTGAAATCATGCGTTAAAAACCCGGAGTTAAGCGTTTTTTAGTATGGAATTTGACAGCTAACTCTGGGTTAGTTGGCTAACCCTGGTTGGCACAAGGGGCTCTTGGCAAATTACAGATTATTTATTTCGGTAACCTGCCCTTTCGTCAAAAAATGTTTCGTAAAATTTCATGTCCCAAGAATCATTACGCAATAGTTTTATTTCATAAATCAACGTTTAGCAATATATTCATTTGGTCAAATTATCTTTGTGTATAATTTTATTATGTCAAGTTTTTTATTTTTATTAACATTTGTGAACGATACCAAATTTCTTAGAAAGAAAGTATATAGGAATAAAGCATGACCTCGGAGGAGACTCAAACGCGACCCTGGGATACATCCCCATCACTCCGCCAAGTGAGCTACCCTAACAACCCGGTCCCACATCTCTCCACCGTATACACCTATACGCCTTATACTAAACGCGTATACGACTAAGGCTGCGTTTTACCAAATTTTTATTCCGAGAATAACGCTTACTCTTAGATAGTAACAGATTTTGACCAAATCCAATCCAAAACCAAATCAAACTTTTTAACCAAGAGTAACGCTTACTCTTGGATACTAATGTCAAAATCCCATAGTAATTATTATTGAGAGTAAGCGTTATTCTCGGAATAAAAATTTGGTAAAACGCAGCCTAAGTACTAAAATAAGTTGTTTACGATTTTTTCACCGTTTTCTGCCAACGAGTGTAATTTGGAGTCCAAATTACTTTAAATTAATTTGGACTAGTGCTCCTGCTCGTGACCGTGTTTCGTGAACCCGTAGCCGAATCTCCGTTGCTGTGTTACTCGGCAACGGAGATCCGCTCCGTTTGCTCCGTGTGATTCGGCTACGTGTAATTAAGATACGTAGCTACGTGTACACGGAGATACGTATCTTATTTATACGTAGATCGGATCCAGTCGTGACCGTGACGTTAAGTGTAGATTTTATGCGTGTTATTAAACCCCCGAATGTAATGCAAGGGGCGAGTTTTTAATTTCAGTTTCCATACTTTTGCATTTTAAATAAAAATTTAACAGATCAAAAATAATTAGATGCAAATATTATGTTGGAGGCAAAAATAATAGACCAGTACAAATTGTAAAAGATGTGTATTAAAAGAAGCCGAGCAGAGCCGAAGCCGAGATTCGCGGGAACGTAGCCGAATCCAGAAACGGATACGTATCTTTGACGTGACCGTGTAGTACGGGATCTTAGCACCGCCGGTGCTAAGGCTACGTAGCTACGGTTCCGCGTGTAACACGTATATCACAAGCCCTAAATTTGGACCAGGCCCCTAATATTGGCTGTAGAAATATAATATGTGAAAAATTATTTATAGGCACAGGTTTAATTTAGTAGGAGAAAATAGAGGACTACATTTTCTTTTTCCTAGCGTTTTCCCGTTTACGCGGCTTCTGCCACGGCTTGGGGAGCCGGGGGTTCGCATGGGCACTAATCCCAAGTTTTGACGTAGGCACTAGTTTTACGAAGGCGACTGCCATCGGCCCTTCCAACCCAGAGGGTAAACTAGGCCTTACTGAGATTAGTCCGGCTTTTTCACGATGTTTTCCTTCACCGAAAAGCGATTAGTAAATATCAAATGATATTTCGTACATAGGTTCCGAAAAACCTATTGAAACCAGCCGTCAGGATATGAACCCGAGACCTTCGGATTGAAACTCTCACATCATACCTCTGGGCCACCAGCGCTCTCAACTTTAACCCTTTGCGCCAGATATAGAAAAAAATCTGCAATAAAGGATATAATATGTGCCATATCAGAATATAAAATCTCATAAGATACACTGTCAAGAAAAGAGTTAAGCGGCTGGCACTTATATTTACTCTATGTATATGGTAAAAGTTATACATAGAGTAAATATAAGTGTCACCCGTTTGTGGCATAGACTCCGGTGGGAAGAGGGCACACTGTCCTATACGTAGGCAAGGCAGTGACCCATGCAAGTCAGTTAATTCATTCTCCACAAGACCTAACTTGGGCGTAATTAAAACGTGATTAATGACGCTATAAATCGTATGAATGTCATTGGGCATGAGCATCTATTATTTTCATTAAAATACAGTCGACTGATGTTATGCAATCGAAAAGTTTGAGATTAAACAGCTCTTTTATGGGAGTTGTTCGGAAGTGTTCATTAAAGTTTATGTTCATGTTTTGGTCAAATAGAAAAATGCCGTGTTATGCTAAAATTTTCAGTTTCAAAATCACAGTCATATTTATTGCTAAGTGTAGTTGTACCAATTTTATTTTCTTTCGTTCCGTCTATTATACTTGTGATGTTTTAAATAAAAAGCAAAATACATGACAGCGGATTAATCGCGTATAGTTTTTAAGACCTCGCTGAGAGCCCTTTACAGCACTCGCTATCACAGGGTTAAATGATGTGTTATCAAGAATTCGTTAGCATTGACCTTCATCATATATTTCAAACATTTTTGTTGTTCTGATGCTTTTATATAAGATTGCATAAACTATATGATCATGGTTAAACTCATTAGGATCCATTTATTGACATCAATTATTCTATTAAATTCCCCTTGGGCCACGTACATAACCGTCGGGTCGTAACCAGTTGTTATGGAAGGATTATTCGTAATCAACCGAAACTAGTTGAACCGATTGATGTGATTTTAAACTTTGTACGGAAATATTTTGAGATATTATCTTTGAAGTTCGGCTGTTTAGACGAAGCCCTGCGTAGCGGGGCTCCTATTTCCGGGAGGTTTGCCCTTTTTTGCCCTACAGATACCTAACTAAACTAACCTACCTATTGTTTTGAACCTGCAATGGGTTTCCCACGGATAATAAAAATACCAATTGGTTTCGGTCAAAGACGGCAATTCTCCAATTACGACGGGTTACGAACCGGTGGCGGCGGTTACGTACGCGGATGAAGAGAAAAAATCTTCCAGGTATCGATAATATACATAGGTTAAAATTGACCTGTCGCTCAAACTTTTAGTTATCGCATTCGTCCACAAACATGACGTAAAAACTGCAATTCGAAGTAAAAATTTGATGTCAGCCCCATGTAGCTACAGATTGGATTACTAATTGTTTGCACGGCGTAGAGTTGTTATGTCAGTTTGTTTTTCGTTGATTCTACATCACGTAAACAGATTTCTTTACTTAATTTAGAAGGAGGTATTTACAGCGTAATATCTTATAAATTTATAGAAAAAAAACACATTTTTTTGCGGTTTATTTTCAAATTGAGTAAAGAAAAGTTTTTTATTTTAAAATAAAATGTACAATGATATATTTTTTTATGATAATATTGATGTTGTGTAATAATGTCTTAATTTTTTTCCTTCGACATTTTTTTACATTTTTCTTCATAAATCAAAATGTTCATTGTATAAAATATTTAAAAATGTGCTAGAATGTGCAAATCAAGCCCTTTTGAATGATACACCACTTTATCTAGTTACTAAACTATTTATATTTGCCCTCCACCATATCAAGTATGCTTCACAGAAAATCAAAATGTATGTTTAATAATTTACTTTCTATGGGTCCGGGTTGGCCTTTTTTGGAACTATTCTTCCATTTGTACATACAAGGGATCCAAATGATATATTTCCGGCGAGGGCGTACATTGAATTCTGAATGAAGCGATGGTTCTACAATTTTAAAGTAGAATCGAAAGCGTAATGACGCCCACGACGAAAATTATTTTGATACCGTGTGACACATACAGTTTTTCACACCAACTAAGAGGAAACAAACAAAGCCGAAAACAGCATCATATCAACACCACGATGCCACTAGTTAATGCACGCAAACGTAAAAATGTGTAGTCCTTGAACAGAAAAGTGCCACTTTGATCTCTCCCAGCAGGAGCGAAAACTGCCACTTTGATCCCTCCTAGCTTGAACAGAAAAAACCTTTTTATGAATAGGTGGTGTAAAAATATATTGTTTTCCAAATGTCACATCAATAGCTTAAGTTCTTCCCGAGATATTTCACCATGTGACAGACAGAGCGGCACCATAAAGGTTCCTCTTTTTACCAATTTCGTATGAAACCCTAAAAAGAAGAAAGATCCGTCTACATTCTAGATAATCAAAATCACGTGTAGGCGTACACAATGGCTGCGCATCAAAACACGCTCCTTTTATACCTGTGACGGTTCATTAACAAATATTGTTTCCCAAAAAAAAGACGTATTTGACAATGTAAGTGCTTTGCCATGTCACGCGGCATAAAAGCGTACCACAACAAAGTGATATCAAGTATCTTGTAACAAAATGCGATTTTCATTAATTGAGGTTGATTACTCTTACATTTTTCAATGTAACCTTAGAATACAATCGATAAGAAAACAGATAGGTACAAGTAAACCTTTGTGAGCAGGTGGCATTTACATTTAAAAAACCGGCCAAAGGATGGACCCCCATTTATGATTAGTCTGCGGCAATTAATTATACGGTCGGATTTGCTCCTGTATAAACTTGTGCTCCAAGCTCTTGCTTTTTGCCAAATTTAGTGATTCTAGATCAACGGGAAGTACCCTATACATTTTGATTCACATCTATTGCAAATGTATGGGACATGCGATATAAATGGCTGTTTCTTTTGATTGCGTTGACGTAGAGGTTTGGTTGTTTAATGACTTTAAGGGATCGCAGACTTGTGTATGTGGTTTTAATTTCAACTTGCTTCCTCTACGCGTTCCCGCCCGAGATAATGGGTCTTGACAGACAGACAGACGGTCGGACGGACGGACAACAAAGTGATCCTAAAAGGATTCCGTTTTCTCCTTTTGAGCTACCGAACCCTAAAAAGGGTAAAACTTCACGCACCCTTATCACAATTAGGAATGACTCAACGTAGAACGTGACGGCACGGGGCGGGACGGGACGGGACGAGACGATCTGTCAGATTATATAGAAAACGACACGTGACATCCGAGGGCTCCGAGCTATCACGTGATTCTCCACATCCTTTAGGCGTATCGGAATATATGTATAAGTAAATATTCTGTGTATATTTCAAGCGTGTATTTGGGAGCCACGTTAAATATTTGTTTTAAACCAAATTTTTGTACGTATTCTGCAATCTAATTTGAACTTTTATAGAGTAACTAAGGGGTCCCAATTCAAAATAAATAAAAAATTCAGGTATTAGGAGGTTATTCTGTTTTTTAGCATTTGTTATAGCGGCAACAGAAATAAAAAAAAACAAACGTCGTAACTATCACGGTTCATGAGAAACAGCCTGGTGACAGACAGACAGATGGACTGACAGATAGACAGACGGCGGAGTATTAATAATAGGGTTTCCAATTTTTACCTTTTGGGTACGGAACCTTAAAAACATACACCTCAGTTATTCTCGGAAACATATTTTTAATTAATGGTAAATAACTTCAAAAAGCGTTAATTGACCGTGGCGTCATACCTATATTTATTTCTAATGGTAGACAAAAACTACTTTACTTAAATATCCTATTACATTATGATAAATGTAGGCTCTAATTTTCCATATTACCTTGTTATGGATACATGTGGTAACTAATTTCACAAATTCATAATCAGACGATCATTCATGATTCAGCGCTGGCAGAGTTCCAAACAGACTGCAGTACCTCAAACCTTCCATACGTAGCTTTAGCTCCGAAAAGCGGTATAATGTTACGTTAAATAGTGTACATGGGGCTTTTTGTACATGATAAGATGGAATGTATGCAGCGACATGGCCGAGAAAGCTTTGAATAATGAAAACAAAACAAGCGAGGAGGCTAATCAGCGGGAATGAATGTTTTGTAAGCATACATTATCATTTGACCTCGCAGCTAATTAAGATATTTTGTGCAAATGTTAGGCAAATTATGATTTCACAATATTCAGTAAATAAAATAAAACACAGTATTTATGTACGCTGCAGCTGCCTACTAATTGATTCCAAACACACATCAAATCTGAAATAAATGCAACGTTACGCTTCCAAAAGTTCAATATTGTAAGCAGATTTGTTGAACAAATATTAAATCTACCAGATTGGTTAGACGTTATTTGCCTTAAAAAGCAATCCTTTAAAATAGTTCTTTAAATTTAATCAATTTTGCGTTTTGAGTAAACATACTTACAGAGACATTGGTAAACATTTTTATAACAAATCAATTAAAACAATTATCTTAGGCAGAAATTTCAGCTATAATTATCCTAGCATGCCGATGGGAAATGCAATTTATTTCCTACTACCTCCTGTAGAAATAAATACCTCATGGCATTAAGTCCGCCTTTAGTTCGCTGACATTTTCCATTTCTTTTATCCGATAAAGATTAAACAAACAGTTTTGGAAACAAATTTCAAGTTTCCAGCTAGAGAATTTGCTAGTTTTTAGTTATTGTTTGCCAACGTTATATTTAGCCCACAAGCCCGAACCCACTCAGTATTCAGCAAGGCCAGTGTAAACAATACAGCCGAGTTGCATCGACCAGCATTTAAAATGAAACGTTATTTTAGTTTGACAGTTTCAGCAATAGAGACAATTGAGCGACGTATTGACGCAGTTGTATTGAATTTGTTTCGTCCACAAAGCAATTGATTCTGGGCCTATACCACGTCAATCGAACGATTGCGGATTTCTATATTTTCTATCTACATCTCTGTCACACTTGCATATTAGAGTGACAAAGAGGTTTTCCCGTCAATGATAATTTTCGATGTTCGTGGTAGGCGTGCTGTTGTGTAACGAATGTTACCCGTGTATGGAAATGTATTCAATTAAATCAATTGAATTGTTTATGATTATGAATGAAGTCGTAACAAAGCCGTGAAATAAAAAATCAATCCGTTACGAATACTTTTGTGACATTTCAAACAGAGCAGATGTAAATTCGGTGAGATCTTTTGGCAGTCAGGATAAGTCAAGAGTCCACTTACTCAATTTAATTGGAGTAGAACATTTGTCACCAAAATTTTTAATACATACAATACTCGTATTTTTGATGGTTACTTACCGCAATTACTATTATTTAAAGTGAAACATTTTAACCCTTAATAGGGTGCTAGGCGTATATTTCCCACACACATTTTTCGGTGCTCTATTCGCTCTGAAGGTGTCTAGATCCCACTTTATGTCAAAGATAGAATGAACATGAATGTGTCTATGCCCAACATCAAAACCGCGAAACGAAACGCAAAAGTTTTTTTTTTTAATGAAATGTCAAAGTGACAAACGTCAGTCGGTGACATCGAATGACGCTTGATTGGTGCAAAATAAGGCAGTATGGCTTAGAGCTTTAGCCTGTCCAAAAGGACGAAAAAAAAAAAAAATGGTGCAAAATATTATGAAATAAATCATAACGTCGCAAAAAAATCCGGTAAGTTTCATTGAATCTTTGTATTCGATAGATTTTGAGTTATTTTATGTACTTTGATGATATATCTCTGATTACTGCGGTATCACTATGTATTTTTTAGATTTAAAATATGTGGGAAGTATTTTACTTCTGACCGTGTAGGAAACTTATTTTCTGGGATGTGGGATCTACGATCCTACTGCCCAATAAAGTATCCTGTTTTTACATACTTGACATTTATTTGTAACATATTGTTTTATGTTTATGTTTACAGAAGAAAATAACTTTCGATTTCTTGAGGACCGATGGTTTTGATACAGGATCAAGTATATTGACAAGCCCCTCAGAGAGCGAGAAGTCACAGGAACCCTTGATCACGATGATAATTAGACCAAAGAAACGAAGATACTTAGCAACCTCTGTATTGGATCAGATCCAATGTATGAATAGAGATGATGACAAATTGTTTGGTAGGTATAGGTATTTTTCTTTTTTTTTGTTGTTTAAATATGTTGTTTATTATGATTATGTTAGGGTATATACACACATATATATATATATATGTCGACGCGCGGGTGATTTTATTATTTTATAAGAATAATAGCTACCTTCTTGCTAATATTTGCGAATCAATTTAAAAAGATATTAAAGACATTATTTATTACATTTTGAAGTGTTGCAATAAATTAGTTTAAGACGAAGATATGTAAAGTGGACACTTGAAACTAATGGCGCCAGGCAGTTTTTGTAACGCCTGAATGTGGGCTGTTGGGCTGTTTCGGGAATTGATTATGGCTTTATGTTTTTTTTTGGAAAGATAGCAGTGGAGTGCAAGGGACACTCTGTTTTGAGAATTGGTCGGAAACAGTCGCAACCAACATACTACATTGCGCCTCGCGATATTAACCGTCTCGCGTTAATACCTATGCCTTTGGTACTATCTAGATTACCTAGTACATCCTGATCACCTAAACCTAACTGTTCGCCCCGACATCAGAAGTGGTGGATTCTAACGCGAGTGAAATAACGCGAGGTTGTGCGATGTGAAAATTCGATCAATTGTAAATACCGCGATATAGTAGAATAATTAACTATAAGTACAGTGTAATAGTGAATTTGTGTATGGACTGGTCCTGGCAATGCTTAGCGAGTGATGATATTCGACGGAAGCGGAGGTTTGCTGTTAATCCTACTTGGACATCAAATCGGGTTCGTTCGTTCCATTTATTATTGAGTACCAGTAGATAATAGACGTTACTGTACTGTGCGTAATAGATGGTATCGTTCTCTATGAGCGATGTTTGTAATGGTAACATTATGTGGTTGGTTTTTGATAAACTCCGAGAGATTGGAGCTACCATTAATTTTTATAAGATTTTTTCTTGTGGGTGGTATGAATTTGAAACAAAACTTTTTAGTAGAAGAGTATGCTTACATTTGTTTTTATTTTGGTATCGTAACTAGATTATTTAGAGCGAGCTCCGAAGATAAGCGCTAGGTAACTTGTATGTTGATAATGAAGATTAAAAATGAATAAAAATAGAAATTAGCGATTGATTAGCCTGGGATTGATTTTAATATTTGCCGGGTTCGTCTAACGTGTGGCAGAGTATTATCGAAGGATAAAGAAAATTACAAAACAATAGTTTTCATTTGCGCGAGAGTTAAGGATACCTTTTGGTGTTTCTTTGTTTGTTTTTAGTAGTCCATGCGTAGATATGCACCTAGATAATTACTTTAATCCGAGTTAAAATTAGCTGACTCATGAATGGTATGGTAATGGTACTTATTCAATGTTCCTATGCTTTTGATCGAATAAAGTTATTGAGGTATAAAATGGCAGTAAGCACGTTAAAAAAAGAGATTAAAGGACAGCGCAAAGTAGAGAATTGTAAATGTTCTGTGGTGTTTAAATTAACGCATATTATTTTAATGATTTTTATTACATGTTCGTTGTTTTATGTTTCAATGAAAAACTTTAGCATGATCGACTGATTGTATATTTGGATACTGTCTTAAGTGTTTATGAATCATTGAAGTAACTTGTTTCAAAACTAGAGTCCATCTGGACAAAGTTTCCTGGATTCTATGGCACGAATTGTGTAAGTGTACGTGTTGAGTGAATATCATACTTTTGTGGAGGTTTGACGTTTGGAATGGCATTTTGGGGTTTGACGGTTTATTTGCTTGGAGGATATGTAGTGGTTTGAGTCTATCGATAGGTACTAGATCACTGACAACGTGGTTAATTTATCTGTATGAGGACTATTTAAGTGATTCACGAATTATCTTTATGCTGTGAGACTTATATTGACGGTTTTTAGTACATGCAAGAAAATTCTTTAGTCAGTGTAGGTAATTTCCGTAAAGTATGTCAAAACGGATTTGTAGTGCATAAAGACCTTATTTTCGGAACACAGTTAAATACCACAACGTCCACAACCTCTTTGCTTGCTTTATCTTTTCGACTTCTTTCTCTTTCGTTCTCAACGTTTGACTTTATCGAGATCTTTAAAGAAATTTAACATTTATTATCGGTTTCTAGAAAACTTTTATTTGTAGTGATGTTTCTCATTATTAATAAAGATTGAGGAATAATACAGAAAAAGCAATGGTAATTCAGTTACTTAAAACTAGTATGCAACATGCATTGTGCCTTATTGTAAAGGAAATAAAATCTAAAATATTATGGTTGTAGATTTGTCAGCGAGTTTGACTCCGCAGTATATTTTTTTCCCCATAGCCACGCCAGTCAAGCTCTTGCATTTCAAGTGTTTTTTTTGTGATTTGAGGTTTCCCACATTTCTTTATGAGTACCTAGTTTTTGTTAATAACGTTGTTAGTGAGATTTATTGGGCAGTCAAATATTACGATTTGTTTGAGTACCTGCAAATGATATTGCATTCTTTCGAAATCGTAAAAAGAAAGCTTTAAATGAAAACGAAGTCTGTATTTCAAATCTGGATTATGTTATGACCTAAAAACTAAATTCAGGTAGGAAAGTACAACACAAAATGTGTCGTTCTTGTTGGTACTATAATAATTACCGTGTCAGAGAATTTTGTTTCGTTCACGTACCTGTTATGTGTTACATTGATCTGGTAGAGTTCGGAGGTGAATTGTCACGCAAAATTTGAATTATTTAGCTATTCATTCATCACTGAAAAAGGCTTAAATTAGCTAACCTGCTTGTAAGTTAAGAAAGTAGGTACGTAACTATTTACTATAGTTCTAATACTAAGTATATTGTCAAGATGCGACTAGATGTAAGACGGATAGTACCTGGCATCGTAAATGTTTGTTTATACAATTTTTATAATTGGGTAAACTATGTCTGTGTCTTGGAGACTGTGTGTTTGAGAGGTAGCACTCATGTTTAAAAAACGTAAATACCTTGAGATATTTTTGGTATTGGAGTCGTGTAAAAATAATTAGTCAATCAAAACCGGTTTCTAAGAGATATTTCAATTGTTACACTCAACGGAATATCGAGTACCTCGTAATGTCTAGTGGTGCTAAAAAATTACATGCAGCTGTTATGGAACCAAACAAAGTACCTAATAAAATATTTATCCTAATCATTTGCAATAAGAGTAGTACCACCTGTACTACCGCAAAATCCGCAAATTACAAATAAATACGAATTATGATACCTATGTATGTACCTACACATTTTTTGGCATACATTCTTTGGCTTAAATTTTAGTAGGTTTACCAATACCTAATCATTATAGCACGTACTTCAAAGACAGATTTCACTTCTTGGTAGGTACTAGTAATTGATTTTATTTGGTTTCATGTGGTATTAAAACAATAAAAGGTTAAAATAACAATCTGAAGGTCTCAGATTCGGTTCCTGGTATGCTTTGGTAGTAAATTTACACCTTTAAGTATTTACTTACGATCCAATAAAACAAAAAAACAAAAAAGGTTCCAGGTTCGACTCTTGATCCGGTAGTAATGCTTTAGGTAATAATAATTTTTTGCTCCGGTTTAAAATGTGTGTGCAAGTAACAACAAAGAACAGTCAGGTCAAGCCGTTGTCGACGCAATTGAGAGTTAATTGTTTGTATATGTTGGGCTCATGTCGATTATTGCAAAAAAAAAAATTGATTTTCCGGTTTATTTTAAAATTTGACTTGTTATTGGAGTGTCAAAATAAAGCTTGGTGACAAAATGCATCACTGTGTTTCTAGCTTGTTCGTCGATCGTAGGCCACATACCCGAGTCTGGTTTTAATTAGACAAAGGAGGCTGTGCGGCGGCGGCAGGCGATGGTTCATGGTGTCAGGAATGCTGTTGATGTTTACTGTGGCGTGGTTCTGCGGGACCGTTGTTGGCGTGATCAGTGTATCACGTTGATAGTGGCCGGAGTGCTGCTGGATGTTGTGGTGGTCGTTGGACCACATGTATTGTGATATTTGTGATGTGACAATGTATGTCACGTGTGTGGCCGATGCGCCACAGGTGTTGAAGTGTGACAACTGTGTCACGGATGTGGTCGGTGAACCACATGTGTTGTCATGTGACAATGTGTGTCATGTACGTGGTCTAGGTGCCACAGGTGTTGAGATGTGACAAGTGTGTCACGGATGTGGTCTGTGGACCATGGTGTTACGGCAGGAGTGCCGTTGGAGATAGATTATGAGAGATGTGTAGTGGCAGTTAGTGCAGGCTGTAGTGCCTGCATGTAGTTGAAGTAAATATGGCAAATATGTGTGTGAACACGATGGTGTTTATAAACAATTCAAGGGACGTATTAAAGTTGCGTTAAAGCTTCCAGTTATACGAATAAATAAAATAAATAAATAAATAAAATAAAAAAAAACAGTGTGGGTAAGAGTGACATGTTCTGTGTTATAAAAAAATTGTAAAGTAAAAAAAAAAATTATAAAAATAAATAAATAAATAAGTACGCATTCATGCGACGTGTTGTTCGTACAAACGTCTTTTATTCTAAACAGACGCAGATGATTTGTTAAAGATGATCTGATGATGATGTTCTTATTTAAAACAAATGAAACTGTTCTTTGTTGCGTGTACTTGCTACGTGCGTTATTATGCTTATCAATTTAATTAATCGATTAAATTAATCTAACTTTTAAATTAAGCTAATTTTAATGGCAGGATAGCCGAACGGTAAACTTACCTACATCAAATAATGATTGTCTATCATTGGTTGCACACGAGGACGTGTGACAGTCAGGATCGCCGTGTCGACGCGCGGGTGATTTTATTATTTTATAAGAATAATAGCTACCTTCTTGCTAATATTTGCGAATCAATTTAAAAAGATATTAAAGACATTATTTATTACATTTTGAAGTGTTGCAATAAATTAGTTTAAGACGAAGATATGTAAAGTGGACACTTGAAACTAATGGCGCCAGGCAGTTTTTGTAACGCCTGAATGTGGGCTGTTGGGCTGTTTCGGGAATTGATTATGGCTTTATGTTTTTTTTTGGAAAGATAGCAGTGGAGTGCAAGGGACACTCTGTTTTGAGAATTGGTCGGAAACAGTCGCAACCAACATACTACATTGCGCCTCGCGATATTAACCGTCTCGCGTTAATACCTATGCCTTTGGTACTATCTAGATTACCTAGTACATCCTGATCACCTAAACCTAACTGTTCGCCCCGACATATATATATTATAGTAGCAATTAATTATTTTTTCAGGTGATCAACCCAACATCCTACATGAAAATGGAAGTGTTTCAAGAGGAAAACTCCAATAGTTTACCTGCACTTTTACTAGTTAGTATTATTTGCTCAATTAAATAAACCATGGGATTTATATATTATATTCATGCCATATAATAAAAATTAAAATATCACATGAATTTAGAATATTTGCATAATAATATATGGCTTTTTTGTTTTCAGGGTAATTACAGAGTTCAATTTTAGGAGTTTGCTCTGGAGGCTTCCCTTAAGCCCTGCTGTCCCATTTGCAACCCTATGCTGAGACGGAATCAAGACCTGCTGAAGCAATTGAGAGATCCTACAATCCAAAACCTGCATGTTAGACGGACTTAAATTCAGTTTTGGGAGCAATAATGCTTAACCCTGGCCCGGAAGTAGAAATTTTAAATAATATCCTACAGATAGATTTATTACTTGTTCAGTCGCAGCCATATCAGCACTATCAGCAGCTATACACCAGCATCAAAAAATAAATGTTAAGTCCCCATGCAATGAAACCGGTCGCCCATGGCGGTCTGAGGGAGTATATTTCCCACATCATTTATTTTTTTGAAAAATAAAAAAAATAAAAAATCTGACTATGGTGTTTTAATTGTATACCTGCATAAAAAAATATCCATATGTTTTTAATACCCTAATATCGATTCTCACGCCATGCCCTATTAAGGGTTAAACAAATGATCTATATAACAATTATGTGGCATATTATTAAGTATGTATAACGGGTAAATATTCTATAACGTTGACCTTAAATTCCCGTATTATTTACTAAGTGGTCCTTTCATAGTTTAATTTAGCGTTCAGACCTGCGTTCAACCCTTTGTGCATTTTATTTCGAACCGCTTTTAAATTATGTCAAAGCTAAATTAAATTTTACGCTTTGAATAATATCTGTGCTTATTATTATTAAACCTTTTATGAAAATAAATGTTCCTTAAGGTATGCAGCTGTTTGAGCGCGTTGGAATGAAATAATTAAAGCGCATGCTTATATTATTTCTCAAGTTCTATCTAGGTATTCTTTGAGTGCTCAGACTAATTATTTTTAAATCCAGCTATTGTCATGTCTATCACGAGCACTCTCAGGATAGCAACGTTACAGAATATTACTGCAATAGTATTTTATGCAACAGTGATATAATAAGGGTTCTTTAAATTCAAGGGTCGCTGTTACAAAACGAGACGTAGTCGAGTTTTTGTAATAATAGACCCGAAAATTTACAGAACCAATTATAAGCTGTTGCCTACACTAGTTTTTATACGAAAGCAAAAAAAATATAAAAAAACACGAAGTTTTGAATGGTGGCAGAATGTGGAAGATGTCGTATGACACTTTAGAAATTTAAAAAAACAAGAGTATTTATATACTGTAAAAAATCTATAGGAGCTTCGTTTGGCGATGCTCATATGAAATACCATAGACAACGTTATAATGTATACTTCTTTAATATCACTCTCAGTCTAAGCATATAGTGGACATTCTAATATTGTTAGTCTAATATCACTTCTATCTATCAATAAAAACATTTGTTCTCGAAATATATACAGTAAGTGCAACTTACCTAACTACCTACCTCTACCTACCTTAAATCTAAAGTAGGTCCTCGACATTAGATATTGACAGATAGAAGTGCTATTAGACTAACAATATTAGAATGTCCACTATGCTTAATGGAGTCTCCATTTCATCAAAATTAAAAATTTAATCGCGTTTTTGTACCTACTCCAGCACTTTTTTATATCAATTACATGACTAACAGCGATATTAAAAAAGTATAGGTACATAATAACGTTGTCTAATTAAAAATTAAGCATTTTAATATTTATACAAGGGAGCACAGTTGTTGTTTACCTTTAGTGCTTATATTAATTAGGTACCTATTAAATATAAATGCAAGCGGATACCGAAATAAGAATTAACATTTAAAACATTATAATGCGTTGTGTGTGTTTCAAGTCACCAAATACCTACATACAAACTTTGCTGCCGAGTATTGTAAAACGTTATGAATCTAAATCTTATATTTTAACCTAACGATGCATTGTAGCCAATAAAATCGCCGTCAATAGAACTTACTAACAACGATGTAAACAAAAGGCATCACATTGTTTTGTCACTGTTTCTCCTTGAATTTTTACATTAGGTACCTCCTCATCAAACACCACTAAACCATACAGTACTGTAACAGCCGTATTATCATAACATAAAAACTATAAGATAAATAACTTATCTTGGCGATTTCATTAAAAACTTCAAATATGGTTTAAAAGTTAGGTTATAACGACCTTACCACGGTTTGTTTACATCATTAGCAAGTTCGATTGACGGCGATTTTACAGAACGTAAGCATATTGAGCGGGAGTGGTAACAAAAAATAATCTTAATGAAAAAAAAAAGCTAAGGCTTGTTTGAGAAACTTCCTGTAGTTTTAATATTTGTATTTCTTTTGTTCTATAGATACCAAGTATTGTTCTTCGTAGTGACGTACGCCGTCCCAATGTTGGGCATGACGTTCTTCTACTCAGCGATGGGTCGCGTGCTGTGGGGCTCGCGGTCTATAGGGGAGCTTACGCAGCGGCAGATAGACTCCATTCGCTCAAAGCGGAAGGTAAGGCATTATTATTAAACGTAGTAGTCTTTGGGGCTTTTTACTTGATGGTGGTGGCGTATTACCAGGCGCAGTAGTCGTTCACGCTTTTTACTCGACGGTGGGTCATATGCTAAAGGAATTAAGGTATATCGGGGAACTCACGCAGTGGCAGATAGGCTCCATCCGGTGGAAACGGAAGGTTAAGGGATGGTATTTGGTGTAGCATGACGGTTTTTACTCGACGATGGGTCGCATGATGCTGGGTTCGAGCATGAGCATGGCGACCGTAGGGTGCATGCCGAGAAGATTGTGAACAAATAGAAGAGCTAACGCAGCGGCAGATAGACTCCTTCCGGTTGAAGAGGAAAGTATCGTAATAACGTAGAAGTGATGTAGTAGTCCTTGGAGTTTTTTACTGGACGACATAAGTCCCAAAATGTATTAAATAAATATTCTGGGACAATCTTCAACACAAATCGATCTTGTCCCACGGTAAGCTTAATAAGGCTTGTGTTGTGGATCCTAAGACGACGATATATATAACAGATATATACATGTAAATACTTAAATACATAGAAAACATCATCATAACTCAGGAACAAATATTCGTGATAAACACACAAATAAATGTCCTGACCAGGATTAGAACCCAGGACCTCCTGCTTTGTAGGCATGGTCTCTACCAATTAGGCTAGGCGGCCGTTATGCCATATGCGTTATGCGATGTTAGGGTTGGTACTTATGTTTCAAAGGTTCATTTTATACAATTTCAATAATTCTACAAAAGTTTACTGGCACAAAATTATATTTTGCTTAGCTTTGTTAGTTAAAATAATCCAGGCAAATTGAGTTTCACAACGCTGAGTTATTTTGAATGTTACTTATGCTCGAATTAATATCAGGTGAATTATTTTCGCTCTGCCGGTCCACATCGAAAAAGTGACCTGATATTACTTAGCTCTACTGTATAATATGCAACGTGAATTCTGAATAGAAAATTTATCCTGTCTTAGGCAAACTGCTGGTAGATAGCTATTGAAATGCTAAGCAGCCTGTCATATTTTCTTTCATAAAAGATTTATTCGCGAAAATATCACAAGTTTTAGAGACTTGACGTGAAGGAACATTTCTATAACCCACTAACTTAAACTTCTGACTGACAAAAGATTCCTTGTAAAATAACATTTCCTAACCGACTTTCGAAAGTATGTGAGTATGTAAGTGTAGGTATTATGTTTATCTCGTATAGTCGTATAGTAGGTACGAGTACATGGGTCTAACTCCGTGGCACTAGGTTGCACCGTTGAATTGATTTCCATGAAGTGTGAAGTGTCATAAAATTCGTGTCAGTTTATGGGAGAAACAACGGCTGTGTTGAAATTTGATTAACTACAGTCGAATTTTTGATTCCCGTAATTTTATTTGCTCAATAATAATAATTTCAATCTCGTTTCTTTATATGTATGGTACTGTTGCCAAGCGGTAAAATGACCTTCAACTTTCAAGCGTGGTTTTTAAAACTTTGCCTCAGACCAGTTTTTTTATACCACGTTGATGAAAAACAAGCATACTGTCCGCATGATGGAAAGCAGTCAACGTAGCTCATGGATGCCTGCAACTCTAGGGGTATCACATGAGCGTTGTCAACACATTAAAAAACGTGTAAGTAGTTAAGTACACTCCTTTTTAAAGAACCCCATACTGGGCTGATACCACGAAAATCGAACGATTGCGGATTTGTATCTCTATCTCTGTCGCACTTGCCCATTGGAGTGACAAAGAGGTTTTCCCGTCAATGCCAATTTTCGACGTTCGTGGTAGGCATGCTGGACTCCAGAGCAAGACCTATATATAACCTATCGTCTCCAGTCCATGATGTACTGTCAACCAATTGGAACCCTAGGCCACTCTAGATCCTTGTCAAAATGACAAGCAGTAATAGATTTCTTACAATCAGATTTAAAGCGTCACTGTGACATAGTCCTACAGTGGCCTAGGGTTCCAATTGGTTGACTGTACCTTACATGAAGTAGTTCTGTCTAGGAATTTGATACTTAATGATTACGTCAGTAAGCTCTTTTTCGTATGAAACATTAATCGTTTGTATCATCATCAATGCAAATTTGTTTGCTAATGATCATTTTATTCTGATCCACATTTATTTTGGTGACGTTTTTGTTCTGCTTTGTGTGTTTATTTCATTTCATAAGTCAATGATATATGTATGTATTTATCTATTTAAGTATGCATAACGTTGCCTAGTACCCATAGTCCAAAGTTTGCTTAGATTGGGACTAGGTCGATCTGTGTGAGATTGTCCCCAAATATTTATTTAAATTAAAACAAGTTTGCACCTGTAAACATACTCGTAGGTTAAATTTGGAATTAAGGATGTATACGGCTTAATCACAATTGAGGTTAATTAACTATCTATTTGTTTCCCCGGTTAATCCGGTTATCGATCTGCAAGGTTTTAAGCGGATTCATTACTTGAGTAATTAACATTCCAAGTTAATGTAATGTATGCTTGAAAATTAATAACCGGCATTTTTTATTCTCTAATATCACTAATATGTAAGGTAAGGTGGAGAAAGATTAAAGTGTTTTTTGATGAGATAGACAGTGTTGTCTTGAAACCCTTGTAAAATAATAAACTAGTTGATTCCTTTTGGTTGCCTACATTAGAAGGCATGGGCAAGCACAATATTCTTGTATTTTGTCGGTAAATCTTGACTACGCCTATTGAAATACATAAAAATTCGCAATCGAATTAAAAAACGGCTACCTTATTTCACTCCCACAATATAGATGGTTCTAATGACAATGCATAAATTGCATTCGTCGAATCGCGTGGGCAATAAGAATCAAAGGGACACATGGAACATGGTATGGTAATGCTAATGGAATGGAGGAACATTCGGCCGGAATTGAGCGGGCTGTCGAGCACTTATTGCACTCATTAAATCCGTTTCTCTGTTGCTCGAGCTGCAGTGTGCCTAACATGAGTTTTACTTAGCCACGTGTCGAGCAACTGCATAATTCGAATTTATTGACCAACACCAGTTAAAAATGAGCACTATCAAAATACTTTCGAATCGCAGTCGCTAGTGATTGTCATTCTTCAGCAACTCATGGTACGGGCACAGGGCATGACGTCTTAACGCGGTTCAGTTTAGTGTCACTGTGCTCAGTTGCATGGCAGCGACTCGGTTTAGGTCCTTAACTGAATCGCATTAAGACGTCATGGTAAGACCCCTGGTCATCTCGGTGGCATTTCCCCATTGCTTCCTTCTAGTCACCTTATTTTCTACAGAACAGAAGGACAATTTTAAGGTCGACATCCTTTAGCTCCTTCTCCTCCTACTCATCCTTACCAAACAGATTATACACTGCCGCATATATACTCGTAATGCATTCCGTCAGGACTTGCTTGCTAATTTACTTGCTGGTGGGCTGTATGGATAAGACCGACCTGAATATATTATACTTAACTAGCTTATTCATAATCTCGAAAAAATAATAAACTTAAATCTACTTCAACAGTCGGGTAATATTTACCGTTATAACATTTAAAAGCTTTATGAGCAAAGATTTGTGTTCATAAAGCTATATTTTGCTACTTGGACTATAGAACGGTTAAACTGTTGTAAAGGTAAAAATAGCTGGCTAAATTTCATTTAATTGCTTTTAAATCTGAAAGTAACTTAAAAATTTCGACGCACCTGATGGAAATTGGATTTATTTTAAATAGTATTTTTTTACTTAGATTTTCTTTTTAAGTTCAGTTCTATTTAGTGCTTGTTATTCTTATAAATATACAAAAAATGTGTATTACTACATGTACACAAAATAGCACGACATTTTAGTTAATGTGGAACACATCACAATATATTAAGCGGAAAGCATCAGACGGTCATAGTGAAGATCAGAAATGTCATAAAAACTACTAAGTGCAAGCTAAATCAATGTTTAGCCCCCAAAACCCATAATTTACCAATTTACATTTACATCGAAATCATTAGAGCCGTTTCCGATATCTCAATTTGTTTTCCCATATTTTTGTAAACTAACACTAGATCTTCTTTCTAGGTAGTGAAAATGTTCATATTAGTGATAGTAATCTTCGGGATTTGCTGGCTGCCGTACCAGTCGTACTTCATCTACACGCACTTCGACCCATCGATCATGTACAAGAAGTACATCCAGCACGTCTACTTGGGCTTCTATTGGTTGGCCATGGCGAACGCTATGGTTAACCCCATTATCTACTACTGGATGAACGCCAAGTAAGTCTAACATTCATAAGTTTAGTAGTCTAAAATAATATATTAACACTTTTGCAATCACCATTTTCTACACTCTCGTAGCCGATCACAGCATTTTCCCGCATCGTAGACGTAGGGGTAGAAGAACAAAGTCACAACCTGGCTGGTTCCCGTCCCAGTCGTGAAAGTGTTAAAGGAGTTACAGGTTATTTATTACTTCAGAAGACCAACTTAGTAATCTTTCTAAAAAAACGTATCGAAAGTAACGGGGTGAAAAATACGTATTATATAAGTAACTAATAATTATAGAAATAAGTAAAATACACACACTTATGATTTAATTTTGTTAGAGTTAATAGTAACTTTGAGATATAGTTCAAATATCATTTTAAGTGTTATGGAGGGAAACGTTCTACTGGATAAACCTGAGGGAATTAGGTGAATTTGTTTATTCTGAATTATGAAGGATGGGGATTAAAGAAGTTAATTTAATTAGCTACCGTAAACAAGGATTTCGCTTTATTAAAATTCGAATGCAATTATAAAAAAGCAATTATCCTCTAACGAAAGGTTTACGTCTATCCTTTAGGTATACCTATAAAACACAATGGTTAACCTCATCATCTACTACGCTTTTCAAATAAATGAACATACTATTTTATTCAAATAATCTACGTAAAGTAAACCCCTGCTCAGCATTCTCAGTACTTGAAAAATGAGACCTAAGCTGTCCTCGTCTCTTGTGTAAGCTAAACCGCGAACAATGAATATAACAGTGAGGCAATATTTTTCTCGAACTGGATGTGATTTTATCGTTGAGCAAGTTTTGTTCCTTATAATAAAATTTCATATACATATATATAAGTACAGTCAAGTACAAAAATACGTATCGACAAAAACGTCTCATAAATATGGTACTACGCTCTTATTACAATGGAATAAAATGCTATGGGTCATATTTTTGAGTAAGATGTGTCCACCCATATTTTTACACTTGACTGTACATTTATTACCGTAAACCGGGGTTACATTGATCAATTTTGAAGTTTGACACTAATTTCTGACGATCCCATTATACATAAAAAAAATGAAATTAAAATATAATTATCGGTTTTTTCTCTTCTTTCAATACACAAAATAAAAAAAATTATGGACTTATAGTTTTGTCAAAAAAAAAAACGACACCATCAAATTTATATTGAGAATACTTTAAAACTACCACTTTTTACCGTTTTTTACAATGAAAGTACAAACTAACCCAGTTTTAAAGCTCGTAAAAAATAAAAAAATAAAAATCGGTTAAGTACTTTTTGCTTTATTTATATTCATAGTGTATGGGATGACTTTGATATGTGGGGTTACTTTGATAACATACCAAATGAAACAAACAAGCGCTCTGTTAGATTATTTATTGCAAAAAAAACGTAGGTACTTCGCTTGAACAGGTATAAAAGCACTTAAACGCACTTGAGAATACCTTTTAATCACAGATATAATCAGCCTTTTTTAAATCAATTTCACCACGTATAAGTGATCAAAGACACCCCAAGCCATGGATTCCCCGGCAACGTGCGCGTGTATAGGTTATCGGATTGAGGTTATTTTTTTTCAAGTTCACGAATAAACACTGATTAACATAAGACACCTTAAAAAACACATGTAGTTATTATTGGCACAAGTATATTCAAAGTTTTTTAAGTCTAAAATCAGTAAGCTAAGCGTACTTACCATTAATATTTTTTTTCTAGACGAAATAGTAGCACTACACACGTGTCCGGTTACTATGCGCTGGAGCAACTATCAGTGATGCCAATAAAGAAAAAAAAACTGCTTTGGCGTTTTTCAACTCGTTTAAACAAGCGTTTAAGTAGCGGATGGAAGTTGTTATCAATGTCGACCCGCAAATCAAAGTAATCCCGGTTTACGGTACCTACTAACAAATGTCGACCACGAAGTGGGAAAAGTAAAAGTGATAACATGGTCTTATTAATTTCATCTGCTCCGATATGTCAGTTTGTGATAAAATTTTGTAAATCAAAGCAGTCCAGAAATCAGCATTTTAACTTTTGTACAGTACCCATCAGATCTATGAAAGGCACATTGTATCAAATCAAATATTCTTCATTCAAGCTTACAAACACGTATCAATAAAATCTGATACACCGCAATAAATATACGAGCAAACTTTAATAAATGTGATATAAAGTAGACACGAAAAAATGTGGTTGTACGTGATCAAGTCTACTTTTTTAATGAATGTACCTACATCCTCGAACAGTCTAAATAGTTACTAATCTGTAGATATATTCCTATCAAATAAAAATACAATCTAATAAAAATTTAGAGGCGCTTGTGAGTTTTCGCCAAGTATATTCCATCATACCTTTTATCCTTTGAACAATGTTTTCAGACAACCTTCACTCGCTAACTGTAACAATGTCACAGTTGTATTTTAATTTTTATTAGCTGTATTAAAATCTCATCTTACGAAAAAATATATGTTGTAACTCTTTCCTACTTGAGGTGGTCAGGAAGGTCAGTTTTCTGTCAAAAAAAAATTGACCAAAGTTAAAATACCTTCTAACTACTTCAATCAAATTTTAATTTAATACATTATAGTTGTTGTGAAAAGATAACACAGTAAAAACAAATTATATTGTCCAATTTAAATATTAACATACACACAGGAAAACTTGCTTGTGATTGTCAGGAGACGTTGGCTTAAAGTAATAACTAAATTTATTTGGCAAAAACTCATAAATGTCCATACATTTTAACGTCATTGTATGTTTATTGTATAATATGCAGGTCTATATTTAAAGATTATGAAAATAAATAAATAAGGACAGTTGGTAAATGAATATTTAATAAAAATTTAGACCAGATCATGCAGAACCAAATTGGATCGTGTCCTCACTTTATCATTAGGTGTGGCATTCACAGACGGACGATGCTTCAGTTTCTTTCAGTTTAAAAATACGTGGGCTTGTAGTACCCCTTTCACCTTACCCATTCATAACTGTAGAAAGCTTGTGTGACATATTCTGTACAAAATAAGCTGGCATTTTTTGCAAAGTCATGTCTAGTCGTAGGTTACGTTGCAATAGACATGTCCAGATGGACGTTGTCCCATACAAAAACTTTCGAGCTATAGAGATATCGTTTTGAAAACCAGTTAGACCAGTGGTTAGACTATGTTTGAAAGCGTGGATTTTCAGCTGCTTCAAGTTGTCACTCAAATATAAAAGCACGTTATTTAAACTATTATTTTTAAGCAGAAAAGTCTGCGAACGAAACCATTTTTTTTAGAAAGGATGGAAAAAAAGAAAATGCATGACTTTGGACGGGACTTCAACCCGTGACTCGGGGATATACGCCCGTCGCTCTGCCAACTGAGCTACCAAGAGCACACCAATGGCTTCGAATTACTCCACCATACAAATAAATAAATAATAAATAAATTATTATGGGACAATCTTACACAAATCGACCTAGTCCCACGGTAAGCCCAATAAAGGGGGCGCTTAGCAACATTTTCGGTAAGAAAGTACTTCTTAAACGGCAATTTGATGGGCGTGTATCTCAAAGTCCGGGGTTGGAGTCCCGCCCGAATTCATGAATGTCTTCCACTTTTCCTTTCATTCACTATCTTAAATTTATAAATGTAAAATAAATTAATTTATAACTTTGTGACATCGAGGATAATACAAATAGTTACTCAAACTACGGCAAATATAATGAATATTTGCCGTAGTTTGAGTAATGACTTCGTTCCAAATATAAATAGGCGTAATAATCTAGGTAATTAGGTAGGTATTCAATTAAGGTGAAATGTACGTAATAATCACGTACGTAATTTAGCTGATTTGATGATGGAGTCTGTGTAATATAGTAGTTTTGGGTTAAGCCTCTTCATGGTTCTTGATGATAAATAAATAACCGAGTAGAGAAAAGGGCATTCATTTATTATGTCAATAATAAATACAAATTGAAAAGGTGTTAAACACGAAATGCTGCCGCCTACGTGATGAATTCGTTGCCGAAGAGCCAAATTTAGAATTTAATGTTAATATTTGTAGTTAGTTTAATTCGATCCGGTCGAGAAAACAGTAGATATGTCACAAAATGAGCACAGTTATTACAGAAACATACCTGGCTAGGGCGGGATTAGAGTATTGTGATACATTCGTTGTGAAAAATAAATCCCTGTTTTATTTGTTGTGCTTAAATCCTCTGGAATATTAAATTCGATAGCATTCCCAATAACATAAAAATACCCAATACGAATTTAAAGACCAAATAATTAAACCCTCACATATTTTACAAAGGTTTAATTCTGTTAAAATTTTGCAATTAGGTAATTGCCTAAAAATGTATTCAATATTAAAACGTTACGACCGACATTAAAGTTTGTACTTGCATTACAAAGTATTTTTCAGTCCTCCGGCCTTTAAGCGCCACTTTACGCAAAACTAAATAGCCGCCTCCCGGCTCCGTCGGGCTGAAAAATAGTATACAAACCTCGGCCGGTAAATGGGAAACCCTCGGATCACATGTTAGTCGACCTCGGCTTCGCCTCGGCCGACAATTACATGGAATCCGAGGCTTTCCCACTTAAACGGCCTTGGTATGTAATGTACTATTATTAAATTTATTCGAATAAAACCAGTCTAGTAAGAGACTGACTTGCGCACAGAGGGTTCTGTATAATTTTTTTCCTAATTTTAATAATGTGTCGAGGTTAGCCTTGTTTACAACTGCCTATTCCAAAATATAGCGAGACCAGTTAGACAGAGTTGCACAAAAAGATTTTTACATCTCTTAGATAAGGAACCTAAACCGTTAAAACCTTCAACAAACAGTAAGACTCGGATGTAAAATGAACCCACACATTGTTACGAGAAACAACAATCGAAGAATGTGAATGGCAGATACTTTGTACCTTCATCATGTCAAAACTAGGTCAGAAGTTTGGACTTTACCCGAAGCTTAGGATAATTTCTATCCGACTGTGTTTTCCTTTACATTAGGATACCTAGAGTCCGTCTATGCTATGTTTCCCAGTTTTTGATAGCATAAACTGTGAAAGTATGTAATAATTTCATAGAAGTTTGACATTTAAAATAACACTTTAACACTTGAAAGTTCGATAGTTCATTTGCTTGGAGGAGATAATGTGGTTTGACTCTATGCCGAAAGGAAATGTTTTCACTTAACGGTTTCCCGTTTATAGGTATTTGACGATATTTTTTTTTTCATAGAGTTTTAGGGTCATATAGGTATTTATATTAATAAGTAAGATTGATAGACAGAGATAACTACGATACGCCACAAAGCGTAAGTAATTGGCATCTTGGCTACGTACGTTGTTCTGCAAATGAAAATGAATATTTAAATTTATTTATTTTTTAATGTCCTTACTAAATTATTGTCTACCACACCGTGGCCGAAGTAACAAAAACTATTGGCAAGTAACAAAAACTATTGGCTTATGCTTTTCGAGATAAAAACATTGTCTAGTGTAATTTCAACAGTTTTTTCGGATAATAATACTCATTAAAAATATTTTTATTTATGATACAAGTGTGGAAAGTAAGCTTTTTCCGAACGAGTGCCGAAGGGAGTATTTTAAACCGGCTGAAGCTCATCGATAGTTTAAAGTGAGTTCATGCATGTTATATTTTTTTTACTTAACGTTTGCAACGTTCCCTGGTAGCGGAAGACGATATAAGTATATACAGGCCACTGCAGGTTCTCTTAAACTTTGGTTTTTGAAGGTATCTTAAAAACCATTGCACCAGTTAACATAAATATAATCAAGCCATCAACTTAACATTATCGTTCGTCTTATCTCTATCTTAACATATTCAACAATTCACGCAAGCTTAAAAAGACCACCAAAAGTGAAATATATTTTTACTATGAAGAAAAAATGGTTTATGACAAATAAGCCAAATTTATCACACTATCTACAAACCAACTAATCGAGCTCTTTATTGAAGAGAATATGATGTGTTATCGCCTTTTTTATCTAAATTCGTCTATTCATCACTCAAGGACTCGGATTTTGCCAGTTTTAGGGCGCATTATTTCTGCCTTAAATATGAGCTTAAAGGAGGGATGTGATCGCCGAACCATCACTTGACGCTTGCTATAGAAATTGGCACATTATCTAGGCCCAGACCGGCCTCACCCCGATCAAACGTCAGTCATCCTTAATATTCTCTGCTCCAAAGCTACTAGTTAACGTTTTTGAAGCAAAAATGCTTTGTATCGAATAAAGGTCAACCTAAACAAAGGTTCTAATTTAACGTATACTTAGTGCGAGCTTACGTACAAATAAGCTTAATTGCTAGCTGTAATAATGAGTTTATGTTTTCCCTAATCATTCTTAGGGCCACTTGCACCAACCGGGTTTGGCCAACTATCCCGAAGTTAAAAATGGTAGAGCTTTAGTATGGCATTTGACAGCTTAACTTCGAGTTAGCGACTAACCCTGGGAAGTGCAGATGGGACTTAATGAGATAAGTATAAACACTGTACGAAAATGGGCGTAAATTAAAAGCAGAATCCGATTGACTTATTCATAAGACATTACGCTGTAAAAGCCGCAGTTACATAAATCTTAAGGGATAATGTAATCTCCATAGCAAACAACGTTGACATTCTTAGTGATATTAGGAGAATCACAAATTATATTTATTACCTATTTTGCAAATTGAAGTTGTCTCTGGGAAAGGAAAGTTTTGGAGTTAGGAAATAAGTAATTTTGCTACATTACTACCTCAAAAGGAAAAGCGGAACCCTTTTAGGATCAATTTGTGTCCGTCCGTCCGTCTGTCTGTCTGTCAAGACCCTTTATTCCGATAACGCGTAAAGGTAGCAAGTTGAAATTAATTCCTCATACAGACGGATTTTCCATACATTTGTAATGGGAACCAAAATAAATAGGGTGTTTCACGAAATCAAAATTTCAAGAATCACGAAATTTTGCAAAAAGCAAGAACTTGAAGCACAAGTATAGGAAAAAATCGTATAATTGCCGCACACTGAGAATTCCGATCCAGCAGTATTTTTAAGTACCTAAAATCATAAATGGGGTGTATCCTTTGTGCGGAACCCTCGGTGGGCGAGTAGTCCGACTCGCACTTGACCGGTTTTTTATGTCATAAAAACTTATACGTTCTTAAAGGGCACGGAGTTTGAGGATTTTAGGTTTATATTAATATTTTAAAACCCTTAGTCATCATTTGCGAGTCCAATGTGAGGTTCTAAGATTTTTTATATATTCTTTTTTATATAATTTCTATGAGATACCAATTTTGCAGATACAATTTTTAGAATTATTTTCTTAATAAAAGTTTGAACGAACTAAAACGTGAATTTGATTTTCGTGAGGCCTTTAAATTTCGGTACAGAGAGGTAAAAATATTTTTATCAATTTCATACATAATTGATATTCTGAGTAAACAGCAGCAGTTGGACTGATATCTCACAGGAATCACAAGTTAATATTTAATCTTTGTTTCTTCTGCAGGCTTACGAACAAGGAAAACACTTCCAAGTTTTTATGGAGCCTTGGTTAATAAGGTTTTTCTTAATTTAGAAGGCAATGTTGTGAAGTTACTTTGTTTCTGTTGTACGACCCACTGTTTTGGCATTTGCCTCATAAACACTTTGTTTTGGGGCATAATACATGTATAACAAAGGGGCAAAGGTGTAATGTCAAGGCCGTTTCGGCCATATTCTCTAATAAATATGTGACGGGGGAGGGAATGCTATGTTTAGTTAGTTCACATGTATTTGCCTGCTCTGTAGCTATGAAGACTACCGTATTTTTGAACATCAGGTGGCGCCACTCATGCGTGGGTGGGTCAAGCGCCATTAGTATGAGTTTATATGGCGCGATACCAATATTATAATTGATTATTTGTCGTTAATTTCCATGTTTAAAGAGGTCCATTCATTACAATCTATTTTTCAGTGTTCCTGTGTTCTCCAAAATAAGAGGGGTAATACGTTTGTGTGATTATATTTAATAAAATAGTTAAACAGTAAGTCGCGCTATCATATTAATTTAGTATTAAAGATGTTTACGGAAAATCGTAAGAATTATATATGTTTTTAATATTATTTATTATACTTAAGGTATGTACGATTTTCTAAACTAAAACAGTTTTTAGACATTTTTATATATTTTTTGGTTATTTGTTAATAGTTTGTAGTTGGATAATAATAATTTTTGATAAATATTTTTTTTACAAATGTGTCTTATTAAACTTTAATTTTACGGTAATTTACGACTAGAATATTTTACACATTCGATTTAAAGCTTATTTTAGAGGAAAAATTATAATTTACCAGTATTTAATACATTACTTGTATTTCAATGTAAGGATTGCTCTAAAATTGCATATTTTTTAAATAAACACGACAGAAATTAAAAACCAATAAAAATGTATTAAAAAGGACATTTAACCTCTTTTCGTAGGTCCCGCGGTCCACTAGCGCCCCTAGCGGTGAATTCACTCGCAGTAATCCTCATTACTTTCTCATATCATAGGAGGTTGAGTTGTTAGTCACTAGAAGATCTAAAGGATGACCTAGATCTAGAGAGGGAAAGAAGGTCGATGGCGGTGCGTGGTAACATGATTGCCCGCAGATTTGCAAGGTGTAACGAACAAGTCAAATTGACGCTATTTAAAGCATACTATCAGACGTTCTACACCTGCAGTCTGTGGGCAAATTTTACACAAAGGGCATACAACGCACTTAGAGTCCAGTATAACAATATCTTGAGGATGCTGTTGCGATTGCCGAAGCACTGTAGTGCGTCGAGCATGTTTGCGGAAGCGCGAAGTGACGACTTTTTCGCAATCAGACGCAAGCGTGTTGGATCACTACTTAGGCGAGTGCGTTGCAGTGGCAATGGCCTTCTCAGGGTATTGTCGGATTGCCTTGACTGCCCTATAATAAAATACTGGGTCGAAGTTGCCATTGGAAGGGCCAAATAGGTACTCGTGGACGTTTTTGTTTTCTTTTTTGTTTTTGTTTACTTTTTATGATTTTATGTATCTGTATCATACAGAACTAACATAGTTATTAAGTCTAGAGTATAAGTACTAACATATTATGGATCACTGATCTGCAATAAATAATTTTTATTTTTATTATTATTATTACTACTTATTACATGTTTACATTCCGACTTCCGACAAAGGTAACATAATGAAATAAACAATACAGAATGTTGCCTGCTCAAGCTCAGTGGCGCCCTCCATAAATGTCTACCTGGGTCAAACACAAAACGATGTTACACGTCTTTCCGGTGGACTTTTCAAAAGTTAAGGGCTATAAAGGTTCATTTTCTTATTGCACCCTTATTCTCATTAAAAGGTACTCTTTTTTTATTGAATTGTATGATAAAAACATGACTACATGTCCACAAGCAGATAACTATTGGCCACTGCACTAGAAAGATTGGCTCTACAGTTCAGCTTAACACACACTTTTTCTGTCCTGTGGTCAATAGTTAACAGCTTGTGGACATGTAACAATGATTTTTATCATACAATGTAATAAAGAAGGAGTATCCCTTAATGCAAATAGGAATTCAATAAGAAAATCAAGATTTATCGCCCCCTCACTTTTGAGTAGTCCACCCGGTAGACTCAGAACCTCGTTGTGTCTTTGACCCACCAGTTTTCGTCGCACTTTATAGTTATATTTCTCAGCGTTAATGAAATTAAGTAGGTAATCAGTAAAGGTGCCGTTACATAATTGTTTAACGTTTTGATAAAAATGTCGCTAAGCAGTTTACGAGGGACACACCAAAATGATCAAAAATCATATATTTTAAACCTAATTAGTACAAAACCTTTTTTTGTTACGCGATTACTGGCGTGAAAATTGTCGTACCTTAATTTACTATACCTTTTTCCGATGTTCATCACAAGATGGGTGTCTCAGTGAGCCTGTTTCTATTTATAATATTTAAGCAAACAACAATATGTAGGTATATTATATACATGATATGCGGAGTTTCGTCGAGTTAGCAAATTATTATTTGGGAAACGATTATATGCCAAGTGAATCATCGGTAAAAAGTTGGTTCGCAAGTGATATTTGGCAAAATGAATTTCGACTAAAAGGCAGGATCCTGTCTATAAACATTGCAGTTGTATTAAATATTATAAAATATGATAGGCATATTATATGCGAGTAAATCCTGGCCAATTTTGGCATTTAAATGACTCCAATACCGACTATTTTACATAAGGAATTGAGAGTAAGAAAATTATTTCCGGGGGTTCCGTAAAATTTGCAACTTTTTGGGCACACTACTTTCAAATTCGCCTATTTAAATGAAAACAATTTCTAAATTTAAAAATAGTAATTTGCTATTCTAAAAAGCCAACAATCGCGCAACAGAAATGGTAGTATAATAACTAGGTTTAATATATTATATTTATACGTATAATTATATAGCTTATTCCAGATAATTTCGGTGTGTCCTTCTTACATATGAAGGTGCTCTAGATTTAATTTTCGAGCTTAGTTTAATGTTATTTTTACCCCGACTACCTCTGGGGAATTTAATGCCCTTGCGAATCTCATCACATATTTTTTTAAGCTTTATTACAGATCATTTTAAGATTTTGTTCTTAAGGAGGTACCTAAGCTTTTTTTGACATGTATGCTAGTAGCCTATAATACTTTCTTAGAGTTTAAAACCTACAACGAATGATCTACTAAACACATTTCATAAGCAGTTTACGTCTTTAAACTCTGCTAAATTTCATTCATTCTCAAATGAGTTTCGGAATTATAGCAGACTTTTTATTTCACTACATTAGCGATTGACAAAAAGGTAATGGTTCATACCATTATAGGTAATCGTTATCCAAACAAAAGCCCGAAAGCCTGATTCTTTCAGATCTGTACTTACTTGGGCTTGTTCGAATCAGAATCACGCTAATTCGACTCTGGTAAAAAATATCCCAATTTTTTTTCTTGTAAATAGCTACACATCTGCTCTAAAGAAAGTTATGTTCTTGGACGGTTATCGATCACGTCGACATGATTATCACGAGCGAGTCTAGCAAGATGGTCGCATTTAGGCTGCAAGTCAACATAATGTTAATATTCAATATTAGGGCAAAAGGTTGTAGAGTTTTTTCGTAGTGCCCTGTTGGCAATTTTTGCCTATTTTCAATGAGTTTATTCGGTTTAATCGCAGGTAGCCTACACGCTTTAACCTACCAGGCGCAAAAGAGTGGCTACTGAATTTACATGTAAAATTATAAAGGTGTAATTTTGTTATAATCATAACAATCTAGATATAAATAGCATAAGATAATTATAATAATATCTGCTTTCAGGTGTATAATATAATGTTACAGTTACTTTCAAGGAAATCTCTATAAGACAGCGATTACAAACAAACTAGCTTGTTTTTTAAGTACCTTATGTACAAGGAGATACAATATTTTATAAATAAGATTTAGATTTATTTATATCACAACATGTGATTCAGAAGATTGATATGATTATATAATAAATTGCATAAATATACGCACAACAGCGACCCGCATGTTTAGGTACTATAAATTAACATAAAACAAAAACAAATGATATCTGTTATTGCCATCCGCGTATTTGCTTAGCTTCGTTCTGTAGGAAGGTTAAAACAACTAGATTTTAAGGCACATGTACAGTATGATGCTTTAGACAAATAAAAAATGTAGGTACTTAAAAATCGATCTCTTTACCAGCTAGGCATAGGTAGGCGTCTTGCTTGCTTAAGCTTATAGGGTCCGACCGCTTCTTCAAGGTAAAATTAAGATTTTTTAAGGTAAAACTATAGGCGTTTAAATTTGCATTTGTTTGGCAGTACGTGTTTTTGGAAGAGCAATGAGCTGGTATCTCAGAGTCGCGAGTTCGAGTTCCGCCTGATGTCATAACTATTTCCACTTTTCTTACTGAGAAATTTGGTATATATCGGTCGCATATGTTTCTGCTTAAAAAATAATAATTGTATAGGTGTAATATTTACTAATATGTTATAAAAGCTTGTGGACATTACAATCTTGTCAAATTATAATTACTGATTCATTTTCACATTCATATTGCCGAGAAAGTTGCAAACCCACTTGAAGCACACGTTAATATTTCACGAGAATGGATGTTATCGCGATAGCAAAAATTACACCACTTTCAGATCATTTAACAGTTTCCCCGATTCCGAAATATATACCTAGATAATGGAAAAAATTTATAAAAAAAACTTTTCTTTTTGAAAAAATACTTTCTTTTCATCAACATGACGGGGTTAAATTAAATGTTTAAAATTCAAAAATAGATATGAATCCAATGCCTACAAATATTTTCAAAACATGCTTCTATTAGTAGTTTTTATACCCACATTTATATCATAAGCCCTCTATAATGCGTTGAAAAACCGCAAATTAAGTCCCCCATTATTATAATTTTTTTCGTTATTCGTAACGTAATGACAATTGCGGCCAAAAAGTTACGCAAAAATGCTTTCGTGTGCCTGTCCATTTGTTCTCCCCTACAGGTCGCATGTAATTCCAATTCTTGTAAAATATTGTAAGCAAGTTCGTTAATATTTTTTTTTTGTCAATTCAGTTTTTGAAAATCTTCTAAATTGTGGGAATTGGCACCTTTGTGCCAATACCAGTACCATCTCACGAGGTCTACAGCTCACATTTTTTATCATTAATCTGTTGAATGTTGCCTGTATTCTAAAAATATTTTATAGTTTACAAGCAACTAGGTATGGATAACAAGTAAACAATTATGTAAAAATCTAATGTTACTCCTGGTAATAGTGCTTGTCCCATCCAAATTTCTCAATATGCTTTAATCTCGCTGTAAATATTCGTCGTTAGCCCGATCAAAATCCATTATCGCTTATAAAGATAAACGTTATTTTCTACAAAGAGCTCATGATTTATCAAATTATGTAAACCTTTCGAGAAAATGAAGTTGTAACTTTATCTAAGCAGTTTACGAATTCATTTTAATCCAGTAAACATCTTATCAATATATAAAGCAATCGTGTTACAAGCTAAGTCCTTACAATTTAATTCTTCATATGTTGTTTAGTGCCATTTAGAAAGGACTTTTTACATATCATAGATTATTGTGTTATGTGTAAATATTAGTGTAGGTATATCTGCCTCGGCGGAAACAGGGCTTGCCTAAGCTCGGCTTTGCCGTCTAACTACCTCGTCAGTCAATCCCTTATTTTCCGTCCCTCGCCAATAATGTACTTTTCTCAAACATGATCGTAAATGTATGCATTTATGTCACGAAATAAAGACATGAAGTTCCTTGTTTACGGCTCCCCCCATTTACTTCTTGGCCGGCGGCCGTGAAGTAATGTATGGCGTAAGTATGAACGAAACATTATTGTCCGCTGCTCTAACTTTTTAAATTTGCGTACTAACACTAAACTGACAAAGGAAAAATTACATACAGCCAACGACCACTAGATACTTGCGATATTAAAAAAAACAAATTCTATGTTTTTATGTATATTTATGTGTGGTTAAACATGGTGCTCGAATAGCTAATACAAATTGCATATTTAAAAAATAATAAGGTGGCCAATTAAACATTTTTTTCCTTATTAACATATTTACCTAGTAGTTGTTTTAAATTTAATATTTCCTTACAATGTTTGAGAAAAGCACTATACAAGCCTCGGCCGGAAGAGAGATTGCAGGACTTATTTAATCCGGCCTCGTCTACGCCTCGGCTCTACCGCAAACTCGTCCTGCAATCTCTTACTTCACGGCCTCTGCAGTAATTTACTATTTCTCAAACATGCTCGGAAATGTATGCATTTATGTCACGAAATGAAGACATGACGTTTCTTGTTTATGGTTCTTCCCCCCCCATTTACTTCTTGGCCGGAGGCGCAATATATGGCGCAAGTATGAACGAAACATTATTGTCCGCTGCTCTAACTTTTTTAATTTGCGTACTAATACTAAATTGACAAAGGAAAAAATATATACAGCCAACGACCACTAGATACTTGCGACATTGAAAAAAAAACAAATCCTATGGTTCTACGAGTATGTACGAGTATATTTATGTGCGGTTAAACATGGTGCTCGAATAGCAAATTTAAATTTTTTTTCCTTAGTAACTTTTTACCTAGTAGTTATTTTAATTTTAATATTTCCTCTCAATGTTTGAGAAAAGCACTATACAAGCCTCGGCTGGAGGAGAGATTGCAGGACTTGTTTAATCTGTCTACCACAAACTCGTCCTGCAATCCCTTACTTCACGGCCTCTGCAGTAATGTACTATTATTCTATTCCCCAGGTTCAGGACATACTTCCGCACGGCAATGTGCGGGTGGCGCGACGCCCTGCGCCGGCGCAAGCGGCCGCTGCCCGACTCGCCGCCGGACTACCTCTCTCAGTCGGGCAGCCGATCCCGATCAGGTTTTTACTCGTTAACGTAATTATTGTTTAAAATGATGTCTTAGGTAACGATTTTACATCACTATTTCTATCATACATGTTTGGATTAAGTAAGTGAAAATTGAGAAAACCTGCGACCGACACATCTTTTTTAAGTTCCGGAGCGATTATTTCGGAAAATATTCACTTTTATCAAAAAATATTTTAGTAGACCCCTATTCTTTTTCAAATACCTATCCAACAATACCGCGCACTTTAGGGTTAAAATGAAAAAAATATCACACCCTACTTTACGTGTTTGTAAGGTAAAGTACCCTAAAAAAGCATTTTTATTTTACCAATTTATTGGCATGACTAATTTGTAGGTATATTCATATTAAATAACAGCTTTCTAGTACTAATGGTCACTGAGCTAAGCCGCAGATGGATGGACAGACGGAGTGACGGACGGACAGACATACTTAGTGAAACTATAAGGGTTCCTAGTTGACTACGAAACCCTAATAAAAAGTCAACAGTTGACTTATTTATAATACATTAATAATTATAGGTACATATTAAAAGTAGGACAAGGAAATAACATATGCCTACTTGCCTTTTTATTACCGGCCTCGCAGTTGTTTTTAAATCTGTACTCAGATTTGGGTCGGCTTTCATGGGGAATATTAAAAAAAATATAAAGTTTACATAATATATATTATCTTAGTATCATTTTCCAAGGCATTTAATTTCCCAATCCCTTCAATATTGAAACCTAGGAAAACTAAATATTTCAACTCAATTGTTTTAGCTATGCCTAAAATTCTAGATTTTAATAGTAGTTGATATTCTACCTATGTTTGCAATACCCTGACAGGGTACCATGTGTTTCTGTCTTTTATTTTGTTAATAACATCTACATGTACCATGGTTGGCAATAAACGATTCTAATTCTAATTCTAATGTTTGCAATGACATACAACTCTACATCACACTACTGTATGAGAAAGTATTACTGGTACATTACATCGGTAACTATCATTGGATGTTTTCTGTAATAACAAATTTATCTGCGAATGCCTCTTGCTTCGCGCATTGAAAAAGAGCACTTTGCATAAGACTACTTGCCTTTCCAGACTAACATCACGGGTTTAAAGGATATGACATATTTTCACGTATTCTCAACAATTCTTCACGGGCTTAAATGATTCACCTCGCCATCTCTATGCACCCCAGTTGAGGGTAAATATCATCTGCTCTTAACATTGTCAAATAAAGATCTAAGCTATTCGCCAGGCCTTGTATGTACCTGCTTCTAGAATATTCTGTACAACTGTATTTGCGTTGCCTGGGTGTAGAGCCCCGGCTTTCGAGTTAATTTTAAATACTCGCAGATAAATTAACAAAAGCTCGCTCATGTTACCACGCATAATTTATTTGGCATAAAGTTTCCGCTCATCAGGTAATGTTGTTGATTGAAACAGGAAACATAATTGAGGGTTATTTTGACTTTTGCCTCACACACACACATATTGAGCACACATCACATATTGTCACATCACATATTAAGCGTTATAGCAAGAAAGCTGACATATGCACATACATAATTATTTACTTACAACACGTGACATTAAATATTCCCGAATTCATCTTCATATCCTCTGACTATTTTAGTTAGTCATAAACCCTGAACCCTGTAAATTCTGAACAAACCGCAAAATTTGGCGAATCGGTTAGTAAAAGGACTTTCAGGCACTTAGCGAATTCAATAATACTTACTACATCTGGGAATGGCAGAAAATGTGTAGGCTAGGAACCATCCCTTATTAAAGACGCTTGCTCGATTGTTGGAGAACAAAACACTAATTATCTTTCATTAAACGGCCCTCAGCGTCACATACGAGTGTGTATTTCATTGGTGTTTACCATTATTTCGTTCCAGTATAGTTCAAATATCTTTATTTATGAGCTCTTTTATAATTATGTACATCTTTATATTATCTTTGCTTCTGGAAATTGTGCCCATTATTGCTATAAGCTTGTTAAAATTAATGTGAATATCTCAGTCATTCTCAGTCTTTTTCAATTTAAAGTAAAGGTATTTCGGCATGTTAAGGCTTTGAGAATTCATTACTTTTTTTAATATTACTAAGCGTCATAATAAATACTTGGAAAGCTTTTGGGTGTTATATTATTGATTCTTTGGCAGTAACTCAATGTATGAAATAGGTACATAAGTTTGGTTAGGTTAGTCGAGACCTATTTCGTGATAAAATTTTGGCAGACTCTTATGTTCGTGATTTTCGTGAACTCGTGGCGTGGCCAGTGTTCGGGATAAAGGTTACCATAGTAAGTGATGACAATTTTGTCATATAAATGTTATTTATTTGAATATTTTCAAAATATACCTATACAGTAAGTGTAACTTACCTAACTACCTACCTCTACCTGCCTTAAATCTAAAATAGGTCCTTGAGGCATTGTACCTAGGATGCTGGCGGCATCGGCATTTCCTCGTTGTATACTAATGCTGATACGTTGAATATTTGACGGGTTTACTTTATTAATAAAAAAACATATTCAGCCTTTGTAAATCGTAATTTCGTCAAATCCAACTGGTGCCAGAGCATACTTAAAATTTTCGTTTACTTAGGACTATTTCAATTTCAATTTACGTGAATTATAAAAGTAATATTTACACCTTTTAGGATAGGTAATTTTGGAAACAACGGAACAACGTTAGAAAATTTCCAAAATTAATCTGAATGTGGTGTGATGGTATTATGAACGTTATTTTCTTGTATTTTTTTGTAGTTTTCGGACATTTGGAATTGATGTAATACACTTACTGTGTCGGAAAAGTACCGATTCGCATAAATATGTGGTTGTGTGATATATACTTTGTGAGGTCTAAGAACCACCTTTTGACACATGTCAGCGCCCGAAGCGCGTATGACCCATTGAAATTATAAATAAAATCCTGCTTTAATATAAGGACTTTATATGTACATAATATTGTAGTGAAATGTTGTTATTTCACGCTTTTTAAACAAAACGTAACCGTCTTTAATTTTTTTCTAGACCGTAGTTATTAAATATTCAACGATAACAATTCATCATACAAACAGTTACATATTATGCTTTTTTAGGGTTCCGTAGTCAACTAGGAACACTTATAGTTTCGCTCCGTCTGTCTGTCTGTCCGTCCGGCCGTCCGCGGATAATCTCAGTGACTGTAAGTACTAGAAAGCTGTAATTTTGTACGAATATGTATATTGGTCACGCCAACAAAGTGGTAAAATAAAAAGTGGTTATAATTTCTTTTTTAGAGTACACGTAAAGTGGGGGTGATTTTTTTTTCGTTTGAGAGTGTGGCATATCATTGGATAGATATTTGTAAAATAATGAGGGTTTAGTAAGAACAGTTTTTGATAAAGTTAATATTTTCGGTAATAATCGCTCCAGAAGTTTAAAAAAATGTGTAAAAAATAGATAGATACAAGACAAACACAGAAACACACACACACCCACCCACACACACTCACACACACACCCACCCACACAAACACACATACACTCACACACTCTCACTCACACACAAGTGGTTCATAGATACTTAATTATTTTCTTTTTGTATAACTTTTATAATTTAGTTATTTTGTTTGGTTTTAACTTAAATTTTCATTTAAAATAAGTTTTTGTTTATGCGAACCAATGTTTGTTATTAGCATTAGCAAACCAATAAAGAAGAGCGGTGTCTCTTGACACAGGTATCTTGTATACTTAAAAAGAGACGCCGACCTGAATTTTTGTAAAGGTTTTTAAGTTAATGAATAAATCATTTTTATTTTATTTATTATTATATGCTTAAGAAGTGAGACCGCGCACCTGATGGCCACAAGCAGTACGCTCACGCCGCACAGCTGTTTGCGACAGTCTAGACTAAAGCGTCGTATTGCTCTAGGTTTAGTCACTAAAATATTGGGACCTATTTTTTTAAGATTAAATAATGGAGATATTTTAACTATGTATAAGTAATTAAAATATAAAATATTTTGTTTGCTTATTATTTGCGCGCGAGACAAAAATAACGAAATAACGTAGTAGCACGAACTAGTGGCCCTTTACTTTTTAACTTTCCTGCCTAAGGCCGGACTGCATTCAGGACAGAAACGTTGACGTCATCGGTTCCATTTCACATGTTTGTTAATTTCAGTTCATCTGCACTTAGCTATTTTTATGGCCATTGCAACATTTTCATCTATGACGTTAATTTAACATTCTCCCTTAGTACAAAATTAACTTAGCGTGGATTGTAGAATGTAAAGTAAACGTCTAATATTCGTGATGTCTAATTTACTTTTCCAAGTAGTAATGTATGTGCGCCGTATTATACTGGTTACTATTCAAATAATCCCCCTGAAGTATGCGCATCCACAGGTATAGAGGAACCGCGCGACTTAAGAAGAAATGTAGTGAGCGAGTGGCCGCTATTGTCGTGTCGGGATCGACCCGGCCTGCGGTCGCAGAGACCGCCTTTGCTTGCTAGCTGCCCGCGCTGCCCGCACTCGTACTATGATGGTAAGTAGTGTAGTAAGTGGCTGCTATTGTCGTATCAGGGTTGACCAGGCTCGCGGTCGCTACTATGATTGTAATAATGCAAGTGTGATGACTCAGTCTTTTATTTAGGTAACAACATCATAATTTTTTGTTAGTTGTTAGATTTCCCCATTAAAAATTAATTAATAAACCAAAGACCGAAAAGAATGAAAATTCTTGTTCCATTTACTGTATATTTGCATGTATATTTGTATACTTATGGCAAATAAATGATTTTGATTTGATTTGATTTGATTTGTATGGAGAATTCTTTGTCTTAAACATAGCGTCCTAAGATTCATCATCATCATCATCATCATTTCAGCCGAAAGACGTCCACTGCTGGACATAGGCCTCCCCCAAAGATTTCCACAATGACCGGTCCTGCGCCACCCGCATCCAGCGGACTCCTGCGACCTTCACCAGGTCATCAGTCCACCTTGCGGGGGGCCTACCCACGCTGCGCCTTCCGGTACGCGGTCGCCACTCGAGAACCTTTCCGCCCCAACGGCCATCGGTTCTACGTGCAATGTGCCCCGCCCACTGCCACTTAAGTTTAGCGATTCGGAGAGCTATATCGGTTACTTTGGTTCTGCTGCGGATGGTCTCATTTCTGATACGATCTCGCAGAGAGACTCCTAGCATAGCTCTCTCCATTGCCCTTTGAGTGAGTTCCCCTAAGATTAGCGTGAACTTATCCATGTCTGATGCATTAGCATTTTATTACCCTCTCTCTTCTTTGTCCTTCGTGTATTACCCTAGCTGCCAGTTTATTACGCTACCAAAGAATCAAGAAGTCCCCGGTATTTAATCCTGGTAACGGATTTTTTTGTATGTTCTTCAGTAATATTTTGTTGGATGTCTTATTTAATTAATACAGTTTTGTTTAGTACCCACAGCACAAGCCCTATTGAGCTGACTGTAGGACCAAGTCGATTTGTGACATAATATAATAATAAAAAAAAAAAAAAAAAAAAAAATAACTTTATTCAATGCTTATGACACAATATGCTTACATTTGCAGGTTACTATAAAAATAATAAATAATTAATAAATAACGCATATACACATGAGTTGCATAACATGTTTCGGAGAGCTCCGGACTCCATTACTTGCTCTGACGTGACATGCAAATAATTAAGACAAGTCTATGACCGGATTTAAAGTTTATTGTCTCTGAACATATATTTATTATTTACGCTTTTCATTTATTAACAACACATTTTTTTGTTTCAGCTTATATCCATGGACGCAAAGTGTAAAAGAGGTGTAGAACTAGTGATCACGAACTAATATTCGTATTGTATATGTTGTAAATAATATATTTTTAATATATTGTTAAGTAAATGGTATTTTTAAGATACACGTTCAATGTTTGAAAATTTCTGAGTGGTGCTCATTACGAAAAGATAATATTATAATATATATAATTGTTAGGTTAAAACATTATTAGGATTTTCGTACTTAGTTCAATATTTAGCTTAAGGTAGCTAGATATTGTGGTTTGGACGAAGATTAAGTACCTTAACATTTCATATTTAAATTATAATTTGAATATTCAGTAAATTAATTAAGACTGTGGTTTTTGTAAATAATAGTGTTTAATTGTTCCATTCATGTAATTAATTATGTAACCGCCATTGTGTTTGCAGGCTTCGGCATTCGCCCAATTGTAATGAGTATACTCGCGTAGACTTAATGTTCTATTTTACATGAGGTATATAGTGATAGGAAAACATCGACAAAAGTGTTTAAAATTTTTATTTAAAATTTTGTATCTCGCGATCTTAATTTTATGTAAATAATGACGAAAATTCCTTACAAGTTAATGTAATGCTGAGGATACAAACCTCATTGCAAATCAATTGGCAATGCGGTCGTGATTGTGTTCCAAAACACAATGTTAATATTTAATCAAATGCTAGTAGTTTTTTTTACACGTAGTACCTGTATTCTTAGATCGTCAAAAATAAAAAATTTGGGGTCATTAAACCTAATATGTTTACCTAACTATAATTTTTGACCATAAAAATGTAGAAAACCTTTTATTTATACAACCATAATATGCCATTATATTTTTAACTGCAACTATGATTGGCGCATCATATTATATGTATATTTACATTAATTTATATGCCTACTGTAACATCTGTAATTGCGTTATCGCGAAGAAAAGTAAAGAAAACTCCATGCGTCGTGTTCCTCAGAATTGAGGATCGTGACCTCTATCTCTGTCGGTATAGAGCGTTATGGACTGTTTAGTCAAGTGCGGAGCGGAAGTGGGTGGCGGCGCCACGAGGTCTTTTACCATCTACTTTGCAGGTCACAATGAGCTTCTCGATATCGCCACTATCTTTAGGAAACTACTGTCTCCTACATTGTAACAAATTCTACTGCGGCTAATTCATTGATATATGCATGAGGTGTATTCCTCGAGGATGGTTACTAAATGCCATTCTTTTAATAATTCTGAAAATTCTAAGAAAGCGCTTTTGTGTCTGTGTTTGTGTGTTTGATAATATCTTGATTTCATGACTTGGCTAACAAATTGGTAGTATTTTCTCGATCTTTACGGTTTTTTTTTAAATAGCTGCCATACAAAACAAAAGTATTTCGCGTGAAACATTCTCGTGGAATACACAATGTGCGAAATTAGTTGAATTTTGTCCTTCAATTAATTTACATCTATATTGCTAGGCTCGACGTCCATCACTACGCGCAAGGGTGAGCCTCTAGTGCCTCTACACGATATACATCGATCAATAGGGCCACAAAACGATCCTACTTTATCAAGTTGACAAAGGCCTGAGCGATGGTGGACTATTGGGAACACCGTAAAGCCTTTTGTTGTTTTCTATTAGGTCAGGCAGTAACATAATGACACTTGACCGAGCAATGTAAAGTAAATTAAGGTAACGAACGGAAATGGGTAATAAATGACTATACTACTTTGCTATATACGAGTAGTATTTTGATCTGTTCGGATAAACAGCAAAGTTTGCAAAAAGATTAGGTTTAAGTGTTAAAAAGTGATTGTTCGTATTTCTTGTTGTTCACACGACCATCATTAAGCTTACTTGATATTATTGCGTTCTTCCATTGATAGTCGGAATTAGCTGTATACCGCAAATAAAAACAAGAAAAAGCTTACATAACTTATGTCCTATATTTCGTTGAGTAGAATAAATTGTCAGTTACTGGCCATATTCCAATAACTGGCCACCTTACATTAAATATGAATTCTGTATACCTATGACATCGAACCCTCCTTGCGTGGAATTCCTCATTACTGGGGGTCGTGATTCTCTCAGCAAGATAATATCCGAGCCGAGGGAATCACGAACCTTTCTTTTTAAATTATTCTGCTCTATCTGTGTCTGCCTTTGGCTTCATGGACATCTTTTGAGTATATGATGTCAATTACTGGCCACTGCATGCACTCTTCAGTTATTGGCCACGTTATACTAAAACGAAATGTTATGTACACGTATAAAACAGTTCTGTTTTGGTATGAGATGACCAGTTATTGGAGGGTGGCTAGTTACTAGCGATTTACCCTATGTGTAGCCTTCAACAAGTTTAAGAAAGATCCGATCTGATGGGATCAGTTTTGTCCCAGTGACTTGAAAATACTGTCTGAAATTTTCAAGAATTCTGTTGAGGTTAAACCTCCAAATAAATCACAAAGTAAATAAAAACTTCGGATTTTAATCTTGTTATACCTCCTAACAACCCTTGAATATCCAATATGAATATGTAAAAAGGTTTTTCTTCAACGAATAAATTGTATAAGAATTTAAAGTAGCCGAGGTTAATGGTCTATTCAATAGCTTTGGCGTTGGGTAAAAATAATTTGCTTAAAATATAACCCAAGGTACGTATTTACGTTAACTTTGTAAGGGATTTCAAGAGCATTCCAGTGTTTAAATTAATGGAAGATGTGTCTGAATATGTTGCGCAATTAGGTCTTAAAGCTGGACTGGAAGACTGGACCTTAGTCTTAAAATTGAATGTTGTATTTCCAGGTACCTACCAAACATAACGTACCTATTTTCTTCTATAGTCAGTATACACCCTGGTTTTATTGATTTCCGTTAACTTTAAGGGGAGATTCTTCAGATTAACTCGAGTAAATTTCTTTAAGAAACTAGTGTCTTAACTATTACTCTTTTTGAGATATTCAAGAAATAAATTTATATGATGAACCAGTGTAAAAGGTTACCTACTAAACTATTTACTACTAAGCTGTGTTTTGGCATGTCTAAAGTATATTTATTTTTTGCGTTTCGGGGTGCAATTGCTCTCTAAAATATAATTTACAATCGAATTCGTCTTTCACACTTAATAATTTAAATAAGAGATTGAAATGACAGCAATTAAGGTAAATTTAATTAATTTCATGACTCCATTTGATAGCACTATTAATTATAAGGAAATGTTTCTCATAATTGTAATAATTAAAATGATCGTTCAACGGAAAATATTAAATGGGACATTCAATTTTACTTTTGTTGTTTTCAAAGATATATTCGTATGTACTTTATCAAACTATATACCTACAGTGTAGTTATTAATTTAACTTCTGTGTCTCAAACTTGTATTCTTTAAATTTTAAACGATTTGAAAACTAATTTCGCACTAAACTGAAAACAAGTTTAGGGGTCTCTGAAGGTTTAATGAGCTTAAAAGTCTTGGAGAGAGTTGACCTGAAGTTTACAGTCAGCGCAGGGATATTGTACCCTCCTCCTTGATATACTATACTAGTACTTACCTATTTAGTTAGTATTTACCTAATGTATTGAATCAGGCTTTACTTTGCGGAATTCCATATTAATAACGATAATAATGTTACTTTTCATACCACATGCTCGACAAACCTCTCCGAAAGCAAGACATTATATCCCTTGGCAAAAACCGGGTTATAAAGTTGTATGAAATTTCATTACCACCCGCCGGGCGATAATGTAATTTTTCACTTTATTGCTATGACGATAAAGTCTAATTTCGTTAAGCAAAATGTGTAGCACCCGCCTGCGCCCGCCTGCTGGCGGCGGCGGGCGGCGGGCATGGCCAACTCGATTTTCAAAAACTCGATCTTCATTTGTTAAATCAAGTAGACTCATGTATGCCGTCAGAAACAAGTTGCGACAAGTTTATTATTAAATAATAATAATTATTATTTAATTTAATCATAATTAAATCATAATCAGCAAATTAAATCATTATTCATTTGCTGCAATAAATATTATCTCCTAAGTATTACTAAGCCTATTTTTTCTTGTCTCGCATAAGGTGAGAAAAGTAGAGTATATACTTCGGGAATAAAACTGTCTTTGTCTTGGGCGCTTGAATCCCTCACTGCACTCAGGACTCGGTCTTAATCGCTGCGCTCGGGAGTAAAACTAGGGGTCCTTCGTTACGTTCAGGATTCAATGTCGCGCCCGTGACATAAGACAGTGCTTTATCCCCTTGGTGTATAATCTACTATTGCTATTCCGCCAAACGTGCTAGTCAATTAGTGCCAACCCGCTATACCTACTTGCGTATTTTTTGCATGCAATTAATGTTCCCCTCCCGCCGCAAAAAATACAAAACTCGACACGTGTTTCGCCTCTCTACGAGGCATCCTCAGGAGATGCAGGAGATGTTGCCGGTCAAGTCCGACAGGTGAATAAAATGCCCAGACTGGACGGCCATATTTATAACCTGACCACCCCCACTACCCCGTGCAAAAATTCAATAACTGTGATGACTGATGACGCAACATTCAACTGTTTGTTAATAATCACATCCCTTATATTGATATCAGACAGAGTATAGCCGTTATTTAATAAATGTTTCGCGAAATTGGATCTTTCTGAATGGTTAAGTCTGAATAACGCAATATGCTCTTTATACCTCGTGCTGAAATTGCGACCCGTTTGCCCAACATACCTACACTTTGTTGCAATCCTTGCAGGTTAACTAATAAACTCCAGACTTCATCCCATTCTCAATTTTATCTTTCCCATTACAAAGTTTCTATTCGCAAGGTGTTATTTGTCTTATTCGTAAAAGCTACATTAATGTCGTTAGATTTCAAGATTTAGTAAATCGCACCTAACAATTTGCCAACGTACCTACGTTATGCTCGCTTTGTTTGAAAAATACCTTGTATTTAATAGACAGGATCACAAACATCGAATCGCCAGATAATGCTACACTTCTTTCATATGATGTGGAGTTTGTTTACGAATGTCCCGTATGGAGATACTTTAGACATTTTTCTAGGTCTGTTTGAAAGGCAACGGCTACACCCAGGAGAGATAGATGAAATAATTGAACATAATACGATTTGTATGATACAGAATTATTTAAGGTTTGGGGGGCGTTATTTTATCTTTTCCATTACAAAGTTTCGAGCGCAAGGTGTTATGTGGCTTCTTAAAAGCCACATTAATGTCGTTAGATTTCAATTTATTTATTTTTGTAAATCTCATCTGACAATTTGCCAACGTTCGTTATGCTCGCCTTAAACTTTGCAATGGGATCAAAGGATCGTGCTGCATACAACATATTGTTGATCCTATTAGTTTGCTTCTTTCTGATGACACCATCCACCATAAATAAACTTATAGTATCCATTTGAAACCGCTAAATGATAAACATTATTTAATTCTGTTTGATAATGCTCTTCAACACAGGTGCACATAATAATAAAAAGCAGCCAATTTATGCTCTGCTGTCACGGATACGTAGAAGAAACCGTTATTACTATGTCTATGTGTAGGCTTACGATATATTCGGAACTGATGCTTATTATTAACTCTAGTGAAAGTTAAATCTAGGAAATTAAGTGCACCATCTTGACCCAGTTCTTTCTTGAACTTGATTTTTGAGTGCTTGTTATTAATATTGGCAACGAATTCATCCAACGGGTACATACACCCCCGCCCAACAAATAAACAAATCATCTATGTATCTTAAATAATATAAAATATGTTGGTTTCCCACAATATGCTGGTTTTCAAAATAGTCCATTAAAATATCCGCCATTAAAGGACTCAGGGGCGAACCTACAGCCAAACCATCATCTTGCAAGTAATAATGCCCCCAAAACCTAAAATACTTCTGTTTAAATTAATTCATCTAAATATATCTTTTAGATGTAGCCGTTGCCTTTCAAACATACCCCGAAGAATGTCTAAAGTATCTCCGTACGGGACGTTCGTAAACTAACTACACTCTTGGAGTTGTTTTGTGGGTTGGCACTAATTGACTAGCACATTTGGCGGTATAGCAAAGTAACATTATTGCCGTTATTAGTTAAGTGGGGTAAATGTGTTTAACCTTGTGTTTAACCTTTCATGTGTGTCGTTTCTGGGTTCAATGAAGCCTCAGTCTTGGATTAAAGGAAAAAATCGTTCCTAATACAAACGCAAAAAGTTGATGTATGACTTATGCGGTATCCTAAACAAACTCAGATAAAGGGATTGCATGTATAAATTTTATATTGGCACGAAGTGCTTATTACAAGAATTAGCATCTTTTTATTTATTTTGGGTCGACCTACACCTCAAGATGCTGCACACAATATCATCGATTAATCAGCCTATTGCAGTCCACTGGTGGACGTAGTCCTCCCAAGGGTGCGCCACAAAGTAAGATCATTAAATTTGTGACCGTCATCCAACCATCCAACCAACCATACAATATATATTTAAGTAATGAAGTCATTATGGAATCGTGTAATCGTGCCGTAAAAAAACGACTAAATGTGTAATTTGTAGTAATTTGATTCTCCTCCTCCTCGCGTCGGTTTCCTCAACGCTGAGGGTCGTGACCTCCTCAAGGAAAAAGTTTGCTGCGTATAATCCGACGCCGTTTGTTCCTGTCTGCAGCCATGTGTAGAGCCTCGTGTACTGTGGTGTCGAAAGTGAAGCGGATCTGGTCAGTCCAACGTGTCGGGCTTCGACCTCTAGGTCTCTTTCCTTCTACTTTGCAATTTGATTCTAAATACGAAAAATTTAATATTACAGGTTGTCTGTCCCAAACATTTTGCAAGCGTTAAAGTATAAACATAGTTCATATTTATTTAAGAGGTCTAAAGTCTTCAAAACTATTGTCTTTAAAAATAACTTAGATGTGCGATAGCTTCGTAGATCTCTCGAAAGTTCTAGGAGATCGTAAAAAGTTTTCGTTGGCATGGAAATCGTTTGCCATATTTATATTTGAGACGATTACTTTTATATGTCTAAACGACTAGTATAACTTTACAAGATAAGGAAATTTTAAATCTACTAAAAAAATCTACTTACAACATATTTGTAAGGACTCAAAATGTATCTCGCTGCGAATTTATTACAAAATGTTGTTAATCCTTCCTTTGAACCTTCAGGCATCAGGGCTGATCAATGATACTCGTGCATTATTTCAACTTTGGTTTTAATGACATTAACTACACAAATTAACCGTCACACCAATCGTTATATAACTTTACTATCTAAGTCACAAGTTCACAGCATGAGTCTTCATAACCGAATGTCTGTGCAAAATAATTGAAAACCCAAGTAATCTAACGGAAACGCAAGTGGCGCCACTCGGTCCACAACACTCAAGCCATGACCAATGACAATCGTACAAAAATCATTTTCAAAAACTCTTTAACTAAAATTTCAAAGGAAATTCATCAGTTTAACAATTCACTAACTTAATAAATCATTTACATATTATTTAAATGAAAGCTAAATAAATAATATAAATGCTAACAATGTGATTCTACTCCAATTTCCCTCTGTGTACATAAATAATATTATAATTAAGTTTGTTTTTAAACGTCTTTTACCATTCGTTGTTGTAAATATCCCGTTTCAGGGGTTTATCATGATTCAAACGTCGTTTACTTGCAAATAAGCTTTCTATTCTACTGTGTTCATAAATAAGCATTACGTAAACGGTAATTTAACTTACATTAGTTTTAGTATCAAAACCTACTTCTGCTAGACAAAATAAAACTTGATACAAAGTGCCCTTGGGCTACCCCAGCGCTGCCACCGTTTTATCAGATACAATATAATCGCTGAATTCTAATAATTTTGATATACAAGATTATCAATGCCAACATAAAACATAGGGGATGTCTAAACAACCCTCAGTTCAGTTCTTTAAAATAAATAGCTTCTGTCCAATGGGACAATTTCGCCAGTGTCAAAGTTTGGCTTAGCAATTGTACGGTTATAATAATAAATAAATTCGCTCTTTGGGCGAGACTTTGTACGGTGAGAAGCCTTGCTACTTAAAATGGTAGCTGGTTTCAAATAGCACGTAGCGCGGACAACCGGGTGATGATCCCAAGAGTGGTAAGACAGGTGTCAGGACTATTTCTTCATTATCTGCATGCTTGCTTGTAAATTCACTGTATAATAAGCCACCAATATTACGCACTAAACAACTTTTAACAAACAAATAACAAAGAACTACTCCCGAGGCGTCCTCGTCATCTTGGACATCAACCGGAAGTCCAACCCTCAGTATAAGCGTCTGTATTTTTGGAATAAGTACCTACATATTAACAATTAAATTTAGAGTCATCTGACATGGCACTGTGACGTCTGCGACCCATCAATTATATTTAGAGATAGTATAAAAGAAGTGGATACCCACCAGCCTAAAAAATTACGCCATAAAAGTGCTGCAGTTTTATTTATCGTTTTTATAATCATCAATGCAGAATTTTTCACTCATGTCATTCTGACCCACATTTTTTGACGTTTTTGTTCTGTTTTGTGTGCCTCTTTCTTTTATTAAGTCGGTGATTATATTTAATAATGTACATAATATGAAGTCAACGGTCTAATTAGAGACACGTGCTATGCCAATTCTATAATTTGACTTCCGGTTCTAGGTTTTATTATTACGCGAATGGGCCTTACTCCTTTCTTACCGACAATTAAACGCGAATTTCTCGATTTTACGGATTTTGGATCATGTGTAAAATAATAACGGTAGAAATTATTAATACAATAAGCACATGTGTTTGACGTAGTCTATTCGATCATTCTTTTTATATTGGTAAGGTATTTCTTTTCGGTTGTTAGAAAACACCGTTACAGAGTGGCCCTTTTCAGCGAAGACAGCCTTCCAATTGACTACTCGGTCACGGTCTTTTGAGTTACATAATGTAGGCAAGTTTACAATCACTTACCAAGGAAATAACAAGTATATTGTTCTGATAAAGTTACTCAAAATTTTGGGCATATACCATATACCATAATACCTCCAACCAAAATAATAATAATTAAATTCTATATCAGACAGTTTTCAGCGCGCTTACAGCTCATTGTCGCTAAAAAAGGAGAACGGCCCAAATATGTTTTTTTTTTCAACACACTTGCTCGTAAATGGTTATATTATATGCAAGCATATTAAGACACAGTGAGCTGTATTAAACCCATGGCGATAATGGATTTTCATACTATTTTCCCATAGTTTGACAGTTTAAAGCTGAAAACATATGTATTTCATTGTCCAAATTGATCTGGGAATAATAAATTAACTTAAGCGAAGATCGAAATGTCGGCCTCACTCAGGACGAATGCCTTGGTCTACAAAGTTTTGGTCTACATATCGAATATATACCATAGATATTATTGTTGTAAGGAATGCTTTAATCCTTTTCTGAACATTTATGGCATTTTGATATTTCGTTAAGTTTTTAATTTTGAAATGAATTACCAAATTATATTGTATAGGTATTTATTTATTTTGAAGAATCTTCTTAAAGAAGGTTCGTAATTTAGAAGGTTCTTAAGTTAAAATAACTCTTTCTCAAATTGACAAATGCTCATAGTAGTCATACTTTATTATCAATTTTAAACTTGTTCAATGTTGTAAAATATTAATGTTCATTATATTTAAGGTGATTTGATGTAACTATTGTGATGGAAATGTATTGTTTAAATTGTAATTACTTAGATGTTAAAATATTTTTTGACCAAATAATAATCCGAATTGCTGAAGATTTTTGTTTCATTAACTTTTATTCCCTGTTTAACATAGATGCAAGGAGAAGGAGGAAGCTATATCAAAATCAAAGTCAAAACACCCTTTTTAAGTACAACAAATGGACAGACACACAAAGACATTTTTACCTTAGCTGAAACGGAGAAACTTCGCTCGCTCGATCAATTAATTAATGAGATTCTTGACAAATATCGGTTAGATATAGAAATGTATTACATTAAACACTACACCACTTGCACCATACGGGGTTGGCCAACTAACCCAGAGTTAAGCATTTTTTTTGCATGGATTTTGACAGCCTTACTCCGGCTTAGCCGCTAACCCGGGGTGGTGCCAATGACGCCATGTATCGGATCTATGCTGTCTCAAGGACAGTTAATAGGTACCTAACTATACTATTAGCGTGGAGGGTCGGAAACCCTCCCAATTTTCATAGTTCATTAATTAAGCAAATGTGCAAATGCTCTTGAACCTACTTTTTGCAGAATATGTTGTTGAATTCACAAAATTACAAGAAACCTTTTTCCACAAAGATAACCTGTAGAAAAACGAAGCCATAAATGAACTGTCTCCATCTCTATCTCTATTAGAATAATCGAATAAAAGAGCTATATTACAATGTAAAGAATACTAAAACAAAATTTAACCGTTAAAATGACTTCACTTATTTTGACTAACCTACTTCCTAGTATTGTAGTTGTAGGCCAAGAAAAGAAGATAATTTCCAGGAACTAATTCCCAGCAAACTATATATCGTTTTAATACATTTATTAGAGGTGTGAACCTTACGTAGTTTAAACGATTTCAGGAGTTGAGCTTGATTTTTGAGAGCCTAGTAACTGCTAAATGTTCGGTAATTTTTCAGATGTTTGCATCTAGCTCGAAAATGGTTTTCAAATTTGATCTAACCCTTTTTAACTTTTTAACCGCTTAGAATTTTTCATTGATCGTGCTCGTATCGCCACATCACCCGAAAATACACGATTTGCCTTATTTATCAGACTTCGGCAAAATGAGCTAAAAAAGGTTTATCTTATATATCGGACAATGGCGGTTAAAAGGCAGTTACTCGGCTTTCAAAAATCAATCTAAACTCGTGGAATTGTGCCAATTCGGTTTATGCGTCTTCGGGACCCCATGAAGGTATTAAAACGATATCCAGCTTAATTTCTGGAAATGCTTTTTATAGATCTTATTTTCTTGTCCTATTGTTATCATAAATTAAATCATTTATTATTTATAAAAAATGTTTTTATTCATGTTTTTAAGTAGTCACACTACTATATATAAATTATAAAATGAAAGAGACTAAATTGCGATGATTAACACTCACATTTTTTTATCACAATAGGCGTGACATGTTTCGACTGCATTGGGCAGTCATCGTCGGACAAACACTGCCCCAGACCAGCGCCTATTGTGATAAAAATACGGGAGTGTCAACCGTTGCAATTTAATCTCATTATGACTCACGACAGTTAAAATTATATTATTCAAAGAGATGTCGTATAATACAGAAAAAGTGACCAAGGCCCCCTGTGAGCAGGACTAGAATCGAACCACCGACCTCCTGCTTTCGCGGCAGATGCCCTAACCACTGGGCTGCCTGGCACTGGTCGCTGGTTCGATTTCAACCCTGGTCACCGGGGGCCTTGGTCACTTTTCCTGTAGTAGGGATATGACATCTCTTTCAATTTATAATCTATTGTTTTAGGGTTGAATGCCTCGCTAGCCGGATTTGAAATCGAAATGGTAATATCCTATATTTTCATTTTGAAGGGTTTCCCTTGATCTCGAAATAGACTCACTAGTAAAACAAAAGACCTTTCAACTGTAAACAATACAGGAAATATAATGTATTGTGAAAAACATCCGGATCCTTGATGAACATGTTAATTCGCATAAAACAAACCGGAATGTGTCAACTGTCAACTTTGTTAGCTATAAATAAAACATGTACAAGTTTTAAGAAAAATAAAACCTAAGTACTTCATTTTGCCTTCCTTGAAATTTGGAATTAGTTTGAGTTAGCCACTTTTTAGTTTACTTCAATAATATCCAATTCACCTCACGTGTACCTTTAAAATTGAGGAGCTTTCTTAATGTCTCAGGGCTTCCATCATTACATCTGAAGTAAAATCAAACGGAACTACCTTGTAGACGTCCAAGGTCGCAAATAATATAACAATGTGTTAAATTAGATGATAGACTGGAAATAATCGAGCATTTCTACTATGCCATCCCTGATCTTTAACATCAGGTCCACTCCAGCAAAATGATGGCTTCAGTAAGAAAATGCCCACGCTTATTATGAATACCCTCTAATCATAATGCCCGTGTCGTTCAAATTTGAGGAGTTCTCTGAATTCCTTAAGGACTCCTACATCAGAATAGAAACCAAATCAAAAAGATGAATGTCACAACTAGGATAATACGTAGAGCGGAATACGTAATACGTAAAGTGGAACTAGTCGATAAACCTACGACTAGTTCCACTTTGCCATCCCTGGTCTTCATCAGGTCCACTTCACCAAAATATTGGCTCCCCCAAAACAATGTTCAAGTTACTTAAGGAAACCCTCAAATCACAATGCCGTTTATATTTGAGCAGTTCTCTCAATTCCTCATGAATTCCATCATCAGAATAGAACTATAATCAAATAGGACTACCTTGAAGGTATTGCCTTACAAATAAAATATGAATATCTCAAATCGGATGATAGAGCTGGGAATTACCAACCAGTTCCACTTTGCCATCCCTGGTCTACATAATCCACCTCTCACTCCACCAAACTGATGATTTTCGTAAAGAAATGCTCGGGAGTCTTAAGAAATCACCAAATTTGAGGAGTTCCCTCAATTCCTCATGGATCCCATCACCAAAAATAGATTTTGAAAAAAAGTGGTTCCAGATTGGTCTCATCAATCTGGAACCAGCTACTTTCAGATAAAAAAGAATTTCGGTTCAGTTGTCCCGAAGTTTATTAAAATAAAGAACAAAAGCAAACAGCTCTTGCCAGAGAGTACTGAATAGTTAACTAAATAGTTCAGTAGTTTGCTGTCGGGAGCAGTTTCGGGTCATCAACCAAACTGAATTACAAAGTTTGAGACCTAATAAGCTGTCTTTAGATTCCATCAAACATAAACTTTACAGACAGGGTCGCCTGTAAAGTATTTCCTATATAATTATCTCTTAAATGAAACGGAAAACCACAATTACATTGAACGTAAAATAATTGCTATGAAATCAAACAGTAATACAGAAATTGAAAAGCCTTTGATTTTGGGTTAGTCGCGGACGGTTTAGAACGCAAAACGACTTATGTAATATTTTACCTATATTGATTTTATAGTCTACTTCGCAAACGGTCTGGAGCGCCAAACTTCTACAATGTCTACGGAGCCTCGCGTTAGCTTCTGTTCTGTGCTATTTACCCTTCGGTTCTTTGAAGATCACTAACGAACCTAACTTACCTAGTGATAAAACACTTATATACTTAGACCTTGTTGTTTTGCGTTCAAATCATTGGGAGACTTTACTTTGATTTCGTAGGTACACGTGCCACATTATCAGTAACTGTACTAAGAAATTTATGCAAAAGTATAACGCCTTTATAACTTAACACTTTTAAGTAAAAATATTTTGGCGCAGGTAATTTTAAGGATAATTTTATAAATTCGCAAATTTTGCGTAAAATTATTTAAAATATAAAGGTGAAGTATGTTATCGTGTACATTGCAAAAAGTTATTTATTTAAGTAAACTTTGGCTTCAATTCATTCATCAAAAATGTATTTTTTAAATTCATCCCGGTGTGATTCATTGTATTTGATTCATTATCTATAGCTAGCATGCTAAGAAAGGGAAAGGAAGTCTCTATTTATTTTTTGATTAAGTGTCAATCTCAAGATTAAGATACCAATTTACGTATAAAGGCAGCAGATCCAACACCCACTTTGCAGTGTCTCTCAAATAAATAAATAAACTATTGAGGAGATAGTAAGTTAACTGATTCGAGCTGCGATAGTTTATTCATGCCGGATAAGTGGCTATATTGGTGGATGAATTTCAGCACTCCGCCGCCTAAGGCCGTGTTCTAAAATGAAAATTTATTTCCGTTCTAGAGTTTCAATTTATTTCTCGGAGATAATGTGGCCCTGGTGTGGAATTAGATGTGCTAAAATCCGCGAGTTTGTCACTAGCCCATTTGTCATAGTTCGAATAAAGCCCCCGGATAGTTTAATTGATTCAATGATAGCAATCAAAATGTATATTGGACCCGCGTTCATACAGGTGATTGTGTTATACGTATCTGATCATGTTCTGTGAGGTTTGATGTTTGACATACAGAACAACTTATATTTACTCTAGGATAAACCCCAATACCCAGAAAACATCCATGTACTAAACTATACAAATACATAGAAAACATCCATGACTCAGGAATATTCAGGAAGAAATATTTGTGTATATGTGGAAAGTAGGGATAAATATTATGCTGGTAATTTCTATTCACGCCGATGAATTTTACCTATGATGCTATTTTTCTATATATGTAATGTGTGGTAAAACGATTTCATGAGATTAAAATCGTATAAATTAAACGTTCATTGTCTTATGGATTCAGAGTTCTGACGTATAGGGAGCGATGTCCTTGAATATGGTGGGTGGGTTTGTTAACGCGTGTACACATGCACGTGACACGCGGCGAGGCAGGGATCACTATGCCAGCCTAGGCCGAGTATGTTGTTCGTTAGAATAAGCATTAGTTATAATGAGCGGTTCTAAATAATTTATTAAAATTAAGGTCCCGATATTTCGCTGGAATGTTAAATAATCGCCGCGATAGTCGAAAAACAATTAGGTAAGTACAGAGAAACGCTCGTATTTGTCATGCTCCTTCAATCGACCTCGGTACTTTTAGTACTGCATGCCTACCACGAACAACAAAATTGGCATTGACGGGAAAACCTCTTTGTCATTGTCTCTCCAATATGCAAAAGTGACAGAGACGGAGGAGCCCTGATACTGACTGAAATAGCATGACACGTTCAGGCGTTTCCGTGAAAATATGAGGGCAAAACATTATGCACTACGTGGGTCACTCGAAAAGTTTTGAGATACAATAAAACTATATAGTTAAGCAAAGCTCTTTGGCTCTCCTTGCCAACACACCTCACGAGGAGTATCCGCCGTTTGAATTTGGTACAATCTCCGCACAAGAAGTCGTCAGTATTCTTAGAGCTATTAAGACGAAGGCTGTCGGTGACGATAACCTTAGCAAAGACATGCTTATGCTGGTGGCGGAACCCATAGCTCCCATCCTTGCACATATTATTAATTTTTCTTTCTCATCCGGTGTATTTCCCTCTGTTTGGAAATTAGCTTATGTAATTCCCCTTCCGAAAGTTAGTAATCCCTCGTCTATTTCAGATTACCGTCCTATCTCCATTCTTCCAGTTCTTTCCAAAGTTGTAGAGCACTTTGTCAATAAACGTCTCTCTTCCCACCTGATTAGACACAACCTTTTAAATCCTCTTCAATCTGGGTTCCGTCCTGGGCATAGCACAGCGACTGCTCTGATTAAAGTGACCGATGACATTCGTCTTAATATAGAAAATAAAAAAGTATCCATTTTAGTACTGTTAGACTTCAGCAGCGCATTTAATACAGTAGATTTCGATATACTCGTTGCTTTCCTTAAATTACTTCATGTTTCACCGTCTGTTCTTTCCTGGTTTCGTAGCTACCTCTTTGGGAGGCATCAGCGGGTTCGTGCTGATGACAATGTCTCGGAATGGCGTGAACTGTCTGCTGGGGTCCCCCAGGGGGGCGTGCTCTCTCCGCTGTTGTTTTCTATTTTCATAAACAATATTTCAAAGTCATTAAACTCATCATATCACCTTTATGCGGATGACTTGCAAATTTACTCAGCGGCAGAGTTTGGTGATTTCGATTCGTTAGTAAATCAAATTAACGAGGACTTAGAATCAATCTGTAATTGGGCATCTTCTTTTGGACTTAAAGTTAATGCCAGGAAATCTCAGGCGATTGTTATTGGGAGCCCGTACTTCATCTCCCGACTGTCTGTCCAGGTTTTGCCCAGAATTTTCTTCGATGGTACCCCTATTCCTTTCACTCCCACTGTAAAAAATCTTGGCGTTACAATGGACCAGACTCTATCCTGGGCGCCACATGTAGCTGAGGTCAGTAAAAAGGTGTTCGCCTCTCTTCATTCTTTAAGGCGTCTGCAAAGCTTTCTCCCTCTCCACACGAAAAGTATGTTGGCACGGTCGCTTCTTCTCCCGCTTCTGGACTACTGTGACACTGCGTGCCTTGATATCAAGGAGGAATTGCTTGATAAGCTCGAGCGGTTACAGAATGTCTGTATCAGATATATTTTCGGACTCAAGAAATATGATCATGTGACCTTTTACCGCAATCAATTAAACTGGCTACCTATCCGCCGTCGGAGGGATTTACACACTCTTTCTCTTTTGTTTACTGTGCTTTTTTCTCCCTCTTCTCCAACGTACCTTTCGGAGAAATTTAAATTTTTGGCTGAGGGCAGTGGTCACCGTTTGCGGTCCAGTGAGAATCAGTCACTTTTAATCCCATCTCACAAATCTCGTGGCTATGACAAGTCGTTTGCGGTACGCTCGGTTAGACTGTGGAATGATTTGCCTGTCTCGTATAGGAAGTCCCAGTCAATTGCGTCGCTCAAGGGGAAGTTAAAGAAGTTGTGGTTACCTGTTTCTGTGTGATTGGTTGCTGTTATCTCTTTGTTTATCTGTATACTCTGTTTATTTATTTATTTAGGTATTTTTTTTATTTATTTATTTTTATTAGTGTTGTCTCACATTTCCTTGTTAGTGTGATATATATACTTTTCCTTTGTATTTTGGAAATATATATATATAGTTTATATTATTATTTATCTGGTACGTTGTTGTACATTAGGTGTATTTGTCTACCTCTTTTCATTTTTTCTCTCATCTACTCAAAGGTTAACTGGAAGAGATCCCTTAAAGGGATAAGTTCGCCTTTGTACTTACTGTTTTCCTTTTGTAAATTTTAATTTTTCTGTGTTTTGTACAATAAAGAGTTTACATACTATTGAAGATATAAACACTATTTATTTTACATTTTCTCAAAATACTCTCCATCGTTCTTTATACAAAGTTCCATTCGTCTAAACCAACTTCGGAAACACTTTTGCCAGTCTTGATCGGATAGGTTAGAAATCGCTCCTTCATAGGCAGCCACGGCTTCTTCGGCACTCGAAAAAAACTTGCCTTTTATTTTTTCCTTCACTGTTGGGAACAAAAAGAAATCGCAGGGAGCCAAGTCAGGGCTGTAGGGTGGATGAGGCAAGGTTTCAACCCCAGTTTCTGCAATAAACGCCTTTGTTCTGAGGGACGTATGTGAAGAGGCGTTGTCGTGATGCAGCATGATTCCCCGAAGTCCAGCCTTTGGTCTCCTCTCCCGCACTGCTTGGAAAACTTGCGGCAATGCTACTGTAGTGTACCATTCCGAGTTAACAGACCTATGATTTTCCAGCACTGAAGTCGACAGATGTCACCCCCGAGAAAAGAAACTAGCCACCATTTTTTGCCTACGTTTCGAGGTCTTTGTAATTTTGTTGGTAACTTGCCCTCTGAGAACACCCATACTGACGACTGCCGCTTACTTTCCGGATCATATTGATAAATCCATGTTTCGTCACCAGTAATGATTTCAGAAACACGTCTTGATGTTCCGTTTTCGAATTTTAAACGCATTTCATGACACCAATCCACACGAGCCTGTTTCTCAGTTCCGGAGAGCAAACGCGGGATCCAACGGCAACAAAGCTTCCTTACTCCAAGATGTTGATGTAGGATGATATTAACACTCCCCGAATAAATGCCTAGGATCTTCTCGATGTCCGTGTATGTAATTCGTGGGTCTTCTCGCACTAACATTTCAGTAGTCCATACGTTTTCTGCAGTTACTGCTGTTTGAGGGCGACCACTTCTGTGTTCATCTTCGAGGTTGGTTTTGCCCCTTTTAAATTCACTAAACCATCTAAAAACAGTTGCCCGGGATGGAGCAGAGTCTCCTAATGCCGATTGTAATCGCTGCAAAGTCAGTTGTTCGGTTAAACCAAATTTAAAATCGTAATATATCATAGCACGAAAATGTTCGCGGTTCAGCTCCATCGTTTCAAAGAAAACCCACGGAAAACGTTGTAGCAAAACAACTGGAACTAATCTATTTTTGAAATTAGAGTGTACTGGATACAGTGAACGGAAATAAACATGGAAGCATTCCTTCAAACAAATCGTCAACATAAACCTGGGTATAAATCTGATATACGCATGTCCGCTACACTGCCAATCAAATTCATCAAAATATCAGTCGGTTTTTTATTATAAAATATCATAAAACATAATTGGTCAACGTCAATATTCTTTGTTCTGATTGGCACTAGCGCTGACACTTGAATGTTGCAAGAATAATAGTGACATTGGAAACGCACTGTCTGTAGACGGATTGATGCAACAAAGAACAATTTTTACATGCAATATTTTTCTTGTGATAAGATTAAATAAAATTTAAAGTAGAAAATCACTATTAATTTTATTGTTCTGTTGATGTGTTCGCCACACGGTTATTTATGTAGGTAACTTAAGTAGACGTTAAGTTACCTACATATGTAGTATGTAGAGTATGGAATAATTGTAGGGTTCGATATAGTTAACGCTACCATGATATAAATATCATGTTCGTAACTATCCCTATGGGCAGTCCGCTCCCTAGATTTATTGTTATATTGTAGGTACGGCATAAGTGGAAAGAACCCATCTGAAAAATTCGTCAAGAAGGACAGCATGGTAATTAGCTAGTGTGGATCAGAAACGCCTTATGCCCTGCACCACTACCCTCCCCTATCGACTACTGACCATCTATTAAACATCTAATTTGATCTGAACATAAGGAGCCTGTTAGTCGATACCAAGTACATACATAAATGTTTGATTTGGTTTATTCAGTCATCAATATTAATCTGTCTAGTAGCGCCCTTATTAAGGGATTTAAATTTTCAGATAAACGAAAAAAAAGGCATACAATATTTGAAGATAATATATTCAAAGGCGTAACACACAGTTTTCTGTCCATAAGTTTCAAGTAATTTGATAACAATAGTGACGAAGGTTGTCGTCGATGGAGTATCTTAGTTGAATTTTCCGCATCCACCTGATCAGGAACACCAAAATGATGTCCACAGCTTGGACACGACATCTAAAAAGTAAAAATACAATGTAATATGACATAAGTAAAATTACATTTCCAATTCGAATAATTTACCTTAAATTGACGGAAAAATCAAGTACCAAACACGTTAAAACGGATTGATCGGATTAAAAATAATAAAATATGTCTCATTTTAATGAATTATTATTGCGGTACCAGAAAACATTATAATGAAGTAACAGTTAAAGAATTTCGTTGAAATTTAACAACTGAGATATCCTTACAAAATATATTACTACGGTAAGTACGTGTATTTAAATAACTGACCATTCGACGTGTCTGAGGACTTTAATTTTCTGCATAGTAATTTTCTTTATTACTTATTTTGAGCGGCAGGGTTGATGATCTATCTGGCTGCCTCATTCCCTATTTAGTAATTGGTAGCGACGTTTCACTTGAAAATACCATCTGAAAAAATTCAAATTCATCAAACGAATTTATTAACAAATATTGTTTTCATACACCAGTATTTAAACCAAAGAATATTTACAGTACACATTGGTATCGGTTTTAGCAAGCTGCGTGAAGCCTTTTTTAGACAAATATAAATCTTCAGCTTTGAAGTGCATGGAACAGACTCTAGATGCCTTGGTAGGCATCCAATCTGTTTCATGCCTCTCCAGTTGGACAGCCTCTATCAATCGTTGACGACAGTTAGGATACTGTGGGACTCTGATTACAAAGGAAAACGTAGTTATCAACGTAGGTAGAACATCAGGAATTATCAAATATGATTAATATGAATTTGAAATAATTAGATTTGTATAGCACCATTCCATATAAGGTAGGTATTAGTAAAATCCAAGTTTGTCAGTTAGAGTTTATCATTATAATTTATAATACATAAAATTATAATCGCACAAGTTAAGAAAATAATCTTCTTCATTTAGCATAACATCATCCCTATATAGAAAATGTCATCATATATTTTTTTAGTTTTCGCTGAATTTATCTGTTTACTTACCTGTGAAATGTGATTCCACTAGTCTTGAAGTGATCAGTATGGTTTCTGCACCACTTCACCACACATGAAGGAATTTTTATTGTAAAATACGTTGTTCTGGTAACTAGTTTTAGGCATCCGTCACTCACTGACACTGACATCGCGGTCAAACAGAAATCGCGCCCGGTACCACCGTTCATAAGGACCGCCTACCGAGGTACCAATGTCCGTGGTGCCATAATATAGCAGACATAATGCTTCCATGCTTTATCTGCGTTCACTGACTGGATACTATTGTTCTATTTTTAAGTAAATTTGCTTTTTAAAAACATATAACATGGGTGCGTTCCATTTTCAAATTTCGAGCATCTCAAAATTTATCGAGTGACCTATTGTTATTGACATTGACAATGGGCCGGATGAATGAAGTTGTAATTGGGACGGGGGTGGCATTAAAATTGATTGGTTTTACTACAAGTATTATGTTATACCAAAGATTTATTTATTTCATCCTTTTTGGTTATACCCTTGACATGACTTGGTGCATATCTCTAATGCACTAACACTAGAGCTATTGCAAACATAACAAACAACATTCCGCTCATATGAAGCAAGCGACAGTTACGCTACGAAGCTGGAGCTGGAGGCCTAGTACCCACATCAAAATAAGCGAAGCCTGTAGGCTGTAGGCTTCCCTTATTTTGATGTGGGTCTGTGTAAGATTGTCTGCAAATATTTATTTTATTAACTCGTATTTAGAAACTACTCTTTGTTTGCAGCGCTGAAGAAGAGGCGGTGGATGTGCAAGTTTTTCGTTACGCGCATCGCAACTTGCGCCACGGCCTGCTACAAGCACTTCCGCTCGAAGCGCGCTTCGTACTGCGCATAGAGCATGCTTCCGGTTCCAATTTTGTTTCGGGTAGTGACTCTGTTCTTTAATACAAAACCAGTACCGAATGCACGCCCTAGTTGCACGAGCTGGGCGCATGCTTTGCGCAGATCAACCTTGTCTACGTTATCACTTATGTTCAGCTAAACGAAGCAAGAGATGTGATCGTGCAACACCAAGACGGATGCGCACTTTGTGTTGCGCGACCTCGTTTGTTCCGTGCAGATCCGTCATACTCATGTATACCGCAATAAAGTATTTTTTTGTGGTGTTGGTCAGGCTTCCAGTTGGCTACGAGCAGAATACGGATTATTTTGTGCCCCACTGCTGTGCCCGTTGATGTTCCGTTGATGTTGCATGATACCTGAACGTGCTTGGCTCCTGTTTCGGCAATCATCCTATTTTTCCAGTGTGGTTTGCTCGTATGAAAGGCTCAAGTCGTCAAGCCCTGACAACTGCCAAGGAACAATGTTCTCGATTGGCGACGACGTACCGAAAAACTCAGCGTGGGAAGGCCTTAAACGAAATAGACCGACAACATAATAAGATGACATGGATTTGTATAGTGCGAGGGAGTATGATCTAATGTTTTGGTAATCCTTTGAGGAGATCTTTCTCCAACAGTGGCCGTTATTCGGGTAAAATTAATGAGGATGACTGTTATACATTCATTCATTCACTTTCATTCATTTCTTTCGTTTCATTTTGTTTCATTGTGTGTGTTACATTCGCCTAAAATGTTGCAAGTTTTATATGTAGCTTGTCAGCTGAGGACTTATCTGAAACCCAGCTAGGTATCTTCTAGCTAAGGGGATCAGCTTTTGACCTTTAATTAGGTTACTTACCTAGTACCCATACTGTTTCCTATTTCCTCAATATCTTTCAGTCTTAATTTCATGCATCGATCAAATTAAGTGTATTTTACAGACAGGTGACAGCGATTTAACACTAGGTACATACTTGCATTGGTGATTATTAACCCGATTTGGTTTAAGTAGGATGTTCTGCACTTAAGCATTAACCACGAGGCCAAGTTTCAGCAGTAAACTAACTTTGGATGACGACCAAAGTTATCAAGTTATTTGCCAAAGAGCTTTAAGTGCACATAATCCCTGAATATGTTTAAATGGGACTTCGAAGTCAGCTTACTGGGTACACAGAGAACTTGATAAACTATAGGCTGTATTAAAACTAATTACTTACAATAAGTGCAGTGCTTATGAAGTTCTACATTTACAAAGGGGCTTTTATTAATTTCATAAAATTTTAGTGCTATTTCATACAAATAACATGGTTTGATTGCTAATTTTTAGGGTTCCGTAGTAAACTGGGAACCATTATAGTTTTGCCATGTCTGTCTGTCCGTACGTCCGTCCGTCTTCAGCTTAGCTCAGTAACCGTTACTACTAGAAAGTTGTAATTTGGTATGAATATACCTACATATCAATTATACCGACAACGTGGTAAAATTAAAAATGTTGAAAAACTTTCTTACTTTATTTTTAGCGGTTTCCTCCCCCCCCCCCCCCGTCTAACTATAGAACCGCAAAAAATAATGAAAATAGAACTTTATGAAGGCTGTCAAGGAAAATTATTTTGAACGTGGGCAGTAAAGGAATTTTTTAAATTAAGTATGCACTAGGTGGTGCCCGCGACTTCGTCTGCGCAATATCTTTATAAATTGTAGCCTATGTGTTATTCTGATGTATAAGCTATATAATTGTAAAATTTCATTAAAATCCATTCAGTAGTTTTTACGTGAAAGAGAAGAAGAAGAAATTTTCGCATATAAAATATAATGTTAGTAGGATTGGAACAAAAACTGTTGTACATAATTATCTCCGAGAGAAGCGAATGATTTCACCCAGTCTACATACTTGGACAATCCATCGTCGTTTGTATGTATGTTTGTTTGACGATAACTTGAGTACCTACGTATTATTAATCGGATCGTCGTGAATTTTGGCAGGTCGTTAAATGAGATAAATATGCAGGTCGTTTAAGTTCGAATATGAGCCAAATCGGTCAAGGAATTTCGGAGATATAAGGGTCACGAGTTCACATTTGGGGCGAACCATTAGTAGGTATACAACCAAAGAAAAGAAAACATTATTATATAAAAAAAATTACAACTATGTAGTAATATAACACGCAGAGTAGTGTAGTATCTATAACAGAGAAGTTGTTTTTTCAAAACTAAATTTTGTGATACAACCTTTTATCGCCGACTGTACTTTCCTTTCCATGGTCCTTTTCATCGAGGAAATTCTAAAAAACTCAAATACGGTTCAAATTCACGGTTCAAATTCGGTTGTTTCATCACAGAGTTAGGAATTTTGCCCACCTCCAGTCTCCATCATCCGATCAGCTCGATGGTACCATAACTTTGTATTGTCATCCAACTTACATAAGCAAGCATAAACATGTGAAAGCTAATTGGAATAAAGGAAAGTTAGTCAAATTCAGCTTGCGAAAGTCACAAAAATTTGCAAAAACACTTAGGGCTTTATTATTAACACGCTTTTATTAGCTTCACTTGTAACTATGTATGTAAGAAAATCTTGGAATCTTAATTTGACTTACTTTCCGGTCTTCGATTATAATGAAATTTTGCACACGCTCTGAATTCTGATGACAATACATGACTAGCTAAGAAACGTCATTACAAATCCAATATGGCGGCCTCCCCAAGATGGCGGACAGGCAATTTGAAATGCACCCCCATGATATGGGTATCAAATGAAATGGTTTGCTGTCAGGAATACGAAAAAATAGTCTCGTGACTTAAATCCAACATGGCGGACATCCAAGACGGCGGACAGGCAATTTGAAATGCACCCCCATGATATGGGTATCAAATAAAAGGGTTTGCTGTCAGGAACACGAAAAAATAATCTAGTGACTTAAATCCAACATGGCGGACATGACATCCTAGATGGCAGACAGGCAATTTGAAATGCACCCCCATTATATGGGTATCAAATGAAAGGGTTTTCTGCCAGGAATACGGAAAAATAGTCTCGCGACTTAAATCCAACATGGCGGACATCCAAGATGGCGGACAGGCAATTTGAAATGCACCCCCATAATATGGGTATCAAATTAAAGGGTTTGCTGAATGGGATACGAAAAAAAAATATCACGTGACCTAAATCCAACACGGCGACCGTCCCAAGGAAATGGAACTGGACTCTTCAAAGTTCAAGGGGAAAACTCCTTGCAACACTGACGCATTGGCGGAAATGAAAAGAATGCGTGCTAACGCCGTATTAAATTTGGATGCTTAACACTGTGAATATTGTTAAGTTTGTGAATAATAAATATATTTGAATACCTATTAATATTTTAAATTAATAAGTGGTAAATTAAGTTTAAATAATAATAAAACTAAAAATTATAAAATAAAAATAATAGTTTAAAAAACTAAAAAACACGCTTTTAGCACGCACTAAAAATTACAAAATAATTCGGACATTTAGTTTGATGACTCAAGAGTTTTCCCTTCGCCAAATCTTCATTAGATCGCAGGTAAACATTAACAATTTCAGTTTGTGACGAACGATAAATAATTATTTATGCGAAATGGTTATAAGTAGGTATTCATCTTTATTAAATATTTACTATCAAAAGCACTATTACCTACATATTTTCCGTCGCGTTCACATTAACAGGGTCAATATCGTGTAATTCGAGAACACCGTATATAAAATCCAAAGTCTTAGTTGGACGACTTATGGTAACAGTCATAATAAGCTTTCTTTAGCGAGCGACAAACGGGCCAAATAGCACCAGCATTCTACAACAGCGATCAATGATTTTGTCCTACACATTCCCCCAACAAGAACTAACTTCATATTACACTGTTTCTCACACTTAAGTTTTTACACCATTCATTTTCGTTTACATCATACCAACTTTCTTGCTTCCTTACTGCCCCTAAATTTAGATAAACCTTCTTTAGCACCCTTTCATTAGGGTTCCGTACCTCAAAACGAAAAAACGGAACCCTTATAGGATTACTTTGTTGTCCGTCTGTCCGTCCGTCCGTCTGAATATCAAGACCTTTTATTTCGGGAACGCGTATTTTTGGAAAACCAAGTTGAAATTAATACTACATATAGGTAGATGTCTACATTCCCTTGAAGCTGTGAAAGCACAACATTTTCAGAAGTATTAGAATCGCATTTCGTAACGGACATTACCCCAACTATGATTACCAACAGTACGGCTAGTGAGCTCATTTGGTATTCAAAATACAAACTAGCATTCGATTGGCGCCAAAACAATAACACTACACCAGGGTGCGTAGCCATGATGCCAATCGCTCACGCTCAGTCGCTAACGAAACGCAACTGTCACTGTCACACTAATAAGTAAGAGTGATAGAGAGAGAGATAGCTACGATACGTTATTAAGCGTGAGCAATTGGCATCTTGGCTACGCACGCTGTTTGTGACAGCACAAAGAAAATAATTCAACAAAATAAATACTTGAGAACTTTGTAAAGCTAGCAAGAGACGTGTTTTGTTTTGAGAATTAAGCTTTTGAAGGTTTTCACCGCCTTCGTCATCTTTTAAGCTCAGTGTTGAGTTATTTTATTTCAGTGATATTTGTTGTAATTTAACATGACAATTTATTCTCTTAATATGTGCCTATTTTTAATAAAACGTACCAACTTGTGGTTTGTTGATTAGGTCTACGCCTTATTGGCCATCGACAAAGTTATATATTTTACAAAAATCCGTCACATTTATCTGTCTCTCTCTCCTGGCCTGCGTGACTTCGGTATTTATCACGTCTACTCATAGCCCTCAGGTGGAAAAAACAATTTGTTTATTTTTTTATATTTTCCGTGCAATTAATCCATACTCTTGCTTACAACTTTACTGTTATCATGATTAAAACGAATAAATCGGTAGATTTACTTTTTTACGTATACATGTACTTTTTTCTTATCAATTTTTTTCTGTGAAAAGGTAACAAGTGGACAAAATTACTTTCCAATTAATATTAAATTCATCAAATAACGACGATATGCAATCAATAACAAATTAAGTCATTTCTCCGTATTAAATAAATCTAAAATTGGCACATCTGCCTTTAATAACAATCCGAGCAAATAGAGACGTGTAATTCATTTACTATGTAGTTACGATTCAATAATGGTTAATTTGTTACCAAACTCTAGTGTCAGATTCTAAGTACTGAATACTAGTTATAACCATTTGTTCCACATACAGGGTGTGCTTAGCCATTGGACAAAGCCGAAACGTACATATGTGATACCATGTTCAGAACCAGTATACAAAGTATCATACAATCGATGAAGTGGTTGCGAAAGAAATTAACAATTTACTATTTGTTACTTTGAAGCACTGCTTCTACAGATTTATTTTTATATAAAATATATACAGCAGAACCAGCAATGACAGTAAAACCAGCGCACTGTATGATTCAACATTCAAGTATGTACAACTGTAAGCATCAGTTAAAAACTTACTACCCTTTTCTATACCCGACCAAATTTCCGTTGGGTTCACAGTAAGTTTTAATTCCCTAGAAAATAGGCGTAACTCTAATTTACTTATGTCAGCTTGTACCATCTTACGAGGCGACACGGACTGTCCTGTTTTGGTACTACCTGCGAGTTGTGAGGCTTGCTATCCCATTCGTGCCAAAAAAACCTCTATAATAAATCCTTATAGAATAATATGATAATTACATTACATGTTTCCTTTTGTTTTTGATTATTGAAAATAACTTCTTTTAAATATTGGTTTTTATTTTTTTGTTATAATCAAAAATATTTACGTGAGCATTACTTAGATGTAGCCCTATGTGGTATTTGGCTGAATTCAGCCATTGCCTCAACCCCAAAACCCCAAAGTTGAGTCTTTGTTTCCTGCTAAGGTTTCCTTAGTTGCTCTCAGAAATAGAAATAGAAATAGAAACATATTTATTCATGGCAAATTACAGAGGGTACATTATAATACATAAAGGTATTATTACGAATCCGAAGCAAAAACGATTACTGCCACAAAAAGGTCCCGACTCAGCATCGAGCAAGCCTGGGTGGCCAGCGCTGGTCTTCCGCCGGGGCCGTCTGTGAGTGGTGTCACGGATTGTGACACAGCAGATAACACACAAAATTATGATAGTACAAGCAAAAAAAAAAAACAAGTAAAGAGGGACAATTATAACAACTAAAACATCGAGTTACAAAAATAATGCAAACAAACAAAATGGTTGTGTATAGGCATCTTAATATAAGTATATGTTTGTTATATTATTATTTTATGTATATATTATGTGTATTCTGTCACCTGCGATCGTGAACGCGACCATAACAAAATAAATAGAGAAACACATTCCGGTGTTTAAAATAAGACACGATACCTATACCTTACAACAAAACCTAGTTACTTGGGTGTGTAATATGTGTTCCTTCCTTGCCGGAGCCTTAGCCTTAGCCTAGTTTGGCTATTATTGCAGAAATAATTTGTACCTACGTACCTTATGTACCAGCGTGCGTAGCCAACATGCCAATCGCTCACGCTTACTAACGTATCGCAGCTACCTCTCTCCATCACTCTTCCTTAATAGTGTGACAATGACAGTTGCGTTTCGTTAGCGACTGAGCGTGAGCGATTGGCATCTTGGCTACGCACCCAGGTACCCGAAATTCCGAATAAAAAATAATAGCAATGTATCAGCTGTGCGTATTTACACAAGGCGTATTTGCAGTAGGGGAGGCAGGCACAGTTGTGAGAAATTTCCGTTAATGAAAATACTAATTTACAAAGTCTATTTCCAATTTATAATATAAAAGTATTACTTCTTAAAAAAGTCAAAGTATTTAACTAAATAATTTGATTTGTTTTAACAAAAATGTGCAAAGCATATTTCTTATTATGCATATTTATTGAGATTCAGCGAGGATTTTCTCGCCTTCACTCATTCGCTGCAGTTTATTTGATATTCCGGCACCGGCTCAGATTAGTTATTTTTAGGGTTCCGTTCCGAAAGGGTAAAACGGGACCCTATTACTAAGACGCTGCTGTCCGTCCTTCTGTCCGTTTGTCACCAGTCTGTATCTTATGGACCATAATAGTTAGAAAGTTGAAACATTCACGGAAGATGTATTTCTGTTGCTATAACAACAAAAACAAACAAATAACAGAATAAAATAAAATTATTTAAGGGGTCTCCCTATGGACACGTGATTTATTACTCGTTTTTGCTCGATATTGATAACGGGAAATATCCTGTGAAAATTTAGTTATATAATATTCACTTTAAACATTATAATTCTAATTTAATTAAGACAATGATTTAAAAGGGGCTCCCATACATTAACTTGATGTTTATAGATATCCGGAACCGGTATGGTACGGAACCCTTTGTGTGCGAGTCCAACTCGCACTTGGCCGGTGTTTTTTGTTTAATATTATTTTTAAATAGCGAGCTATGGTGGCTTAGCAGCAATCCCAAGCTTGCAGATTACTATCAGGACTCGTACTAATGGGTTTTCCGGACTTACGTACGAACTATCATTTGATAGCCGTCGGTTTTCTACTTATTTTTAATACTTTGCGGTCCAGAAGGACAAATGGTAAAGTAGGTTGGAAAGTGGAGTTAGAGTTTTTTATGAAGCTCTTGCAGGGAAAGCCGTCGGTTTTCTACTTATTTTTAATACTTTGCGGTCCAGAAGGACAAATGGTAAAGTAAGTTGGAAAGTGGAGTTAGAGTTTTTTATGAAGCTCTTGCAGGGAAAGTGCTTTAAATTCTTACTCAGTTCGTTGTACGTAAATAAGACATCCCTTGATTTCTGCGTGCGTAGCCAAGATGCCAATCGCTCATGATTAATAACGTATCGGAGATACCTCTCTCTATCACTCTTCCTTATTAGTGTGACAATGACAATTGCGTTTCGTTACCGACTGAGCGTGAGCAATTGGCATCTTGGCTACGCACCCTCAAAAGAAACAAAACTGCATTCAATGCTTTTGAAATTACATAGTAGGTGTAAAAATACAAACGATTTATGTTTTATCTATTCAAGCTTAAGGTTTTTTGTCCGACGAGTGTAAGACTTTATGTTTCTGGGAGAAAATTTAACATTGACAGTAAATGTATCGATAAGTGTTATAAAATAACGTTTTTCTTTTAATTTGAATTGGATTCGACTCCTATGCGAGACAAGCGAAAATTAAAAAATCTTTGAAAGCAGTTTTTATGTCCCCCTTGAGTAACGAGGTAACTTAAGGTTAGGTTTTTAAGCACTTTCCCTCCAGAGTCTATTATAATTTCCGACCTGTATACAGGTGAGCCTTGCTACTGTTAACTGTGTACATAGCAGTAAATAGCAGGTCTCATTCTGTATACAGGTCGGAAATTATTAATACTTACGGGTCTTCTCTGTTTCACCTCACACCTGCTCAGAACGTTTGGATAATTTGGTGCTTGGGTATTCTTCAACGTGTTTCCAACGTTAGCTGGAGGATAACTCTTAGTAAGCAATGATTTTGAATCATAAATAGTTGGGTGCATTAATTAAGATTAGATCTATAAAGTATTAGGGTATGTCTATGCTAAGTTTCCTAGATTTTGATAGCACGAACTGCGAAAGTGTTAAGTAAACGTCATTATTTCATAGAAGTTTGACTTTGAAATAACACTCTAAAGTTTGAAAGTTCATTTAGTTGGAAGATATAACGTAGTTTGAGGTAATCGATCAATTAAAGAACGTTAAAACCATGCAGTCGATATAATGGCCCATCACACTACGTTTAGTACCTGCAATACAATATCATCTTTATCAAAGTGCCACGCGCCCCTGCGAAACGCAATGCGTATGCGTATACGCGCACACACGAGTTTAACATCAAGATACTTAATATAGTCTTGTTTATAATTATTTTTACACCTCGTCCACTGCAATATTTTTAATCACGACTGCATTGGTTGTTCTAGGATTTTACTGTATTTATTAATATTCAGAGTGTATCAAATAATATATCGATGGAAAACAGTTTATCGACTTGTTCTCCTCTCTAGCGCTGCGTCTCTTGATCGCTTACCGCGCGCTTTAGCTAATCACAGCGCGTCTCTGGCCACACCCCCGGAGACGGAGACATAAAGACAATTCAAATTAAATTATATTAAATTTATTTGGCAGGCAAGAATCCCATAAAATTATAATAAAGTAAAAATTGTATAAAAATAATTAAAATAACTTAATATCTAAAACACTGAAATAAAACGTTCACAAAAATTTACACAATAACTGGCCATTCTCAGACCGGTCTTGCACCGGTGCAATTTCCGCCAATGTTTATTAAATTCGTCACTATAGTCTGTAACTACTAGTGACAGAATTTCATTGCTGCAGGCTAACAATCTTGCTCGGAAGGCAGCAGACCTGGCTCTCAGTATGGCAAAGAAGTCGGGGACTCTTGCATCGGCGAACATACCCTTCGCACTGCAGAAACGAGGTAATTTCAGCAAGATGCGAAAGGCATTATTGTATTGCACTCTTAGCGCGTTGAACGAGCGCCTGGTGTACCTATTCGAAAGCTGACAAGTATAAAAATATTGGCAAAAGGCTTTGAATAGGGTCACCTTTACTTCGTTCGAACAACGCGAAAAACGTCGACCCAACATATTGCACCGAACTGCAAGAGCCCTGCGCTCCCTCTCTATGTCGACATTATCTTTCAAATACTTATTGAGAATATGTCCTAGGCACTTGCAGCTCTTTACAACCCGAATTGGCGCACCACTCATACACACCGTAAGTATGTCCTCCGGACCCTTTCCGTACCTAAAAACAAGCATTTCGATCTTCAATAACTTCATCAGGCCACTTATCGAGGGGCTGAGAAGAACCATATCGTCTGCGTAGCTCAAATTGTTAATACATACGTTACCAATATGGCAACTGACGTTGGAACCTCTCAGCTCCTCGATAAGGTCATTTAGGTTGCACAGGTCCGGAGATGTCAGACCCCCTTGGCGCAGTCCACAGTCTTCCTCGCAGAGGGTAAATCCTCGCAGAGGGTAACTCCTCGCAGAAGGTAAACTCCTCGCAGAGGATAAAGGGGAGGGAGTGGTAGCAGTCTCATTGGACATAGCCAATGCCTTTGGCTCCCTCCCCTACTCGGTAATAATGGAGGCCCTCCGTTACTACAACTTGCCCCAGTACGTAAGAAAGGTCGTAGACAGCTACCTCACGGGGCGGGTTATGGTATACGAGCAGAGGGGTGTCCGCTTTGCGAGGGCCATGGAGTGCGGATTTCCACAGGGGTCGGTCCTCGGCCCCCTCCTGTGGAACCTGGCGTATGACTGGGCGATCGGGGGAGAGCAGCTTACACGCATGGTCACCCTGTGCTACGCAGACGACACACTGGTGGCCGTGCGGGGTAAGAAGCTCGAGGAGTTGCTCAGGAGGGCAGAGGTTGCGACGGGACTCGTGACGCATAGGCCGCCTTGGGCTCCGGGTCGCCCTGCCAAAGACGCAGGCCATGATCCTCGGGGGACCCAAAACATGGCGGATAAGGACAGACACCCAGATTGAGGTAGAGGGAGAAACTGTCCAGGTCGGGGCCCACATAAAGTACCTGGGCCTCGTCCTGGACAGAAAGTGGAGCTTCGAGGAGCACTTCGCGAGGCTAGCCCCCCGCCTCGTGGGTGCTGCCTCGGCACTTGGCCGTCTGCTGCCAAACCTGGGTGGCCCAAATGCCCCCAATTAAAATAAAAAATGTTTAAACCCTGTGGGAGGTTTTTTTTTTATTTTAATTATAGAATGCCCTTCAGGCTGTGTATTACTAGCTTTATAAGCCCCTCTGGGCATTGTAGACCAACCTTTGTTTTTATTTTTAAATTATTTTTATTTTTTGTATGTAGGTAGTTTGCACAAGTAACTTTTTTGAGTGACGGGGAGAATTCGCATTCTCTCAGTCATCATCTTAACCCTGTGAAAACGAGTGCTGTAAAGGGCTCGATACGTAGGATCATGGTGTTAATAAACGCGATTAATCCGTTCTAAAGTGTTTAATTTCAATGAATAACAATCGCGGTAACAGAAGACAATATTATGTATCGGGGGGTTTCATTTATCTGGGTGTGGAATAGAGAACCTTATTTATGAAGGCGGTTATAAATACCGCAAAGTAAGCTGTGAACCCTGTTACTTAATCAGATTATTACAATGCAGCTATTAACACCAGACGCCATCTGTTGTCGCCGTCTGCATACTGAATAGATATTACAGAGTAATCGTTTAGGGCATTATGTAAAAATCTTTTTCTTTCCGCTGGTTCACGCTTGATTTCATCTTATTTTTAGATAAACTAGTGGTTCGCCCGGAACTTGAACTCGCCACCCCAATATCTAGGCAACCCCTGGACCTATTTGGCTCATATTCGAAAAAGTAGCCGTACTAGCACTTACACACCTACCAAAAGCTATCATTTCCGATAATAAATACGTCCAAATCACGAACCGTAACAAAAATCCAGTAAGCAAGCCAGGTCGTCAGAAATATCACACAAAGAGCACCCGTAACGAATATCATCAAGCGAAGTCCCCAAAACGAATGACGTGAAGATTTTATTTGACACGACATGACGTTTAGCGTGCCCATAGACACACACACAGACTATACAATATACATACTATCCGTCTGGAAAATAAACATTAAAAACAACCACAACAATTCTGTTAAAGTAGGTATACTGTGTTAATATCGATTATTCAATATCGATAAGTAGTCATCCAACATAACGATTCATAGACAATCTGGACATCGTAATATCATTGTCATGTTTTTGAGATTAGCCGTTCGTAATTGTGATTATTGATGAATATCTTGTTAGAAATGATATTTTTAGTGGTTTTTTGATTTATTTCAATACTTTGTGAGTTTCTTTAAGTACACAACAACATTTTCATTGATGATTATTGTGTAATTCCAGAGAAAAGTCTGATAATGTTATTAAGAAGTGTTTGTTTACATGATAAGACACGTAAGGATGAATCCACTGTACATCATTTATCATTTATTCGCATCAACCAACGCTGCATTTTTTTTAAATTCCGCTATTTTGTTTTAAATTGATCTTCAAGTTTATTTCCGCCGAATATCCGCTGAAAAAGGTTTTCAATATTTTCTATCAAAGAAAGCCCGTTAGTAAAAAGTTTGTTCAAATTCAATGTCTGTCAAAATCTTTTTTAAAACGGCGATAGATCAGTAGTGAATACATATCTTAGGTAAGTATTGTTCAATAAATTAAAAAATTGGTATGTGGTAAAATAATGGACAAACCATTATTTTATAAATAAAAATAAATATTCTAGGACATTCTTACACAAATTGACTAAGTCCCGCAGTAAGCTCAATAAGGCTTGTGTTACGGGTACTCAGACAACGATATATATAATATACAAAGACATAAATACATAGAAAACAACCATGACTCAGGAACAAATATCTGTGTTCTTCACACAAATAAATGCCCTTACCGGGATTCGAACCCAGGACCATCGGCTTAGTAGGCAGGGTCACTACCAACTACGCCAACCGGTCGTCGAATTATTAGTTAAATACATATATTTTTTTATATTGAACCTGTGACCTTGGGATTGAAAGTCGCTGAGCCACTAACGCTCTACATTCAAACGTTCTATAAATTTCCCGCCATTTCTCCCTTGCCGAGGCATTTTGCGCGCACAGGTTTAGGGGTGCCTCCATGAGGGCTTTTACTGACAGTAGGGACAGTAAAAAGGGCTGTTCAACGACCTCTATGACCACGACTACTCTGCCAAAGAGTATACGACTAAGAAGAAGATAAATTTCCCTAAAACTTTAGTTGCTAGAAAGTACGCCTAAGTTCTTAAGTCAGTTGTTTTGAGTACGTGCTAAAGTTCCTTGCGTAAAGTATACATTTACAGTTGTACAAGTTTTCAAAAGTAAACAGGTTGTGGGGACATGCGCTGTCTGTTAAAACTTCACATCTTAAAACTTTGTTTTATAAGTTAAAATTGCTGCGGAATCTGCACTCACTTCCTCTCTTGTTTATCTGTGTTAAAAGTAGATGAGTGAAAATTTACTCGTAGTGTATGTTAAATTCATGTTTTGGGTTTTTGTTTTTTGACTTCAAGCAGCCGTTCCCTCTCTGCCGAAGTGCAGGCCCAAATGGGCATACGCGGGCCTGTGTTGTAACTGTACACAAAACTTGATGGAAGTGCGCAAAATTGATCAGTGTAGGTAGTTGTATCATTTTCTATGTGTCGTCATTACAAATAGTTTTTTGTATGTAATATGTGAGAAGTGCATCTATGTGCGCGTTTCTCCCGCAAAAAGTGATAAATAATTTGTACAATAAAATGTCACTTTGGTGTCTCCCTTCCAACGTGTCGGAAACCCGTGTTGCTCGAAGAACAACACAGTCAAACCAGTTAAAACCTAGTGAAAATTCATAAAGATAAAGTATATCACGTAAACCTTCTACCCCACGCAAATCGGATAAGCTTTTTGAAGATAAATGGGAACATATTTTGGTATACCGTGTTTTTTATTTATGTTCAAGGGCATAATCCTTAAGAAGGAAAGTTAATTTAATTTTAAGACACTGGCATTCTCAACCTTCATACAAGTAGGTACTGTCTTCATTCCGTCTAGTCTATTTACTTATATAAATTGCATATGGCGGGGTATTAAGGTTGGTTTCTAATTTGGCGTTTTGCCATAGTTATCCAGGCTTGTAATACATGGAATACTTACATTTTATTGCGATTTGGAATCTCACATTTTCGTATGTATTACTGTCACCACGGAATTCGTTATCTGTCAAATTAAGACAAATGAATGGCACGATATTTTGGCTGTTGTGTGTTCTTGGCTCCTTACCCAGCCCTTTCATTTATTTTATAACTAGCTGTTAATTGCGACTTCGTTTGCATTAACAGTTGAACTTTTAGTATGTACCTTTTAGTTGGTGCATGGAAAGCACGGATTGCCTTAATAAATTTTTATGATTTTATATGTTTGACGCGGGACTTATAATGGTCAAATCGTAAACGCTAATTTAAAGTAAAATTGGCTAATTATTGGGGCTGTTTATAAAGTGTCTCTCGTGACTGCATGGCAATCTTTACCATCAGCCCGTGACGATCTCAGCATTTTGGACGCATTGAACATCTGACTTCAAATAATAATACTCCGGATTTTTTAGATAAATATTCCCGACAAGTTTACGTTTTACTCACTATTTTTCAAACATGTTCCATCCCAGCCCTGGGTACTGGGGGCCTTAGAACAGAATAAATAATAGTCTTAGTCAATTTTTCTGTAGTAGGTATATGACATCTCTTTCCATTTTACAATGTTCCATCGACTTCAATGTGTTCTTCGACTTGATAATAAATACGTACTTAAATAACATAGTTTTTCATGAAATAGAAACCTGTTAATAATTTAATAAACCTGTGAATTTTCCTTATTTCTGTACCTATCAAGACTTTAGCAATTGCACCACTATATATGAGTTCAGAAAATTCAAACAGAAAAGATCCAATAGACATAGGAACCAAAACACTGGAATTACAGTCATCTAATCGGAAATGTAACGACAGAGACTCTTAACCTATTGCTTTACACATCCTGCTTTAAAAATGCTGCAGTTCATTATCTTTTCCGGACGATTCTTTCGGATTGGAAAACTCTGGGCACCAATATTGCTTATCCCGAAGAGTGGGATTCGCAAATAGTAGGAGATGCATGTTTAATTTTTTCTAGAATAGTGTACATAAAGAATTACTCACACTAGCAGGGGACGGGACGGGACGGGACGGGGTGGGGGACGGTAAAATCTGTCAATTTCTATACAAAAATCACGTGATAGCTCGGAGCCCTCGGATGTCAAGTGACGCTTTCTATAGAAATTGACAGATTTTCCTATCCCGCCCCGTCCCGTCCCGTTATAGTGTGAGTCATCCTTAAAGGAATCGATTTAAATGAAACTGAGTACTATTATAGTTATCTTCTGTTAAGAGGGGGCAGAGTAAAATCAACGAAAACAGCAGTTGCCGTTAAACGTCTCAGGGTCATAATTCTTTACAAAGATATACAAAATGTATGTAAACAGGTTCTCAAAGAGCATGTTTACACCGGATTTTTCATAATAATCGAAAATAATGTATACTTTACTAAACACATCAACGCAAAAGTTCACTAAACTTGTGAAAACGTGTGTTAGCGTTTAACGTCTCCTGAAAAAAAAATATACTACTGTAATTTTAAAAACATACTAAATACAATCTCAAGTATGTTAGCTACTCTGGAAATTTTATTTTATGCCAAAATACTCTTTGGTTATTTTATTGTGATTTTTTTTAAATGCCCTCAAAATCCGCCATACAAAATTACTATGGGATCTAGACGTTGAAATATAACAAGTGATCAAAACCCAAAATAGCCAGTCTGCCCCGACCTCTCGAAGCGACACCACGTCTCGTTGCGGAGCGTTTCCACCTTGAGATATATTGTGTACGTATACTGTGCCACACAAGTGGCAAAATCGGGTAAGTCTATTTTGTTATTTTTACGTGCTTCTGAAGAATAATATTTTACCTGCTTGTTTAAGGCAAATTAAATCTAAATTGTCTAAACTAGTACTTGAACCGCGTAAGGCGATATCCGTATACGAATGTCGTTCATAACGCCGTAAGCGCCACCAACAATAAGGTCCCTTTTCCCAGATAAGGTCTGATGAAGGAGCAGAAAGGTGTCAACCGGTACTCAGGAACCAGTGGGTGGGAATACCTCCGTGTTCAGACTCGTAGATTTTGTTTTGACGAGCACTTGGGCTATACATGGTGTCCAAGGTCTGATGGTGGAGCAGAAAAGTGTCAACTGGTACTCAGGAACCAGTTGATAGAATACCTTCGTGTTTACACTCGTTGGTTTTGATTCGACGAGCACTTGGGCCATGCATGGTTTCCAAGGTCTGATGATGGAGCAGATATTTATA